>SRMA01026884.1:117100-145791 GCA_007224835.1 Danionella cerebrum | reverse complement strand
ACCCTCTCTATTTATCCGGGCTTGGGACCGGCACAGAAGTCACTGGCTTGCAACCCCTGTGGCTAGATTAAGAAAGCCATTACCATACAAATGCCACAAAGTAAACAATTTTATTTTGAAATAAAGTTGTTTGGAGCGATGAGACCAAATCTAAACTTTTTTGCCACATCCAGAAATTTTGGGAAGAGTCAACATGAACATAAAAAGATGCACTCACCATCCCATTAGTCCACTTGTATTTTGTTACTGTTACGACCCCTAGCTTGCAAGATGTGACGAGCTCTTGGACCTCACGTTGAGGAAGCATAAAAGAAAGTTAATTAATTCAAGAATAAGTTAGCAAATACACAACACTAACTCAGGTAACTCAAAACACTATCATTTATTAACTCTAACCCATAACAAACAGGTTTAAGAACAACTCAAATACTTTTTGTATAAAAATCAAGTTAAAATAAACAAACAACAATCAAACAATGCGTTTCACAGGGTTCAAGGAAACACAAAGAGATCGACATAAACAGTAATATGCAAGAATATACACTTAATACAAGGACCTAGTCCCAAACAAGTATTTAAAAATATAATTCACCAAAATAAATAAATAAACAAAGCGAGTGCCGCTAAAAGCAAACACAAACTAATTAGCTCTCAAGATCACACCACACACACGCAAAATGTACCACAGCCCACCAACTAAAAAACCAGTCCCTAGATTGTTCCAAAGTCTAAATTAGTCTAAATTATGGTGGCCACAACATTAGTGCACAACACAACGCAACACAAATTGCACAATGCTACTGCAAAAACAAGTGCAAATCAAAAACACAAATAAAACACATTTTTTCATTTATGTTTTTTATTTATAATAGCTGTTTTTCATTTGCAATAGCGGTAAGCAATTTGTGTTGTGCACTAGCGGGCCTCCGATCCTATGACATGAATTGCAAATAAAGAAATTACGACACAGTACGGCGCTATAGAGCTTGTTTACATGCTAGAGCTTTTAGCCGAAGAAGAACACATCCTTTGGCTCTCCACTCGCATAAATAGAATGTTCGATCATGGACGTTATTGGGCCGTGAAAGTAAAGCGAAAATATGGCAGAATTGAGTTTCCATGTTTCAATATTCATGCGTTGCGTTTTTTCACGTCATATCACACCACCAATATCATAACTCATCACAGAAAGTTTCCGGTGGGAAGAAACCGGGAAGTATAGGTGAACATCTAACGTTATGGCTTTTATAAGAAACCTGGAATCACTGCCACAATATTTAATCATTCATGTTGAAAAATAGCTCTATATCATGCGGTCAAGCCATCCGCCAAGTTTGTTTTGATGCGCGGTGAGAAGATTACGATAATGAAGTGAGGGACACACTGACACAGGGAATTAAAACACCCATTACTGCACAACATTACTGCAAATCAAAAACACAACACAAATCAACTTTACATGTGGCTAATGCAAATGAAAAACACAAATGTAAATATTTGTGTTTTATTTGTGTTTTTGATTTGAAGTTTTTTTTGTTTGCAATAGCTGTTTTGTGGATTAAAAAAAGGTGAGCTGTAAACAAAACATGGCCAAGAAGAATGGGCTGCTTTACCAACAGAGAAGATAAAGAACCCCATTAACAACTACTCCAAGAGACTTCAGGCTGCCATTGTTTGATCATGGTTGTTTGGAACATTTCAGTTGTTTGACAACAAAATGATTTTACATTAATATTCATATTTTCTTTTTTTCATATTTTATGATTTTATTTATTAAACTTATGAGCATCGCTGTCAGAGTAATAGCCATTTCATGCATATTTGACCATTTTATTGCAAAACGTTATTGAGTTGAGAAAATTCTGCTGTAATAATACAAACGGCACTCGTCCTCCCATTGCATACCAAAACCGGATTATTCTCCAGTAAATGCTCTTAATTTGTTTAAACATTTAGGGCTACTAAAGCTTATCAAGCACCCCTAAAAAAGATAAAAAGGAAAAAAAATCCTCATTTACTTCCACAAGAGCTTAAACGTTTAAAACCGTCGAGAGCCACCTGAGCTCAGGACTCCTGGTCTGGGCAAAATCCGTTCCGCAGTTTCTTTCCGCCCGACTCGATGCTGCGGCACAGCGAGAGCTCGGGGCAGACGGAGAAGCGCGCGCGGTAGTGAGAGTATTCGGCAGCAGGGGGACCTGCTCTCCACCGCAAGCTGGGCTTTAATGCCGTCCACACCGCGAAACCCCGCAGAGTCCACCGCGAAGACCCAAAACCTCCGCGCTGTTTGGATTAAATGCATTTCACCCGCTGGTTCAGCCAGGAAACCCGCGTTTATCTACCGCGTCTACAACTCTCGAGGTAAGGAGCGCGCACGTTTGACAGCTTAAGTGCCATGTGTTTTTGTTGGAGCTGGGCTCACGTGAGCTTTTAAAGGATGGTTTCAGGTGTGTGAATGATTACGGAGTCGGGGGTGTATTATGTTCTCTCGGGGTTTTCCGGTGGGAAGCGGTTTTATTCTCCGCGTGTCGCTGCCATCATCGATCCGGGCTTCGCAGAAGTGACCATCACTGTGAACTGTTGACTCTCTGCCCGTTTCTCGGCTGAGTTCTTTCTAGATGTGAATTAAAAGGCTTTATTTGTGCCGTTAGATGGAGGTATATTTACGGATGTTGAGGAAGTAACACGTCACAGTGAAGGAATCCTGCTGTTTAGAAAACATCTGTGACACAAGATTCAGGATCCCGTGACGTCACGAAGCATCCCTTTGGTGGAAATCGACTGCAGAAATCTGTGGTGCTCAATCAAGGTTGTGCAAGTTACTTCCGATCAGTAATGCACTACAGATACTTGTTACTGTTGATTAAAAGTAATCACTCTCCTTACAATATTACTCAGATATTCAATGTTACATAACTCGACAAAAAAAAGTCAGATGTAGAACTTAACATCCTGAAATGACAGTAGAAAGAGATATGATGGAGCATAATGCCTGGGGCCTATCCAGGCTCCTCACAACATAGTTTATAATTGGCAACATGAAAGGACGAAATCCAGAACCACAAATGATCACTTTAAATTCAAGTAGTTCACTATACATAAATGAAAATAATACCTTTTTTTTAATTCCACCGTTGACAATGGAAACATGTATGCTCTGCCAAAAGTCTTCTGACTTTTCGAGGTTCAAGCAGCACGATGCCAGACGGAGAGAAACTTAGCGGGGTCATGACATGTTCAGCCTGTTAATGGCTTTTTATAGTGATTTTTAAGAGTAGATTGAATCAAAAATCGAAACATGGGTGTTTCAAAACTAAAAAACTAATTTGTTTCTTTTAAAAAACATTTTTATTGCATTGTCATTGCATTCTCTTGTGATATTCGGTAACCGACGTGTGCGAGTCAAACAGAGACGGAGCTAGCAACACACAAATGTGTGATGTCAATACATTAAGTCGGAAACGTGCGCCTTTAGCTGAAAAACTGCCCAATAGCCACCGTTTCTGCCTCTTGTCTCTCTCTCAAAGTGTCCCAATCCAGGAAGTGTGGTGCAGACACTTCAGATTGGACCAGCTAATAAACAGGTTGTGTAACATTTTCTCCAAATGCCATTACAACGTTTATCAATGTCGAGAGACTGCGGGATGCGGAGGATAACCCTGCAATTCGAATCATTGATGCCTTGGATTTATAACGTTTTGTGAAAATAATTTACTTCTGGATTTGAAATTTTTCTGTTTGTATGCCTTCTATGTGCTTTATGGAATACATTTGGAACAGAACATTTAGATTTTCCTCAAACCACCGTTGTGTGTATACACGAGCCAGGACAATGTAAAAATAAAGAGGTTTATTTGTTTATTTGACACCGGTTGTACATCAATGAATGGCTTTGAGTACTAGGTAATGTCTACTGATTGCGGACATTTGATTGTAGACATTTATTGCAGACAGACTGATTGCAGACACGTACATTACTCTGTGACGCTGAATCAAGTTCTTTTTCGAATCAAATCTCGAATAGTGTGACATCACCCAGTACTACACCCCTCCTATCACCAAAACAACTTCCGTGTTTACAAACAAAGCTCCGCCTTGTCTCAGTGCCAAGCTACTGGTATCATGCAGTTGATAAAAGTATTTGAGTAAAAATGTATCACGCTAACAAAAACAGTTGAAGTGGCAAAATATGAATGTAACAGGATATTTACCACTGAGAGGAATCCTGCTCCTTTCTCAACTGTGCCCTCTTCCTCATTTGACACTGGTTCTGTTACCTGTGTCCAATGACTTCTTCCGAGGGTTTTGTTTATGTGTCAGTTAGGGGTGTATCGGTTCACGGTATGTATTGAACCGTTTCGGTACGGCCTGTTCGGTTCGGTACACTTGCGTACCGTTTCGGTATTCAGTATTTTTATAATAATTTAAATTTATTATTAGCGCGATATTAAGCGCAGCGGAACAATGTTCCAAGGCGAGTTTCCGCACGGACGCTATTGAGTGACGAGCACGAACGTGAGTAAGAAAATGGAATCATATCAAAAGCGAAAGAGAAGCCAGAGCTTGAAGACCCTCCCACCTCACTACGGTCTCCTGGGAACACTTTGGCTTCTCTGTTAAAATACGTAACGGGGATAGACGAGTGGATAAATTTAAAGTTGTATGCCGACATTGTTCCACGGAGATCAGGCAGGCAACACATCTAACATTTTCTACTGCTGGAGATATTATAACCAGATATATGCTCTCTTCAGAAAATGTGGATAGGTAATCTATCCTAACTAGTTGCAGTATTTCATTTTTTATTTAAAAAAATGTGTTTTTCTTTATAAAGAGTGCAATTTATTTAAAATATCACCCAAATGTGTCACTTTTATTTATTTTATGCAAGAATTCTATTGTGTATTGGCAGCTTTTCAAAATAAAGATTATGTAAGTTCTTATTGTTTTGTACCGAACCGAATGAACCGAACCGAACTCTCCAAGACACTGTACCGAACCGAATACGATTTAAGCGTACCGTTACATCCCTAGTGTCAGTGTGTGCCGGCCCTTCCTGGAGCTCTCCCCTTCTTCCTATTTGTTGTTAGACATTCTGTTTCTGGGATGCACGTGACTCGCAGTATCCAATGAGAGCAGACGGTTCGATCAATCACCGCAGGTTGCGTCATGAAAAGAAGGAGTTTCGTACAAATAAGAATGATTGCGTTAAAAGCTGGTAAAAATAAACGTGTATTGTTTAAGTAATAAAAGATATTAAAAGATTTTTTGACCTTGGATGTGTTTCAACCTGTTGTTGGAGAATCATTGCCAAGGGCAGTTTTTATAGGAACACTAAACACGAACTAAGCACAGATCTTGTGTGGCTGTAGCTTTCTCACATCCATTCTCTTCACGTAATCCCAGACACACTTAAAAATGTTGGGATCAGGTGTGGGCCAGTTCTTTACTTCCTGTACTTCTTGTTCTTTTTCATCCTGGAGATAGTTCTTAGACTTTGGCTGTATGTTTTGGATTAATTTGGAAACGTTTGGTGGAGATCATACGCCTCCCTGGTATTGTATGATGGTTGAGCATCTTTCTCTATTTCTCAACATTGTGAATGGCATTAATCCTGACCAAAATGTTCAAGGATCCTCCACCATGCTTCATCTTGCCTGCAGAAAAGAGCATATGACCTTTTGACGGCAACTCTTCTATGAAGACCGCTTCTGGACAAATTTCTCTGGACAATAGACAGAGAAACTTAAAGTCTTAAAAGTCTTTAAAGTCTTACAACAGTCTGAAAGTGGTGCATAGATTAAATGCTAATCATTATGGGTTGCAATGAGAATTGATATTGGTTCATATATGGATATTAAAACAATCTCCCTGACGTGATGCTCAGAAATGTATGACTACTGAAGTAAAGCAATAAGCAAATCTCTTTATGTAGATGTAAGGTCGATGAAAAGATGTGTAAGAGGCTAGGCGTGTTCTCCTATAGCTCCCCAAGGGTAGGGTTTATTCAACTCTCACACCGTTATATGTAACTCTAGTGCTGTGTTTGGGTTCACCACATTTACCCCAGCAGTGTTGATTCAACACTGAACATCACTGTGAATCTTCCTTCCAGTCTGGCTTTTGTTTCTCATTTGGGGACTCTTCATACTTATTTAATTTTTATTTTAAATGCTCTCTGGAGGAATGTTTAATGCGTCTGTTCTGTGCTTAAGGGAATTCGAATAGACTTAAGATGTTCTTTGCATGTTTATCTGCTAAGGAAAGCTTGAGTTTGATTGGCTGCTTTGAGGCTGGGTCATCAATTCTGAATGTTTTCCCGATGGCAGTGATGATGTTTTTAATGTGCTGTGGAACATCTGCAGTCTTTTCGTTGTTATTTATCATGTGAGCAGCCATGGATTCAAAAGTCAGTGTGGTGACCTATAGTTTAAAGCGCTGTCTTTATCCTGTCATCAATGGTTCACATTGAGGGCACCGTGGAGACTCTTCATTTATGAAGGAAATGCTGCTACGGAACCAAAACAGTGCGTGTTTGCTCAGATCATGTGTGTGTGGGTTTAAGACATCATTTGCTAAGAGTTGTGTGTTCCACAATACTCAGTTTTACTCAGGATTCCACAATACTCAGTTTTATACCGACCCGCAGTTGTTCAATTTCTCATTTGAATAACTCCCGTATGTATAATTATTAGTTTCTGCATGTCTGTTCATTGAATGATGACAAATCCATTCTTTGAACTGCTTCTTAGTGTAAAGAGGAGGGTCTTCTCGTGTTTTACTTTTCCAGTGGAGATCCTGGTTTCAGGACCCCTATGTACCCGTTACTTTTGCCTGCCTAAAACGCTCTCTTCTTGCACTATTCTGCTCGCTGCAGAAGAAGCTCTTGCCCACCTATTGCCCACGCTCATGCTCAGTATTTCTTTGGTGAGCACAGGGGCACCCCAACGTGTCTTTTTTTTGCAAAAAATATAAAGAGATTTAAAAACAATGGAAAGCACATCTTGGTAGAATGCCCTAATTATAACTCCATAAGGAGAAGGTTCCTGATTGGACAAGATCTGAAAGAAATCCATGCTAACCCAAAAGAGTTAATACATTTTTTTTACTAATGTCAGACTTGTGCTGGGAATTCTAACTTACATTTAAAATGTAAGTTTTAAAACTCTATTTAATGATGAATTTTTTGAGCTTTTAATTGAAATGATGGCAAAATAGAAGATAAATATTAAACGAATGAACAAACAAATGAATTTAATTGATAATAAAATATATAACGTTTTATTGTGGAAAACATGATGTGGTCCAGCCTCACGCAGATCTAGCGGCCCGTGGATTATTTAAGTTTGAGACCCCTGTCTTTAAGAGACAGAGACGGTTGACGGTTTGAGGCTTGGCAGTGATCTTCCTGGAAAAAGTTGCCCTGTAGTGGACTGGTGCAAAGTGCATTGGAGGCACTAGCAGACCCCTGTGACCTCTGGAGGAAACAAGATCAATGAATGAAATATAACCTTCGTTTGTTACAGAATAATCAACTTATGCATAAATGGAATCTGATTTCTCCCTTAAAATGTATTTGTGCCATGCGTAGGCAAGGCGCAAGAGCAGTGGTCTAAACAGTTTATAAAGAGTTGGAAACCACTCATTATTTTATTTCATTTTCTGCAGTTGAGCATTCAGTCCTTGACCCATAAACAAAAAACACCCTGATTTTTTGCTGTGTCTCATCAAGATAATGGTAGAGTAAATTGAATGATCATTTAATTAATATAAATTGTAGAGGTGTCATTCAAGAAAAGAAACCACTGATTTATTAAGAATTCTAGATGTTTAAAAATTGTCATTTTGGTGGGAAACTTGAAAGGAGCTTTTCATTCGATCGGCAGATTCAGAGCAGTTTCATAATATTTTTGTTTTTTTGTATGTATTACATTTTAGGTAATTAACTCATTTTGTCAGTTCTTCCCTGTGGTGTGCACTAGAGGATAACATTTGTCGGGATTTCCCACAGGTCTCGTGATTCCTGTGGGATTCCTGTGAGATGGAATAAATTTTGTTTATTAATCTCGTGATCGGGATGGGACGGGAATAAAAATCAATGGGAGTGGGCAGGAGTGGGAACACCATTAATAGATTAGAATTTCTGTGTTAAGCAATCCAAACCGAGATGCGCCGATTTTTTGTAAATCTTTCAGCGCGTCAAAATACGGACGTCCAAAGAACAATTTTTTGTTCAACATTCAAACTCCTTCAAGGAAGGTTCGATACAGACAACCCTCTAACTGGAAGGCCTCTGTGCTACCCACTGCACCACCACCTGAATACTTCACAACACTCTGAAATACACCCCCCGACTCCCTGCCCTTTATACAACCTATTGCATTACTCTAGATAAATGTACAAATCAGCATGATTATCTGTATATCTGTTGGGCCCTGGAACAATTTTGATGACATCAGTAATACCAAGTCTACCCTGTCGTTCAATTGGAGAACTTGAATAATTTTCAAGTTTTTAAAGGTATTGTGTCTCCTGGGGGTTGAGAGAGGGTCAACAGTATGAGTTTCATCCTAGGGCTGGGCGATATGAAGCAAAAAATATATCTCGATATATTTTGCTATATCTCGATATACGATATATATCTCGATATCTTTACAGGATTTATAACCACCCCCCACCCCCCCAAAAAACCCCTACTGCAAAAAAAAATAATACAAATGTCAAAGTCGTTTTTTTATTGAAGCTCAGAGGTGCTTCTGCACATTTCTGTAGCCTCCGGGCTGGTTGCGGGCGCCGCCATGTTGATTGAGACGACAGGCAAGGGGAGGGGAAACAAAAGCAAGGAGGCGCGGACGAGTGCAGCACAGAGAAGGCAAACAAGCAGTGGCGAAAATTAAATACAGACATTATATCGATATATACGATATGCAAGAATTCATATCGAGTTTAAAAAATATCTCGATATATTTTAAATATCGAGATATCACCCACCCCTATTTCATCCTCATCTGAGGAGGATGCCTCAATATCAGGGTCCTCCTCAAGATAATCCTTTGCCTGAGACACATTCTCCTCTGTCACTGTTAGTACCTGTTTTCTTGTTTCCTGCAACAATTAAACCCATCTATATCTTACTTCCTCCAATCACCTTCAGCAATCACCCCTATATAAACTCCAACTCCCAGAAGCCTCAGTTCGTTCATCAACATCGACCTTCCTGGTTGCCATTGTCAAGGTCGGTTAGTTGACAGGTTTGACAATGTGACCTCTAGGCGTGTAACGATATATCGCAGTATGAAATTTCGCGATACAAAAATGTTACGAAATGTATTGTAGAGTGGTGGCGAAACATTTACGAAATGACGCCAGTCTGATCCTATTGGTTCAGCTGCCGACGTGACCCACGCTGCAGCAACGTCACGTGCGCGCTTTCGTCTCAGTTGCAGAAATCACTTGAACTAAAGGCAAATAGGCAGCATGAGTTTGGATAAAATACAAATTGAAGATGCCCTCTCTTCATTTAAATCTGAAGTCTGGCAGCAATTTGGCTTTCCTGTCGCGCAACAGAATGACGGTAAATAGTTTACAGATAAAACACAAACGGTTTGTAAACATTGTAATACAAAGCTGCCATACACAGCATCAAACACTTCGAATATGATGTTCCATTTAAAACGGCATCACAACAACAAACTTTTGCAAACCCCCGCAGCAAAAAGAGTAAAAGAAGGTCAACCGTCAATACAACACAGTTTTGCCGCAACATGGTCTCAGTCGAGTGCAAAAGCTCAAGAAAGACAGACATATTTAGTTGTTTATTTGAATACAGAAGGTTTTGATTAAACCTTAAAATGTGATCTTGTGTGTACAACAAAGAAAGCTATTAAAATTTGTTAGTGTTTTTGAAATAAATCAGTAAATTTATAATAATTGCTTAAAATATTGTGATACATATTGTATCGTGAACACAGTATCGTGATGTGTATCGTATCGTGACCTGGCCATATCGTTACACCCCTAGTGACCTCCTTTATTGGCTTTCTCTGTCGTCAATGTTGTTCTCCTCAGATACTTACTGGACTTATCTGTGTGCTCTGTGAGTTAATGATCTCCAACGTCTTCCTTGTTGCGAGATGTTGGCTTTACCCACAAGATGTGCGGTCCAGTTAGCACCCGAGTGGGTGTGTTTCTGCACTAATGCTTGATGCACATTCTGTTCCTGGACACTCACGGGGAGCGTGCATGAACAGCCATCGGTTCCATCTGGTAAAAGGTACTCCAGGATTCCCAAAGACTTAGTTTAGTTAACCTATCTGTTACTGCTCCAGTATTCCATGAAGCTGTTACTGTTTATGTGTTGTAAATAAGCGGTGTATCTTGCTTCGCCAGTATCCTATCCTGTGGTGGTGTGTGTAGCCACTCTAAAATGGAACGTAACAGTCTTCTAAAGTTTTTATTTACCAGAACGAGCATTGCCACATCTGTTATTTGTGGGTTTTAACTCAGCCACATCTTCTACAGCTCTAGTCATTGCTGAACATACTAGTAGTGTTTAAAAGCCATGCAGTAAGAGTTTATTAAATGCCTGTGAATATATTATAGACCTACAGTAGAGTAGATCTCTTGTTTATCCCTATATTGAAGAATCTTAACAATGTGTTTCAGCCTATACCTTGTACTCGGGGATGGTCTCTCATGCTCTGAGTGCCTCAGAGCTGTACTGCAGTTTATCTACCGCCTTAGGGCAGAACTCATTCCATCTCTTCTACTGTATTCTTTCATTTTCCGCGAGTACGTCAAGGATGGGGTATTTGTGTCCTATTCATCTTTTACAGCCGTTATCACAGTTTCAAAGGAGCCAGAAATCTTTCTTAGTGTTCCAACGGTTGTTTCCTCCAGGGGTTTCTTTTGCTTCTGGAGCCCCCAGGAGGCAATCTGAGCAGCCCCAGACTCTTATTTCAGAATAAGAGTCCAATGTGCACTGAAGATAGGCACCGGCAGACCTCCGTGACCCCAAAAGGGATTAAGCGGGTTGGAAAATGAATGAATGAACAAGAGAATGAATGAATTTGTCCAATATAAATGCCTACAAGAGCTCGTATTACAAACTACTCCAATTTTAACCCATGCACAATTGAGTACAGTGAGTATTTGGTCAAAAATATTTTTATCATTTTCATTTGTGCTTAGATAAGATCAGAGTTCTATCATGCTCATGCTTCATACTGAAACCACCTTCGGACCGCTTTTTCACCTGCACAAACGAACTAAACTCAAAGGAAACTCTAGTTTGAATGAATCAAACGTTGACAAACTGTTTTTATTAGGAGTCCATTTTTGAAGATGTGTTTTATTTTGAAAAATAAAGTGAATTCTAACAAACACCTATTTTTATATCTTCATGGGATGTATACAATGGATGGTTAAAAAAATTGCTAAGGCATCAGAACCGAACTGAAAACCGTGGTTAAAAACGGAGGTACTTACCAAACCTTAAGCTTTGTGCACCGCTGCATCCCTAATGGATACCGTACTTTTATTCTGAATTCAAAAGGTTGTGTCTGGCTGTAGAGTCCACCACAGCAACAATGTTACATTTTTTTGTAAGAACCTGCTACACAGAAATTCACAGAAATGATGCGTTTTATTTCATATAGACTTACGAAACATCACAGTAAACAATCCTTATTGTATTCATGTATGGTGTGCAATGGAATGTAAATAGACAGTATTAGCCCAGAGAAGACAGACATGCGCTGGCATCAGTTCACTTCAGTGGACCCACTGGGTGCTAATGAATATGGTTTAATAAACAGACACGTAAGTAGAGGGGAGCCTTCTTTCAGGCTCTCAGGCGTGACTTGGCGCTGTCATGCTTGCAGGCCTGAGCGGTCACCACTCCAACAGAGAACTGGAGAGACCCTTTCACGACAGGAGAGGCAGAATGGGTTCAAAGTGTGTTGATTTAGTATCTTCTCATTCTGTTGTTTGTTTTTTCAGTATGTTTCCCCCATCAGTATGACTTAACTGAATACTAATTCCAAAATAGTTGGTTATTAACTAGACTCAGTTGCTCAGTTACTGCAGTTTCACTGCTCACTATTTATTAATTAATGCTTTAAAAGTCCACTCCAGTCAGATATCTTTAAATCACTAATTAGCCGCTCTCCACTGTAATGGTAGATGTAAGAGCTGAAGTCTTTGAACAGTCTGCTCTTAAATCAGGAAGCTGCTTCCCAGACACTGCTACAAGATAGTTCTATTAGTTGCCCCCAATAGTTCAGTTGGTTAACCAGCTTGGAGATTGGGCAGCAGATGTGTTGGTAGGTGGGGCACAGTGCAAGAGTTCCAGACTTTTTTGGCTTTTACAGTAAATTCTAAACACAGTATATTACTGTTAGTTAAAGAGATCATGCTATGTTTAGCATGTTAGTGGCTTCTATAGAGTAGATTCAATCAAAAATCCAAACATGACAGTTCCAGAAACAAGTTTCTTTTAAAAAACTAGCTTTTTTCGCGGCATTGACAACATCACATAAGTCCCGTTGTAACGTCCGGTCATAGCCTATTTCACTCCCCTGGGATACATTACCAACAAAGCAGTAGCTTTTCTCGTGATATTGGGAAACAAACGTGCAAGAGTCAAACAGAGGGAAAGATGGAGCACTTACATGCTGAGTATATTTGGTGCAACCTGTAAGAACACGGTCACATTCTTGACGATGGTTCAAATCCCGGTAGGAGCAGCCTCAATTTTTACAATTACAGTGGTACCCCGAGATACAAATGCTTCTAGTTATGAAATGTTTGAAATACAAGACGTCTTGCAGGAAATCTTTTGCTTCGAGATACAAAGAAAAATTAGAAATACGAACAATAACAAACATTTCTGAGCGCAAGTTAGAGAAACCCTGTGACTCGTTCTCAGAAGTGTCTCTTCATCCCTTCTCACACGCTTGGTATTCTCTCTGCGCTTGTGCTTGAAACCGTGTTGGTGTCAGTAATTCGTGAAATATCTCAAGAAAGTTAACTTTCGTACTTAGTACCGTAATGTTTTCTGCATCCGTTCCTCCTCCTCCGACACTTCGCTTCACTCAAGGTAAGGTTTCACATTCGTGAACATATTACGTATTTTGCTTGTGTTTTATTCTGTTTTATTATCATTTATTACATTAACATTGTGTAGATTTAAGGATTGAAGAAACGTTTCTTGATTTTTCTCTGGTTTTCCTTTTAAAAAAAAATATTTTTAAGGCAGAAAGCTTTACAGCATTACGTATGAAAGTTAGCTTTCTCCAGAAAAGTTAACTTTACACAAATTACTAACACTAACATGGTTTCAAGCACAAGCGCAGACAGATGGAGAGACACTTCTGAGAACGCATCACAGGGTTTCTCTAAGTTGTGCTATAGAACAGCACTTTCCACGTTATAAACATTATTTCTTTACGACACCTTGACTCTAACATTTGTTACATTACTACATTATTAGTAATCTATACATAATGTTTCGCTGAGTTGTTGAAGTGTTTTGAAGCGCATCGGACCCTTTTTGCACTGGGAGATAGGAGCGCAAGAACCCGGAAGCGCAGCATGACGTCATCTCATTATTTTTAACTTATTCAAGTGACAATTCAGTTGCATAGAAACAATTGAATGCTTGTTGTTCTAATATAAATCCTTTTGATTTTTGTCAGCTTATGAAAACCCACATAACTCCATTAATGAAGGAACAAACTGTCCAAGTGAATAAAGAAAAATAGCATTTTTGTAATTTGTTTAGCAAAACAAACCCTTACAGACTGAAGACGATGCATATCGATCATCATCTTTTATCATCAGGCTCCAGAAACAGATCACAGATAAACTATTAGCTCCGCCCATTTCACATCTTGAAATTTATTTTAGCGTGAGAAATCGGAGGTGTGATGTGAGAGATCATTCAAATGCGAGTCTTACGTTTAATGTGTGAGAGTTTGCAGCTCTGCAGTTTTACTCATGAGTATGGATGCCTTGCGGCTAAAGGCAAATTTGTGGGAAATGTAGTTTTTTTTTTCGTTTTCATTTTTTTTAGACACTCTAAACTTTTAAGCTCTCGCCTTGAGTTTGACACATGTGCTTTAAAGCATTTTAGTATCAACTTAGCTAGTTATTTAAAGCCATCGAAACCGTACTTAACGTTACACAGCATACGTTAGTCCAAAACACAATTAATAAATTGACCCCCACAAACTTAAACTAAACTTTAACGGTACACAAGCATGAAGCGCTAAAAGTTAGCTCATTTTGTATCTGTTTACCTGGCGGAGCAGCCATTGCGCCGGTATCCTCATCAGTCACGGAGGACGACGCTTGTGGTGGGCATGTTGTTGGAGGCTCTGAGAAAATACTGAGAGGATGATGATGATGATTATGATGATGATGATGACTGCACCGGCGTGATCTTGCAATAAATTATTTTTGTGTACTGTCAGGTGTTTCATCATATTTGACGTGTTGTCAGTATTGGACGCAATAATCTTTTTACAAATATTGCATTGTACGCTGTTGCCATCAATCTTGGCATAATGTAGCCATACTTTTGATCGCTTAAACATAGTTTGCGTTAAATTTATGCTATGCTTTAAAGTGTAATGTACCATATTTTCCGCACTATAAGGCGCACCTAAAAACCTTAAATTTTCTTTAAAGTCAACGATGCGCCTTTTAACCCGGAGTGCCTTATATATGGATCAAAATTGAGCTACAACAGGTACTCCATTTTCTCCCGTAGAAGAAGTAGTGCGTGGTGCATGCTGGGATATATGAAGCAGCGTCTCATTTACATTTATGTGTTTCTGTAAAGACCCTGAAATGGCTCCTACCAAGAGACACTGTTACAACGCAGAGTTTAAACTCAAGGCGATCGGTCACGCAGTAGAACACGGGATTAGAACCACAGCGAGAGAGTTTAACATTAACGAATCAATGGTGAGGAAGTGGAGGAAGCAAGAGGATGCGCTGCGCCAAGTAAAGAAGACTAAACAGAGTTTCCGCGGGAACAAAGCGAGATGGCCACAGTTAGAGGACAAAGTTGAACAGTGGGTTGTTGAACAGAGAGCAGCAAGTAGAAGTGTCAGTACAATCACTATTCGAATGGAGGCTTTGTAATTGTTAATAAAGTTTGACTGACCTATGTGACTGTTTTTTTTTGTCATTCCCTTTAGCGCAGCACCATCTAGTGGATGCATAACGTAACACCAGCCTTTACTTTAGCGCCTTATAGTGTAGAAAATACGATACATTACAGCCTCACCTCACATTTGACAAGCTCTGGGCGAGTGGGGCTAGCCGCCGTAAACGTGATTTTTCAAGGCAGCTTCGCCGCAGCCAATCACCAGCATTTGACCCGGGCACGTTAAGGATGCCACATGTTTTCTAGCTCACTGACGTTAACAAGATTATACCCTTAGGTATCGAAATTTGGTATCGAACGAAAATGATTTTTTTCGATACTCTGTAGTATCGAGACGATTCGGTCGGTGCTTAAAAATGTACCGAACTCGATACCCAGCCCTAGAAGTCAACATTTTAAACCTTTGATTTGAAAGACATTTCGGCTTTGCTGCCAAATACGACGTAAACAAAAATATCAGTCAGTAATTGTTTTATCAGATTTTATTATGCTAAAGGCAACATATGAAACACAAGCGCTCACCTGCGCCGCCTTCAAACAGCTGTTCCTTGTTTC
Organism: Danionella cerebrum; assembly: GCA_007224835.1. Lineage (NCBI taxonomy): Eukaryota > Metazoa > Chordata > Actinopteri > Cypriniformes > Danionidae > Danionella > Danionella cerebrum. The sequence continues at coordinate 130,064 of SRMA01026884.1, read as the reverse complement.
AGGATCCCTAGGTGCCTGTAACTTTTGCCTGCCTTGAATCCCTCTCTCCCTGCACTGATCCGCTCGTTGCTGAAGAAGCTCATGCACACCTTGCTAAGATTGTTCATTTTAATGTTTGAATTTAAAGTGAAAATCCCATCAAACGCCTATTAATTATCTGTTCATGGGATCCATACAAAAAATGATTTAAAAAGTTAATCAGAACCAAATCGAAAACCATGCTTAAAAACCGCATACCAAACTGTGAGCTTTGTGTACCGTTGCATCCTTAACATTTACATTTATGTATTTGAAGGAAGCTTGTATCCAAACCTACGATCTTTGCTCTACTGACTGAACCACAGCATGCTTGGCCCACCTGCTGTATGCCAGTGCCAGAAAAATGTCTTGGGCCAAATTTGTTGCTGACCAGGGAAGATTAGCATGAAGTGCTAGCAAAGCATCCACTGGGAAACGGCAGAACAAACAGTATCATTCAGTGAGGGAAAGAAGCAAGAGACAGCATGTTCAGAAAGACACGATGCTGATGAGCCGAATGTTATTTTGCTCTAGTTGAACTGTCAGCAGTGTCTGCTCATCTCAAAGCTGCTCAACTGATGCTTTCCATCTGATTCCCAGAAAATGAGGGCCACTGCGTGTGTGCAACTTTGCACTAATCCCCACAATCTCTGGAGGTGTTTTTCTCTGTAGGAAGTGGGAGAACACAGCTCATGTGAGATTTATGAAACAGGATCATTGAATAATTGATGAAGTGGAGGTGCTCTTCCCTCTCGTTCTTCTGCAGCTTTGCAAAAAAACACAAGCTTTTAAAGCACTTAACTCTTTGAGAGGGACAAAACAACAGGTTGTGCAAGGAAACAAGGCATCATTTTTTTGTCGTCATCATGTGACAGCAACCTCTAGGTGGCCAAGGCCTGTGTATTTGTGCATCTTGTGGTTATGCTCCTCAGTAATGTGAGCAGCACACTAATCAAATAATTGACAACGAATTCTATCTTCACACATACTCACCATGTAACTCTCAGGGATAGGGATCACTGCAGCTACCGATGCCATATGTCCCAATAGCCTCTGGAAATATTTCTAGCTACTAAGAGCAGATGGCTGCCTAAATCATCTTTGTGAAGGTGTGAACGGATGAAGACAGTTCCCCCTAAACAGCACCATAGAACATACAATGTGTGAGTATCCTCAAAGTAAACATGTGCCGATAGATGCTCAGGACGTGTGCATCTAAGATTGTGCAATGTCCAGTTCTGCTTAGTGAGAATGACATACAGACCTTAGAAGCTGAATTGTGCCTTTCTTCAGAAGGGAATTCATCTCTTTTCTTAGGACTTGGGTCGGATGAGAGCAGACTAAACGATTGTAAGAGCAGTCGTGTCACAGATCTTATCACACTGCACGACTCCTTGGAGCAGCATCCAATCATAGCTTAATTCGCACAGCATCAAAGATCAGCGGCTGAGGATTTCTTACGGCATAACTTTAGACAGAATCGCAGAGAACTTTGTCCGTGTTTGTAAACTACATCTCGCAACTAAACACTTGTGAAAAGATTTGAAAACAACGGCAAGTCACGTGTTTCAGGCTTAAGTGCAAAATTTGTATCAAAAATGGAAAAGCACAAGCTTTTATTTCATTTCTTGGGTCCAAATCAACCGAAAAAGCCAAATGCTGCCCCTTTATATTTGCCATATAAAACAGGGTAACTCGACATCTTGCTCTCCATCACGGATTACAGATTATGTCGGTCTGCGGTGGCACTGCTGACGCACCACAGCGACACATGTGCATGTTCTGATATCTTATTTGATTTACAAACCTTCACCAAATCACCAATAAAGTATTGTAATAGACCTCCAAATCAAACATAAACGTTCCATGTATTTTTAAACGTGAAATTTTTAAAAAAGCCCTAAACTTACAAGAAATGAATAAATAAACATGTATGCTATTTACGTTTTAAAGAGAGCTGGTGCACTGGTCATGGAGGATGCCTTTAAGTGACACATTCTTTCATTATTATTAATAAAATAACTGCAAATTGTTTCTTTTCAATCAAATTTTAAACAAAATAACAATTGCAGCGCTATTATTCTTAATGTTGTCATTAACCAAGTTTGTTTTGATCATTTTTTTGCAGATTTATTTAAATTAGTGGTGAAAAAAATCTATTGTTGAAAAAAAAAAAAAAAAACTGGTTTAGATTATTGTTGAATAATCTAAATTCCCATTAGGAGTGAATCTGCTAGTAAATGTTGTCCTGCGATGGACTGGCAACCTGTCCAGGGTGTACCCCGCCTCTCGCCCGATGTGCGCTGGAGAGGCACTGGCAGACCCCTGTGACCTTGAATGGGAATAAGCGGGTTGGAAAATGAATGAATATACTTATGAGAAGCTTGAAGTATTCTTGTGTCCTGATGTGATGAGTTTGAAATTGTAAAAATGGGTAAATTGATTGTTTAATTACCGTAGTTGATTGGATTGATTAGTAGCAGAGCTGACCCGATTGTCTCAAAGTAATTGAGCCACCTCTATTTAAGATGAAGTATTGTGTCGTTGAGGTAGTTAAAGGTTTGGCACAGGGAACAGATACAGGTTGCAGAATGGTGTACATCTGACCTAGGAGCTCATGCCGAGGTCTTGTTGTAATGTGACAGCCGGTATAGAAATGAGGGTTTGGATTGTGAAATTGCCTGCAACTAAGCTTATTGGAGTAGTTAGGTCATATCGAAGAGAGGAGGATCAATCCCTGGAGTTGTATTAGAAAATATATTTTATAATCTATTGTCTGGTTGATTTCTGAGATAGAACAGGGAATACAGCACAAAAACGAAGTTAAATCTCAACCAGGAAGGAAAACTTTTAAAAAAGACTTACTCACAGGAGCTAGCCCTCTTTTTGAGTTTCTTTCTCTTTACCCTGCCCCCCCCCACTTTTCTCTTTGTTCCCTTCTTGATGCAAGACTGTACACTTCTGACTGGATCTTAATCTAAATAAAGCCGTATTTCTGTTAAATCTTATTCCAGAGTCTTCTATAATGGGTTATGGTTAATATTTCTATAGAGTTAAGCACTAGGTTTTGATGTGATGTATCTTTTATTTTGTTAATCAGCTTCAGTATTTTTTTTGTTGCACTATTGTGTTCTTTTGCGATTTGCAATACTGCTCTGTATCTTCCTTTACACGTTGATCCTTTCATTCATTCATTCATTCATTCATTTTCCAACCCGTTTATTCCCGTTTTGGGGTCTGCCAGTGGGGGTCTCCAGCGCACATTTGGCTCATGATCATCATCATTAATTGATTTAAGTTTATTTTATTTGACTTCTGCAAAGGTACTGTTTAGGAACCAGTGTAGTTTTAAAAGAGATTTTACAGAGATTTGGCACGAAACCCTTTCTTACCTAACCTGTACCCTTTGGGTAAGGCCCTTTCGGTGGACTCAGGTGTTCAAGAAATGCCTCTTAATCTGTGTGGTATTTCGTTAAATGTCTGTTTTTCGAGAGGCCACCAGCCAAATAGGTGCAAGTCTTCACCATTAAAGCTGATGATACGTTCCCAATCATGTAAGGGAGCACTTACATGAGTCCCTGTCCACACATACTCGGTTAGTTTAAAAACGGGTATTTTTTTAAAACGCCAGCCAAGGTGAATTCATTTTTAAAGGCTGTATGTCGACAGTGAAACCAGTTTTTTTTGTGTTTTTGTTGTCACACTCTGTCACTCCTGTGTGAATGCATTTAAAAAAACAGACACAGTGGATGCGGGTTTTTCAATAAAACTGGGTACGTGTCGATATGGCCGTGTAATGGGTATGCACATGAAGTCACTGTACCTGGTAGTCAAGGAGTCAGTGTCAAAAACCCATTTATGGGCCTGGAGTGAATGTGAGTTTAACCCAAAGAAAAAGTGAAAATGGGGAAAAGGTTTTGTGTGATTGAATGTGATTCAGGGACACCATTCCACAGACAAATGGATTGCTGCAATTTGAATGAACTGGAATACACCTGGAAAGCCTGCTCGACCCGAGGAAGGCTTGCATGTCTCATAACTGCCCCGGCCTAGATGTTAGTGAGCTCACATTTAAAAAATGTTTTTTTTTAGACTTTTAAGCTGACATCGTGTACCCTAGATCCAAAACCAACTGATTTTTCAAGGGACTGTTACCATTAGCTATAAAACATCTTCTCAACATAATTAACTCATCTCTATCACTATGTCACGTCCCAAAGCCATTCAAGAATGCAGTCATTAACCTCCTTGCTTACGGGACATGATTTCAGCAAAAAAACTCCTAAAGAAACGCTGTAAAAGGTGGGGTGGAAGCCCATTTACGCAATCTGCGCGCGCTTTGCGTAACCTCCCATTCACAGGCGCTTTCGACGTTCGAGCTTCCGCGCGTCCCTAACCCCCGACCATCTGTCCAATCCGGGAGCTCTATACATCGTTGAAAAGTATTGAATCTGGAGAAGCCAATGATCTCCACCATTTTGAGACTGACAGGATCGCCGACGAATCACACGACGCGCAGCTTCGAGAGACCCGCTCTTACGCACAGGGAGTGATTCCATATTTGGTCATGTTATGAGACCACAGAGCTACAGAAAAGAGCCAAAATGGAGTTTCCGTGAAGCTATCAACCGGATATAACAACAAACGGACTTTTATCGCTATGGAAATAACTTTTGTTGAAAAAACGGCAAAGGTAAGACAAGATTTACATGCTTGCTTTGTTTTTGCTGGCGTTTTTTTCCGGGAACTTTCGCTCCCTGCTCTGAAATACTTCATGCAATGTAAATGAGTTGCATATCGCTGGATTCAGCTGGTTGTTAGCTTTCATTTGATGCCATGGTTTTGGTGTTTCCGTTTATATTGTGGATACATATCGCACATAAACAAAAACTTGGTCATGAATTATACTCCGGATATGTTGTTGTTTATTTGCATGGCGTTCGAGCTGTGGTTAACGGATATGAAATTGAATTAGATACGTTTTTAGAGGAGTTTCCGCTGAACACAAAAATATTTAATATGTGTGGGTTATTCTCAGGGTTAGTGAGCTATGAGTGAAAATGTAACGCACAAGGGGGCAAGTCCCTGGTACCGGGGACTCTCGGGCTTAAGAGGTTAAACCTTTAAGTAGAAGCCACTCCTAAATCCTAATGAACTGTAAAGTTACAGACTCTTTTAATCTTCCTTTTATGTCTAAAATATTAGAGAAAGCAGTGATAGCTAATCTCCTTCTTGGAAAATACAAATCTCTACGAAGGGTTTCAATCAGGCTTTAGACCACACCACAGCACCAAGGCCGCTTTAGGCCGCTACACCACCATTATTAAAAAGATTATTTCTGTTCTGCATAATTGAATTTAGTCATTGATTCTTTCAGAGTTGAATCATCGTGAAGAATGGGGTTCCCTCCTCCCACTCTGCATACCTCTTTGGCATAAGGTTCAGGTTGTAGTATAGTTTCTATGAATCAGTTCTAACAGGGTTGGAGATGACAACACCATCAGCCTTGTCTGAAGGCATACAACTCAAGCTAATGCCATCACTGTGACTCCTTACGATTTGCTAATAGTGCAATTACATGTTAGTTTAAAAAGTGGTGTTTAATAATATGTGACAGAAGCGGTTTAGCTTGTGTTTAAGTGCATTTCCTGTGCCGTGGAAAAAAATTGCATTTGACTTTTTAAAGAGGTTTATTACCAGCTTTAATGCTCAAGGATCCCATTTCGTTCTGCTTTATCTTTCAGTTCTTTTCAGCCATTCTGCTTTTTTCTCAGAATTCATTTTAGTGGAAGGAAAATTGCCTCAATAATCTGTTGCTGATAGTTTTGGCCTGCTAGTCAGAGAGATGGAATTTGAAAGTGATGGTGATGAAAGAAGAGACTGACAGCACATACAGGAATCAGCCAGCGCATTAAAGCTATAGCTTCACCCAACACGATGATCTCTCAGCATTCACTCTCCCTGCTGTAAGCATTTCTCATACCAAAAAATTTTATACCTTCCACTTTACAGCCCATAATGTACTGCTGATTTTAAAAAATTAATTTCATTATTCTTCTTGTGTGAATGTTGCTACTGGATATTCTACAGTAAAACAGCAAACAGCAAAAGCGTGCATTTAAAAAAAATGTTTGAGTTGGTTTCAAACAGAGCGCCTCTAACTATGTAATAATTTCCAATTTAAATATGTAATAGGCATATTAATGGCATATTATATCCCATTGCCAAGTATAAATATGTAGTTTTTCAAGTAAATATTTGTTGTTTAAAAATAAATACTCAACCCCTAGTGGAAACTACGATTGCAAACAAGATGGCCACTGCACCTGATGTGACGACACCTCCTCCTGCTGTATTGCCAAGATCTTAAAGGTTGTCAGAATTTTTTTTTTTTTTTGCCAAAAAAACATTTGTAACTAAATGGTGATCTACAATAAAAATTTGGTGCCATAGCTTTGCAATCAAAAGAGTTCATTATAATGAAGGTTAATGGGGCATGAATAATAAATGAAGGAGAAAAAAAAGAAAATCTGGTGCTACATAAAAATCTATGAATGTGCATGTTGGTACTAATGTTTGACACGTACAAGACTGTGATAGAAGGTAAAAAAATCCAAGCCACTATAATTTTTATAATGAAAAAAATAAATTTTGTTGTTTTTTTTTCTGAAGTCAGTGAAATCATGTAAGATTTTGGTAAAAATGGATTAAAATGTAGTAGTTTTAATAATAGCTGAGGTAAATAAAGAGATAAAATAATGAACTGATTTAGTGGCTGTTAACAGCCATGAACAACCCAAAAGGGCAGTACATTTCCTTAGAGTGCTTTTTTTTTAGTTTCTTGAGTAAAAATAAGATTGGTCATCAAAAATCATTCAGTTTGCTGAAATGAAATTAACCAACCGTTAACCTCTAGAACGACAAGAATGTTTTAGTTTATTCCAAGGTAGTTAATCTTTTAATTGATCTGTCTTAATTGATCTCTTAAAGCACAATCCAGCTAACGCTATCATCTGTTAACATTAATCGCTTTATAAATCTCTAATGTGTAAACTATTAACATTGTTGAAGTACATTAATCAAATCGATCTTCTATGTTATTTAATGGTTATTTGGCGTATATCAAGGTCAAATATAGTCAAGTAAATCAAAGGGTGAAACTTGAATAAGAGTTAAAACACAATAAAGTCATTATTTCTTTGTCTGTAAGCTCTGAGCCACACCACACCCTTCTCTGAACTATGAGCACCACACTGAAAAAGAATTTAGTGGTTGTGAGCGTAGTCTCACATATACTTACACAGTATTTGTATGTATATGCTCCCTAAGGGTCTGTCTGTACAGAGACAAGGCCACTAAATTAGGCTGAGGTTGGACAGATCTGTCGATTATTTTTGAAAGTGATGTTAGATCAAGAAAACAAAATGTTTTTTTTTTTTTGGTAAGAAAGTGACTTTTACCAATTTATCCTAGTATGTAATTGCGCTAAGTTTGCCATGTTTTTCTTAAATAACTTTTAAATGAATAAATAAATACATAAATTTTTTTAACACTTAATATAACCATATTAAGACCAATAAACACAGACCCTGGATTTTCAGTGCGAAGTTTCGTCAAACAAAGCACCTTGATTGAAAACCATGGACCACTGGACATCACACATCCCACCAACAAAAAACAGTTTTGCAGTGCCGTATCGGATCATAGGAGAATGACCAATGAAAGCTGGCTCTTTTGATGACGTGAGTAGGATGTAAAAGAACTGCTTGGTGGCGCTCTTCCTACATTTTCGTAGCATCTTCATTTAGAAATGGTGTCATAGTGATCAGCCACCAACAGTATAAACCCCTCAACATCCATGATTTCTTCTCCATCGTTGTCTTCTTTCCTGTTCAGAGTGCCTCTATTGTAGCACTAATGGCATCAATATTTCCTCGACTCAGACGAAGAACACACTGCTGAAAAGCCATTCTAAGATTTGTGCGATGTGACAAGGTTCACTGAGCGTTGCCAGGTGCTACTCCTTGACTATATGGATAAAAGGAGCAGCACCACACTGGAACGAAGAAGAGTTCCGGTGGTGATCGGCAGCAAGGAACTACACTCAAGGGAGATCCTCCACCAGTGATACCTTTGATGACCCCTGAGATGACGGCGACAAGCTCGTTGAGCCACTGGGCCTGCCCGGACGACTGCCTAAGTCGTCCCACCTTGGCCGTTCACGGGGCTGGAGGATTCCCCCCAAGGAGACGGCCTCTACCACCTCGGTAGATCTGAACTACAAGACACCTCTGGCCTGGGAAAAGTCTGCATCATCGGCCCTCGACTCAGACGAACTACACTGTGAGCTCACTATTTTATTTTTTTTAACTAAATTTGGATGGTTTTAATGCTGTGTTTTTAATAAAGTGTCCACAAATGTTTTTCAGTGTGGCTATGTCTGTCTCTTGCACCAGTGTGTCAAGGCCTTAATTTTCCTATTTTACAAACGTCAAAACATAAACACATATTTTGAGAAGTTATAGAAAACAAAAATCACAGTGAATTATTCAGATATGATGGTTTATATCAAAACTTTGTATAGAACAGATCTATTTCCTAAGTGCATTTGTAAGCATATAATGCATGAATGGAAATGAGGAAGCATTAAAAAAAGCCATAAAAACACCATATTTTCATTCTCCTAGATCAGTTCTCTAGGATATCCCTGGAGCAATGTCAATTTCTTCAAATTCCTGACAGGAAACAAAGCTGTCATGATCTGTTCTGTGACAGGAGGCTATAAACAGACATTCTTTGCAAGGTGGTCATCCAATTCATGTGTCGGGGAGTACTGCACATCTACAGAGCCTCATATTTGAAAGATTTTGCCCATGAGGGATTCTGAAATACACAGTCATTCCGCTTCCAGTTCAGCTCCCAGTTCAGTATTTGTTTATTCAAATACAGGGTGTTAAGGATTAGTCCCTGCTGATGAGTGCCCGTGTGCCAAAGTGATGATGTAACAGGTGTAACTCCAGAGCCTTAGCGAGCAGCGCTTTTGAGAAACAGGAACAGACAGGAACAGATTGGGAGGAAGATGCATGATTAGCAGACCGGCAGAGAGACACGCACAAAGTGCCACTCTGCTAAAAAACAGATGGATGGAGTGCCACTATTATGGGTTTTTAATAGCACCTTTTCATGAGGTGTGTGAAGTGCTGAGCATAAATGAGCACGGATTTGTCAGAAAATCTTTAGTTTCCTTTCAGAGTCAACAATTTCTGATAATATACTTTCTGACGAAGAGATAATACACTACAAAATACTCCCACAATTGATTGCAAACAGGATTTGTTACACACAAAAAAGGAATTTTCCAATCCAATTCATTCAAGCCCATGTTGCAAAAATGATTGCCCCCCAATTATAGGCTTCAGAGAAAAGCCACAGTTAAAATAATGTTAAACCACAGGTGGGTCTAATGATTCATTGAATCCATGATGTCCATATGACTATAAAAGGGCATTAATTAACATTGGCATCATGAACTCAACAATATCCTGCTCTATACTGAAGGAGAAGATGCTGCCATCACTCCATGCACAGCACCACCATGTGTGATCCAAAACACTACTAAAGCTACTGCTGCATTTCTGAAGAACAAGGTGAAGGTGATTGAACAGCCAAGTGTGCTGGGAACTTCGATTGGAAATTTTAAAGTTTTAAAACACAATCACAAAATTTAAAAATAAAGATGTTGTCAGGGCTTTAAAAAAGAAAAGAAAGAAAACAATGGAATTTGTATATAATGATTTTATTGTAGGGAAACATGATGCGACCTAGCCTCACCCAGATTCTGCCTCGAGTGGCCCCTGGGTTAACTGAGTTTGAGAGTAGAGAGATGGTAGAGCTGGGAATGACGACAAGTGAGGGAGTCAAACCCACATCGCCCTGCACAACCACACAAATATTCATGATTTGTAAAGCCTGTATCTTTTGTAGCAGGTGGCTAAAGCAGGTTGGGCTTGCTTAGTCAAGTGGCGCGTGGGTTTTTGGGTGAGATCTCGCAGTGTTGGTGCTTCCGCCATGCTCCGAGCTAACTGGATCCCTGTGTCCCGTCATCGACTCGGAATATGATCGGTCTAGCACCCAGCACATTTCTCGCGATGACTGGAAACCAGCCAAGTCCAGGAAACTCTAGACCCGGTTGGTGGGCTCCTCCGGCTCCAGGTGGCTCTCACGGCATCCATTGCCTAAGGGAAATGGTCTCTCTTTTCCTGCACACTAACCGGTGTGACTCTCTTCTCACCGGCTGCTCTCATGTCTAAGAGCCCACAGCTAATGAGTTATTGCTGTACGGGGAAAAAAATTAGACTCTGAATTATTTAAAAGAGTTCTGTTCTTAGATGTTCTGTGATGATGGATATAGAAACACATCTGGAAAAAAAGTACTGGAAACATCTTTCTTCCAGAACTTCAGAGACTTTATTTCTCTGCCAAGAGAACAAGTTGAAGTTACGTTTGAAGTTATTAAAGCCATGTTGAATTGGTGTGGTGGTTTTTGATGGTACCATTGAATAAGGGATGCCACAATTTTTCGATTTCTCATTTGAAAAACTCCTGTTATCATTAGTTTCACGTGTGAAAAAGCAGATGTCAGGGAAAGAAACGCATGTCAGCGGGCAAATATCCAATCAATGAACAGCTCCTTTCTGTAAATATCCATTCATCGAGTGCTAATGTTAGAGGAGGGCCTAACTTTGCGTGTTTCACGCAGCCAGAAAAGAACAACGATTTTGCAGGCTTTGAAGAGGAATACGACAAAGATGGAAAAAGAACGGTAAACAAAAATGTCAGTAATTGTTTGATCAGATGTTATTATATAAAAGGCAACATTTGAAACACAAGCGCTCACCTGCGCCGCCTTCAGACAGCTGTTCCTGCTTTCAGGACCCCTAGGTGCCTGTAACGTTTGCCTGCCTTGAATCCCTCTCTCACTGCGCTAATGTCCACCTTGCCACGGTTGTTTATTTGAATTTAAAGTGATTTTTTTTGTAGATGTGTCTTGATGTTTGATTTAGCAAAATAAAGTGTATTCTATGAAATGCTTGTTATTTATCTGTTCATCCGATCCATACAAAGAACGATTAAAATACAATTTGCTCAGCTATCAGAACCAAACCGAATCGATAACTGTGGCTTAAAACCGTGAGCATCGAATAGTACCAATCGCCACAGTTTTCCATCAAGCAATGGGAAAAGAGTGGCTGGATCTTTTTGGGTAATGAGTCCTAAATGAATGTTTTTGATCCTTCAAGCATTTCTGACTTTTCACTCTCTTGTCCACTCCTCCGGTACGGCATCCTGTATAAAGGGAAGTCATGGGCCATACATGTGTGCGCATTTCATCACAGCTTTCTGAGGTGGGAGCAGATTTAGCCAATCAGCAGAATGTTTTCCATCATCGACAGCCAGGGCACAGGGGGAACTTGTGTTTGACAGATGGCTGTGTGTGCATCTTCTCACATTGCTTGTGTTGTGTGATTAGATGCTGAAGTTTGCAAGCTTTGTATGTTCACGTGAATGTTTGTGTTGGATTTATGAGAGATGTAAATTCGGTGGCAGCAGGCCTATGTTTAAAGACTGTACAGCAGCCTGCCTTACAGATTCCATCAGTCAAGTCAGTCAGAGCCTCTGTCCTGGGCACCGGTGACCTGCAGTGAGGTCAAAGACTGCTGAGCCACCGAACAATATCAAATTTACCAACAGGCGGAGGGATCATATCAGTCCAAGCCAGATAGAGGGATTAAAGAGACACTGTAGCTATTCCATCGTAACTATGTTGGCTTGTGGAGGTTATCAGTCTGTGTGAGAATATAACAACCGTGATGCAAATCTTTTTGCATGTTCTTCCCATGCTTGCATGGGTTTCTTCCGGGATCTCCGGTTTCCCCCACAATCCCAAAAACATGCGTCAGGTTAATTGAATAATCTATATTCCCTTTTAGGTGTGAATGTGTGAGTGTATGTCGCCTCTCGCGCCCTGTCCATGTGCACTGGGCTAGAGTACCAGAAGGCCCCTGTGATCCTGAAAGGGATTAAGCGGGAAAGAAAATGGATGAACGGATGCTCTAGGAGGGGTCAATGGTAACCTTTGAGAATGAATGGGAAAGGGCACTGAAAATATCTTAATGATAGACAAATGAGGGTTTGGTTAATCACAGTAACAATTAACCTTTTTATAACATCACAAGCCACAATATAGCAACCTAACTGATTACCCTAGCAACCACTTTCTTAGAACTACCTTAGCTTTGGCAAATAAATAAGTTTATACATGTCAAAATGCGTTATTATTCATTAGAATTAAATTTTATGATTAGAAATATTATTTTACTGACACTTCCGTAGCAACCAGACTTTACCTTAGTAACCAGTTTGGCATATCTCTGTCTAACATTTGGAAAGTCAGAGAGACATGAGGTTTGGTTCATATTACTCATATTGGCGCCTCACCGACGCCTCCACAGCAACCAGACTGATTACCATAGCAACCAATATCTCTATCTAAGCTTGTGGAAAATAATGAAAAGACATGGGTGTTTGTTCATGTTACTCATAATGACATGGGGAACATATTATGTCATTTACAGCCCCATAGCAACCATACTGTTTACCATAGCAACCGGTGAGCATCGGGTTCTCTTTCATAGTTGAAATGATCAGATCTCTGTTTAATGTGATGGATTTTCTTGGGCAGAGAGCTTCGCTTTTATTTGTTTCACTAGTTTCTCATTTTCATAAATAAATAGTAATGGAAAACAAATATGTTTTCTTTTATTTGCATGCAATAAATTAATATGACACAAATTAGTATTGAGCTTTTCCAAAACATAGAAATATTGGAAGAACAAGGTAATACTTTGAAATAAAAAAGAAAAAAAAGTTACAGTATTTCTCTCTC
>SRMA01026884.1:98360-117080 GCA_007224835.1 Danionella cerebrum | reverse complement strand
ATCGGTCTAGCACCCAGCACATTTCTCGCGATGACTGGAAACCAGCCGAGTCCAGGAAACTCTAGACCCGGTTGGTGGGCTCCTCCGGCTCCAGGTGGCTCTCACGGCATCCATTGCCTAAGGGAAATGGTCTCTCTTTTCCTGCACACTGACCGGTGTGACTCTCTTCTCACCGGCTGCTCTCATGTCTAAGAGCCCACAGCTAATGAGTTATTGCTGTACGGGGAAAAAAATTAGACTCTGAATTATTTAAAAGAGTTCTGTTCTTAGATGTTCTGTGATGATGGATATAGAAACACATCTGGAAAAAAAGTACTGGAAACATCTTTCTTCCAGAACTTCAGAGACTTTATTTCTCTGCCAAGAGAACAAGTTGAAGTTACGTTTGAAGTTATTAAAGCCATGTTGAATTGGTGTGGTGGTTTTTGATGGTACCATTGAATAAGGGATGCCACAATTTTTCGATTTCTCATTTGAAAAACTCCTGTTATCATTAGTTTCACGTGTGAAAAAGCAGATGTCAGGGAAAGAAACGCATGTCAGCGGGCAAATATCCAATCAATGAACAGCTCCTTTCTGTAAATATCCATTCATCGAGTGCTAATGTTAGAGGAGGGCCTAACTTTGCGTGTTTCACGCAGCCAGAAAAGAACAACGATTTTGCAGGCTTTGAAGAGGAATACGACAAAGATGGAAAAAGAACGGTAAACAAAAATGTCAGTAATTGTTTGATCAGATGTTATTATATAAAAGGCAACATTTGAAACACAAGCGCTCACCTGCGCCGCCTTCAGACAGCTGTTCCTGCTTTCAGGACCCCTAGGTGCCTGTAACGTTTGCCTGCCTTGAATCCCTCTCTCACTGCGCTAATGTCCACCTTGCCACGGTTGTTTATTTGAATTTAAAGTGATTTTTTTTGTAGATGTGTCTTGATGTTTGATTTAGCAAAATAAAGTGTATTCTATGAAATGCTTGTTATTTATCTGTTCATCCGATCCATACAAAGAACGATTAACCTCTTAAGCCCGAGAGTCCCCGGTACCGGGGACTTGCCCCCTTGTGCGTTACATTTTCACTCATAGCTCACGAACCCTGAGAATAACCCACACATATTAAATACTGTTGTGTTCAGCGGAAACTCCTCTAAAAACGTATCTAATTCAATTTTATATCCGTTAACCACAGCTCGAACGCCATGCAAATAAACAACAACATATCCGGAGTATAATTCATGACCACGTTTTGTTTATGTGCAATATGTATCCACAATATAAACGGAAACACCAAAACCATTACATTAAATGAAAGCTAACAACCAGCTGAATCCAGTGATATGCAACTCATTGACATTGCATGAAGTATTTCAGAGCAGGGAGCGAAAGTTCCACGAAAAAACGCCAGCGAAAACCAAGCAAGCATGTAAATCTTGTCTTACCTTTGCCGTTTTTTCAACAAAGTTATTTCCATAGCGATAAAAGTCTGTTTGTTGTTATGTCCGGTCGATAGCTTCGTGCAAACACCATTTTGGATTGTTTCTTTAGCTTTGTGGCGTCATTACGTCACCAAATATGGAATGACTCCCCGTGCGTAAGAGCACGTCTCTCCACGCTGCGCGTCGTGTGATTCGTCGGCGATCCCGTCAGTCTCAAAATGGTTGAGCTGATTCGTTTCCATAGAATCAGAGCTTTCCGTCGATATATAGATCTTCTGGATTGGACAGATGGTGGGGGGGGGGTAGGGACAAGCAGAAGCTTGATGTCAAAGCGTTTGTGAGTGAAACGTTCCCAAAAGCGCAGCAAGATGGAGTAAATGAGCTTCTACCCCCCCTTTTACAGCGTTTCTTTAGGAGTTTTTTTTGCTGAAATCATGTCCCATAAGCAACAAAAGAAGACTATTAACGAAGCTGAAGCTTTGGACAAGATTTTTTCCATATTTCAATTATTGTGCCAAATTGTGCCAAACTGTGCCAACATGGATTACGCCTGAACTTTGTTCAATCAAAACCCTTACAGAATATTAGTTTCTTGTAGTATGAACACCAAACTTGCTACAGATGTTCTTGACATGTAGTGGTTACAATTGATTGTGTTTATTTGCTTCGTTATAAGTAAAATAAGGAGATATTGGAGGAAACATGTGTTTTTTTTTTAGGCGGAGTTCATTTTTTGGCCATTCCAACATAATTTACTCTTACCCTGTGTTCTTGACTGTCAAATTAACTCATCCACACCACTCCCCAAGAACCTATCTTCATTTTGATACCAAGATTTGCAGTTTAGGCCTTGTAAAAGCTGAGAAATGCCTTAAAAAGTAAAAGTATAGGATTTTCGGAAAATAGGCCTCAGGGCTTAAGAGGTTAAATTACAATTTGCTCAGCTATCAGAACCAAACCGAATCGATAACTGTGGCTTAAAACCGTGAGCATCGAATAGTACCAATCGCCACAGTTTTCCATCAAGCAATGGGAAAAGAGTGGCTGGATCTTTTTGGGTAATGAGTCCTAAATGAATGTTTTTGATCCTTCAAGCATTTCTGACTTTTCACTCTCTTGTCCACTCCTCCAGTACGGCATCCTGTATAAAGGGAAGTCATGGGCCATACATGTGTGCGCATTTCATCACAGCCTTCTGAGGTGGGAGCAGATTTAGCCAATCAGCAGAATGTTTTCCATCATCGACAGCCAGGGCACAGGGGGAACTTGTGTTTGACAGATGGCTGTGTGTGCATCTTCTCACATTGCTTGTGTTGTGTGATTAGATGCTGAAGTTTGCAAGCTTTGTATGTTCACGTGAATGTTTGTGTTGGATTTATGAGAGATGTAAATTCGGTGGCAGCAGGCCTATGTTTAAAGACTGTACAGCAGCCTGCCTTACAGATTCCATCAGTCAAGTCAGTCAGAGCCTCTGTCCTGGGCACCGGTGACCTGCAGTGAGGTCAAAGACTGCTGAGCCACCGAACAATATCAAATTTACCAACAGGCGGAGGGATCATATCAGTCCAAGCCAGATAGAGGGATTAAAGAGACACTGTAGCTATTCCATCGTAACTATGTTGGCTTGTGGAGGTTATCAGTCTGTGTGAGAATATAACAACCGTGATGCAAATCTTTTTGCATGTTCTTCCCATGCTTGCATGGGTTTCTTCCGGGATCTCCGGTTTCCCCCACAATCCCAAAAACATGCGTCAGGTTAATTGAATAATCTAAATTCCCTTTTAGGTGTGAATGTGTGAGTGTATGTCGCCTCTCGCGCCCTGTCCATGTGCACTGGGCTAGAGTACCAGAAGGCCCCTGTGATCCTGAAAGGGATTAAGCGGGAAAGAAAATGGATGAACGGATGCTCTAGGAGGGGTCAATGGTAACCTTTGAGAATGAATGGGAAAGGGCACTGAAAATATCTTAATGATAGACAAATGAGGGTTTGGTTAATCACAGTAACAATTAAACTTTTTATAAAATCACAAGCCACAATATAGCAACCTAACTGATTACCCTAGCAACCACTTTCTTAGAACTATCTTAGCTTTGGCAAATAAATAAGTTTATACATGTCAAAATGCGTTATTATTCATTAGAATTAAATTTTATGATTAGAAATATTATTTTACTGACACTTCCGTAGCAACCAGACTTTACCTTAGTAACCAGTTTGGCATATCTCTGTCTAACATTTGGAAAGTCAGAGAGACATGAGGTTTGGTTCATATTACTCATATTGGCGCCTCACCGACGCCTCCACAGCAACCAGACTGATTACCATAGCAACCAATATCTCTATCTAAGCTTGTGGAAAATAATGAAAAGACATGGGTGTTTGTTCATGTTACTCATAATGACATGGGGAACATATTATGTCATTTACAGCCCCATAGCAACCATACTGTTTACCATAGCAACCGGTGAGCATCGGGTTCTCTTTCATAGTTGAAATGATCAGATCTCTGTTTAATGTGATGGATTTTCTTGGGCAGAGAGCTTCACTTTTATTTGTTTCACTAGTTTCTCATTTTCATAAATAGATAGTAATGGAAAACAAATATGTTTTCTTTTATTTGCATGCAATAAATTAATATGACACAAATTAGTATTGAGCTTTTCCAAAACATAGAAATATTGGAAGAACAAGGTAATACTTTGAAATAAAAAAGAAAAAAAAGTTACAGTATTTCTCTCTCTCTCTCTCTTTCTACTGTTGCTTGTAATTCTCTCACGTTTTGTCAAGAAGTGGTTGCACTGCGCTCGGATTGTGTTATTTATAATGTGATGTGTGGCGCCTCACTCTGAGCACCTTCTCAATAAGAGGATTCTTCTCGATTTCTCTTTGCAGAGGATAAAGTTTTTTTTTTACTGTTTCGACAGCTCTGTGTCTTTGTGCTGTGACGTCTCCTCTCTCCTCTCTCATTTGAATAAATTAATTTGGCACGCACAAGGAGCTTTTCGAAAACATATGAATATTGGAAAAACAGGCTAATAATTTTATTCATTCATTCAGTCATTTTCATACCTGCTTCTTCCCTTTCGGGGTCACGGGGGTCTCCAGCACACATTGGGCGAGAGGTGAGGGTACACCCTGGACAGGTCGCCAGTCTATCGCAGGGCAACATTCACTCACACACTCACACCCTAAGGGGAATTTAGATTAGACAATTAACGTAATTGCATGTTTTTGGGATTGTGGGGGAAACTGGATTACCCGCAGGAAACCCACGCAAGCACAGGGAGAACATGCAAACTCCTTCCAGGAAGGTCACCGGTGAGCCTCGAACTGATACCTTCTAACTGGAAGGCCACAGTGCTACCCACTGCACCATCATGCCGCCCTAATAATTTTAATTGAAACTACATAATTGTCACAGTCTTGGTCTCTCTTTGTCTCTGTTCTGTCACAATTAAAGCATGCGCTTGGAGTGTGTGCTTTTTAAGATGATGTGATGCCCTCTCGGATACTAAAACATTAATCTAATTGTCAGCATGCTTGTTATTTTCTCAATTAATAAGAGGATTCCCAAATGTTTCTCTTTCCAGTACAGTAGCGCCTTTAGGCACCGGCAGTGTGGGCGCTTCATCCCCACAAGCCCTTTTATTTCTTTAACTGTTTTGCCTTTGCATAAAAAAATGGAAATAAATCTAAAAATAATGTTTTATATGTTCCTTGCTTTACTAATGGGCCCATGTCAGTAGTGTCAAGTGTTTCTTCCGTCTGCATCCTGCTCTTCGTTTCTTCAGTGCGAGGCAGTTCTTCCTCTTACATCATTGCTATTAGTGGCCCTGTGATTGGAAGTAGGGATACAACACAAATGATATGGAAACGTATGGGAAAGAGGCTTTTCTACATGTCCACTACAAATTGTAAGTGTGAACACGATTAGATTCGGCTCAATACACCATCATTGGCGCTGTTGCTCCTCCAAAATAGCATGAAAAGCAGTTTATAGACCAGATGGTCAATATATCTTGAAAACATCACAAGTTTTTTCCATGTTTTAAATTAGATTTTACTTCGTATTCGTAATTCATGATTTAGATCAAATATTGTGTTTTAATATTGTTATTGCGAAAAAAATCCATAAATAATTATACTAGCATGCTATAGATATGAAGACTTAAAAAAAAAGTTAATGTTAATTCACGAGTGCAAGCCTGCATCAAAAAAGTCCTGGTTGCGCATGCAGTACTGGTGAGCTTGCTGAAGGAGGGCCTCGAGTCCCTGGAGATACATATATATGTATACAAACAATATGCGCAAATAATGTCATTTATGCAATTAATCGCAATCAATGCAAAAATTATGGATAAGGTCAAGGGAAGACTTTTTGTCACATATTAATGTCTATATTTTCTGCATTTCATATTTGTCACTGTGTATTTACTTCAGCTTGGTCCAGAGTTCCGTCACATGACTCGCTCATGTCTGTTTATCCACTGACTGTCCCTTCCCGTCTGGATTCCCATTTAGCGCAAGCCTTCCCTGTGACTTTAGTGTGTTCGTGAACATAGCCTGGTCATTCATTCATTTAGTTTGGTACACTCCTCCTCCTTTGGTGAAGTCTTTTGTTATTCAAGTTTTTTATATGGGAGAATTTTATGTTTCCTTTTGTCTTTACTTTTTTGTGATCAACAAACTATAATAAACCTGAATTTTAAGCCAACAGTTTATTTGGAGGATATTGGTGGTTTATTGCAGAGATGTTTACAAGTTAAACACCAGTTAATTTGTAGATTTTTTTTTAAATGATTGATGGCACTAATATATAAGTATATCCTTTACTTTCTGCATAGGAAAATACAGAAATATTTTATTTGAGGTTTAATTCCATTTTTAGCCAGGTGTATCTGAGTATTTGCTGTTGATTGAGTGATTAACCAGCATTGACAAGATTCAGCGCCGGAGGTTCATGATCTGATTTCAGTCGCACACCCACAGCCACTCGTGTCTGTACGCAAAATATCCTCAGAGACTCAGAGCTGACAGATCAGATATGGCTGTCATGCCACTGAGCTGCATGAATGCTTTGATGCATGTGCTCATCACAGGCAAGATAGGATCAAGCCTCTGTGTCGTTGTCCTTCTGAACCCGCTGCAGTGACTTCAATACATTAGAAATGCATCTAAGTTATGCGCTAGTCAATGTTTGTGACTCTGTGCTTCTGTATGCAGACGTTTGTATACAGTATGTGTTTGTTTGGATGGTCATATTCATATTATATGCAAATGATATGCAAATTCATGCAGACTGGTGTTGTTGGAGTAAAACATTTCTTTCTTTATCCCTGTCTCTGCGTTTGAAAAAACATGCCAAAATGAACTTTTTAAAATCGATTTTATATATATTTTTTTAAATTAAAGATCTCATACTTTATTACTTTTATTTTAAGAGGATTTTAAAGTTGGTGGTTAAACGTTCTCTTAACTGGTAGAGAGAGAATCTAGTAATGTTTATCATACATGGTGAATCTAAAGATAGATTGTTTACTCTTTCTTTTTTCATCTCTGTTTGTGTAATAAAGACCTCAAGTTGAACTGTATTGAACTGTTGGAACAGAGAACCCAGTTTCCCTATTGTAATTGTAAACGTAGCCGTCAATCATTGCTATCAATCACTTGGTACTGCCTAGTTTTTATAGGAAAAAATTGAGCCATCAAACCTAAATCAAACAAAAAATCCTACTGAACTTTGTATTGGAAAGAAATCATTCTGCAGCCAGCAACATAGGAGGGATCGAAGAGGTTTGGATTCATTGCACCAGTCATGTGACACACTTGGATTTTACCATCTTGTATATAATACGGATAAAGCTTCAGTGACATCACCCATTGGTTTCTGGCAAAGTGAAATGAGGCTCAAGGTGGGCGTCGCCAGCAATCGCCTTCATGAAAGCGCGTCACTTTTCGGTAATCGGAAATGGGCAAAAGATCCATACAGACGGGTTGTGGGCGTTGCAATTACACATATGACGGGTAAAAACAACACACAAAAAAAGAAAACCGACAGTAAAATCTAAAAATACAACTAGTAGCCAGCGATTAGCTGGATAGAACAAGACCAGAGGATGACACCGTGACGTGACTGACTGAAAGAACTGTCAATAATCTGCCCATCAAGAAACCACGCCTTTAATTATGCACAATTATAACTCTTAATAAATCTTAAACCAGCAAATTTAAAAAAATACCCCGCTCAGAGTGTTCATCAAGGTCAAATCTAGAGATTTAAATCAACAAAACTAGTGGAGCCAAGAGTGGAAATTAGTTTTTTTCTTCAGCTCCAAAGTTGGCAATTTTAACAAGGGAGCGAATGAGAACCTGCTCGCTTCTGGAGCCAGTCTCTAGCGGCAGATAGAGGAATTGCAGTTCAAGCCACTTCCTATTAGGCTACAAAAGGGAAAGCAGGCGGTTGCTCCTTGGATTTTACACGTTCACATTTTTTATTGAAAGAAAAATAACACTCCGATCCATTAGGTGGCAGCAGCCCTTGAGATTAAGTGAACCAGACCAGTTCAGACAATGAGATGAAGACCTGGTAGGTCCGAGAAAACTATTGAAAATATTGCCTAAACTTTTATACTTCAATATGTCTGTTGTGTGTTTTATTTATTAATACCGTGTTACCGTATAAATTCATATAAGAAGAGAATTACCAGATTTAAAATGCCAGTTTACTCCTCGCCTCTTTATCAATTCGTTTAATTAGTTTTTTTCATCAATTGAGAGCACTAATAAAACACTAGTCACACAGATTAATTGCAATTAAAAAACAAAGTTTATGGATATGTAAATGTAAATACTTATTGTAAACTCAAGACAAAGAAACTATTTCAATTCAAAATCTGATTTTTAAAAGTTAATAAACACACATCTTCTCATGTAAACCATGAGAAATCCTCCAAATTAACTGTCGACGTGAAAGCCATATTTACACTTTATGGTTCATTATAGTTTATTGATCAAAAACAAGTAATTTAAACAAAAAAAAAAGGAAAGTAAAAAACCCACATATAGAAAACCGGAATAACATAAGACTTCACCAAAGGAGGAGGGATGAGCTTAACTAAACTCACTATGGTCACACGGAAGGCTTGCGTTGCGTAACGGCTTCTTCTTCTTCTTTTCCTTTCGGCTGTTCCCAGTTTAGGGGTCGCCACAGCGAATCATCCGTTTCCACCTAACTCTGTCCTCAGTATCCTCTACTCTTGCACCAACTACCTTCATGTCCTCTTTCAGCACATCCATGTATCTTGTAACATTTTAAATCATGGTTAGCTTCCTTTATTTTCTTATAGATGTCTGGTTAAATGTTTTTTTTTGTTTTGAGCCACTGGGCGTTCGTGTTTTCATTTCACCTCCTAGGTATTAATTTCAATATTCCCCATTTTACAAGTTTTTGTAAAAAAAGAGCCTTTTATGCATTTTATTTGTGATTGGCATTACAAGATGAGAAAGCGAGACCACAAGCAATGTCATTCTGGTCCAGACTTTAGCCGGTACTTCTCAAAGGGATTAAGAAACAGTAGTTAATTACTTTTGTAATCTTTTTCCCATAGACGAGTTGACTGCAGTGTGCTGAGATGGTAACCAGCAGGTCACAGTCGTGCGCCGTGAGCTTCTCTTTCAAAACTCTTTGTTCGAGTCTGCATCACCCAGCTGCTCTATTAGCGGCTCAAGAGTTTTCAATATCCTGTGTCACATAATGGTTGATATATTGAATTGTGTTTTTAATCTTCCAAAATGAGCGTCTTCTCTGTGCCTTGCTCCACAAGAGCTCAGAGGCAAACCATCTGAACTTGTAAAACAACGTTAAAGACATTCATTTTGAGACTGACCTGTGTTTCCACTCCCAGATGCACACACTCATTACTTTAGTCCTATGCCTTCCCTCACTCTGCATCCCTCACTCTTCCCTTCCCTCACTGCATCTGCTCATGATGCAGCATCTTGTACAATTTTGATCTGCGTCATTTACATACATTTTAATATGTTAATGAGCACTTGCAAGGATACACTACATTTAGGAATGGAGGGCTAGTCTCTTCGTCCGGGTTTGTTGGGTGGGGCTCAGATCTGTGGCTCTTCCCTACATCTATGACGGAGAAGACTGCACTCTTATTTTACGTACATATTAGTGTCACGATCTCGAGGGTGGTTAGCAAACTGGACCCAAAAGCACTTAACTGAATTTAAATGTCTTTAATACGGATTGGCAAAAGAACAAAAACACAAAATTCTGCCTTTGGTACGCAGGTTAAAAGTTACTAAAGGAAATCCAATTGAAAAGTCTTCTAGTCAAAACAGGACAGAAAATAGTCCACTGAAGAGTTGATCGCGGCTAGGCGAAGGCACTGCTAGGAACTTCCATTCCAAGGAACAAAAAAGTCAATAATCCTGGGAATCCTGAGGGGGAACAAGAGCGGAAGAGACTGTCCATCCAAACATAGAAACCTCTCATACAGAGTGAAATGAACTACTGACAATAACCAGAAAAACAGGGGTTTAAATAGCAAAATGAAACAAGCATCAGGTGCCAACAATAATAACAAGGGAACATAAGGGGGAGGGGAGACAGGAGACCCATTAAGGGCGAAGCACATAATCCCTGTATTATCAGTAGGACTGTGACAATTAGACACGTAGGGACCTGGTCATCATCCGTCAATGGTCATCACTCCCCATTTTTATTGCATCTGACATATTTACAAACACTACACTCCAACTCGGAGCAGATGATGGGGAATGGGTAGATGACTGCCTCCGTCTTCCGTCTGAAGGGGTATGCGCCTGTGGCCAAGCTGGCCACTCTTTGTGTAAGGATGGGTTGATTGATGGATGGATGACCCAGCTTGTCTTAGTCTGAAATTATTTAGCATTTTATTTATTTTTTCCCCGGTTTGCAGTGCGCAGTAATGTTTGCTGCGTTGTTTTCGGTTATGGATTATTTTATCAAAGAGACTATTTTCCTGAATGACAGACTTTCCCTGTGTGGAGATATTTATTAGACGACTCAATGAACCTTCCTCCTGCATTTGGGCTCTAACTCACTTTAGGTTCTTGCACATACACAGGTCTTTTTTCTAGTTTGTTCTTAGTGGTCACCTTTACGATAGAAAAGATGAGCTAGGCGTCATGTATGAGCCAAAGTGACATTTCTAAATTAGAAACTATACAGGAGACCTATATGCAGCATTTTAAATAATCATATAAACCAGCCCTTAGCAAGATTTCAGATGGTGTCCCCTCGCATCACAGTTAATTTCATTTTTATGTACACATACTTAAAAAAATGTAAAGCTTTGCTTTATGAAAAAAAAAACTTTTTTTTCTTCCCCCATTTCTAGCGCCCCCTGGATGTACAGCACTCTTAGCACTTGCCTATACTGCTTATGCCACGAGCTGGCCCAGCTAATTAGTCATGGGCGATTTTTATTTTTTATTTTTTTCACACACACACACACACAAAAACAAAAAAAAAAAAACAATTTAAATAGATTTTTTTCACTCCTATTTAAAATGCAGCTAACAAAGAAAATGTTTACAACTTATAATATTATTAAAAATGATAGCGCTGTACTAATATTAAATTACACATTTTCGTCTAATAGTTGTTTTGTTTTACATTAGTTAGAAATTTAACACAAAATACAATGTTTACAGTTATTTTTTAACAATATAAAAATAGATGGGTGTCATTCAAAGGCGTCCTCGAGGACACAGCAGACCAGTTGTGCTTATGTGCACAAATATCTTTAGTTAACTCTCTTTAAAACAGTTTATTCATTAAGTTCCTGCAAGTTTAGAGCTTGTGTTAAAAATACATGTATGCTTTATTTGGAGGTCTGTTACAATACTTTATTTGTGATTTTGTGGCAAACATACGATTAATGTTAGTCAGGGCTGGTAAATCTAACCGGGAAGCGAAACCTAACGGGGCGAGAGCGACACCGTTTCCACAGATGTCTCTGCAGACGACATCAATCTGTATTCCGCGTTGAACCACGCCACTCACTGCCATTGTTTGTGTATCTGGCATTCTTACGGAAGCTTCTTACGGAAACGGCGCAGCGTTTGCATATTACGTTACAGATAAAAATCGATTTTCATTCAAGCGCATCAATGTACAGAGTCAAGTTCACTGATAGAATCAGTTTATCCCCAGCCCTAAATCATATACAGTGGTATGCTGAGAATGCTTCGAGTTACGAAATGTTCGAGATACAAAAGATCGCGGGGGAAATTTTTTGCTTGCAAACACGAAGAAAAATTCTAACTTTAACTACCACAAGCAGTTCTGCTCTATTTTCCACTTGTTTGTCTCACGTCGCGCTGCGCTTCCGGGTTCTTGCGCTCCATTCTCCCTTTGAAGAAAGTGTGCTTTAAATTTTGACATTTTCTTGTCTTAATTTAACAAACTCCTCCCAGAGATCTGTTCATCTCTAAGCTCCTTCAGTCTTATCTTAAGGCACAGGGGATGTTAAATTGCCATGTATGTTAGGAGTCCATGTCTGAACAAATCTATATAGTAACCTACAGTGTCAGTTGTAGAATCACCTAGTGGCGACATGGAGTAGTTCATTTTCTGCTGTTTTACACTGCTATTTCCAGAGTGTGTTTGAAGGACAATAGAAATTTTAAGGATGCTTGTTTTTTTTTAAGATTTCATCACCATCAAACTTCTACAGTCTCATCTAAAGGCCTTTGGAATGTTATTTTGCGAAGCTTTTGCGGAATGAAAAGTTCTTGGTGGTCTTCTGAATTTCAATGTTTCTCCTTGAACCAAGAAGTTGTTAATAACTCCATGCTATGTCTGATCAGGAGGAAACTTACCGAGTCTTTTTGGATCTATACTATATACATCTATATTGTCAGTCATAGTGCCAAAAAATTTGCTATTTTGTAGACATTTTTGGTATTTTTTACTGCTTAAAAAAAGCAGAAAAAAACGTGTAACACTTATGTAAGAGATCAAAACCTATCAAAACGTCTGACAGGAAGTCAGTTATGTTGCAAAAACCTCTAAAAAAAAGGTACTTGTGCACATGCTTTACTCTTCCTAAAGATTGCATCTGTTCATTTCCAAACTCCACAAGTCTCATCTTCAGGCATCTGGGAGGTTAAAATTGTTTTTTTTGACTTTTTTAAACTATTAAATTTGACATTTCCTCATAATCAATTGGTTATATCTCAGCTATACAATGTCTGTGTGGTCACAAATTCACCAACTATGTTAACAGTCCATGTCTGAACACATTAACAATATACAGTCTCAGTTATAGCGCCACCAGGTGGCCACACACACAATAAAACATTTAACATTGATATTGGTCTTTTTACCATATTTAACATAAAAGAGAAGAATATTGAACAAAAATTTAACAGTAAAAATATTCCAACAAAACACAGCGCACCCTGGGGGTCATGACACTTTATAGTGTGGGTTTCCTCAGATAGATTGCCTTTATTTTTTCAGTAATTTTAACAATTCTCACTTGAATACATTTCCTAAATAAAGATTGGCCGAACAGCGTAGTGCAACTAACTGGCCACAAGGGGCGAGATTGATCGCCCTTTGATCACTGCTTGCCACTTTAATGCTTTTCTTTCGAATGAGAGTGGATCTTAGAAAGACGAGCTCACCAAGATGTTTAGTAGCCAGGTTTCCCTGCACCGTATCTTTTTGCTCCCTTTTGTTTTGTTTGTGTCAAAACTTTAGTTGCTTTTTTCTTTGATTTTAGGTCAGTTTTACTCACTTTGGCTCAGAGGGGTCTTCTTTTCTCAATCAAAACTTTCAGTAATGGATGAACATCTTGTCAGGAAACTATAGGAACCTCACTAAGAAAGATTTTTAAGTCTCAAAACCTTGAGACTCCTAGATGAGAAAAAGCATCGCTGACCACTATGTCACCACTCTGCTCAACCTTTTTAATAAATCTAAAATGCTAGAGTCATTCACTTTTATACCGTCAGCAAAAACACTGCACATGAATGTCCTAGGCTCGTTTCAACTAGAATTGCTTGAGATCCTTAATAAAACATGATGCCAGGTGACTCATAAATGTTGCAGACACACTGACTCTAACCTTTCCCCTGATGATCTTTAGTTATCAGCATGCTTAAGGTCAGGTAAAAGGTCACACTGACATTTCTTCCAGCCATGCACAGATCACTTGAATTAAAATTAAACATTTATCATAAATATACAATTACACAATCATCAAAATGATGCCAAATGTCAGAAATGTTTAGATACCCTATTTTATAACTGTGATTGACGATCAAGGAATCTGGTCACACTAGAGCGTCTCATTCATTGAGGTGGGAAAAAGTTTATTACATCACTGATCCCTCCATAGCAACCAGACTGTTTACCATAGTAACCAATTTGGTAACTCTTTATCTCATCTTAAAATCATAGAAACACGGAGGTTGGCTTATTTTACCTATTGTGAATCATTTAAAAATAGTTTTGAATGGCATCAGCCCTAGTGATGTGTTGTTTATGAACGTTTCATTCTTTTTGAAAGAATCTTTTATGTGACTCTGTAGAAACGAATCATGTCAAAGAGGGAGTCGTTCAGTGGTGTTAGCACAACATCCTTGTGGTTTTTAGAGTGTAACTCGCTCATCATTAATGACAAAAGAACGCGAAAGACTCGATACTGAGGGGGGCTCATACAGCGTTGGTTAAATCTACAGAGTGGTCTTGAGCAGTAAACCAAAGATTTATTCTTTTTCCGCTTGGTCCTTTCGGTTTTTTTGTACTGCTTCGTAACATTAACTAATGCAGTATGAAAATATTAGTTAATAATTTGTATTATTATGATTTTTCTACTGTTCAGTAATCATTAGTATAATTATCATTTTTCTATTGTTTATTAATCGGTGAATTTTACTCAACACAGAATGTGCTAAAGACTTAATTTGTTCATAAAGTCATTTTCAAAGATAAGGTTTTTGTGTATCTTGTGTTTTAAAGTTTACTCTAATCGTCATTTTACTACACCTTACATAGCCTACGAATCATGAAGCGTTTTTGAACGTTTAACCAAATAACTTTTATACTTGACTCTTGACTTTATTTAAGCATTTATTTAAAAAGCCAGATTGTCAGCGTATTGTTCGTAACGTATGATCTTTACGACATTATAAACACTGTATACACACTCTTGGATTTTTTTTTAAACACAATTTAAGATAAAAAAAGGTCAACTAAAATATACTAAAGGCCCAGAGGACATTTAAATTACACATCAAGCTATAAAATTATAAAAAAAAATACATTTTAAAATAAATACATGTCTAAAAACCATTCATTTAAAACACTGTACTGAAGACAGCGAAAAGACAAATAAAAAAAATACAAGAGATTTGTTTATTCATGAACTAAATCACAGACTCTGAAGGATTATTTAGGTATCTCCCAACAGTTTCATTTTCTCTAATTATGTGGTGTATTATGTTATAATTATTTGAGTATTAAGTGTAATATTAAACTGAAAAATAAATGAGTGATAATTGTGTATTTCTTTTGTTACTTGAATTTAATCAATAGGATATTTTTATAGACCTGTGTTATCACCCAGAGTGCCTTTTTCTCTGTGCAGAGGATTAAGACAGTCCATCATTACAGGAAGTGAACGGCTCATGTCGGACATGTGGGTGACTCAAAAGGCCAGAGGCAAACGGAACTACGCCCAACTAATTTGCATTTTTAAGAACATATATAAGACCGTGTCACAAGGGAGGGCGTGTGTAAGCTAACGCATTGCGACGGGAGCTTGACGCAAATTGCTGTTGTGTAATGCAGTTAGAACACCCAGATATATCTGTAATGTGTTATTCATGAAACTCTTAGTAAATATTTGGACTTCAAGCCCTCTCCTGTCTTCTCTGGAATATATTATTATATATTCCCATCACTCTTAAGAAATAATCAAGTGAACGAAATGGGCACACCTTTTTTATTTCTTTACTTATTAGGCCTTGATTGATCGAACGAAGGAGGCTTAAACCTCAAGACAGGGTGAGGTGAACCAGACTCGGGTAATATTTTGTGTCTTCTAGCATTATAGTTTGTCTTATTTATAGAGTGATTCGTGTTTGTGTGTATAGTAGATGTGTTAGGGAAGTAACACACAATGCTTTTGGTATTTTACGAAAATGAAGGAAATGACTCAAACCCCCCATAAAAAAACTCATTCGTTTTGCTGAATGAGACGCGAAGAACCAAGTCTGTAAAAAGAGCCGAACTTCCCATCACTAATCAGCACAAGCTAACATCCAATTTGTGTGCCTTTAAAAAAAAAAGTTTCTGTGCCATTTTTTTGTTTGCTTTGCACTCAAATAATGTTTTTACATGCTTTTACATACATACGGTGAATTTTTGTTGAATTAATATTGTTCTTATTTATTCACAATTATTCAGTTTTTCAGTGTGATCGAGATGCAAAAGGTCTCGCAGGAATTTTTTTGCTTCAAGATACGAACAATAACAAACATTTCTGCTCTGTTTTCCACTGGTTTGTCGGCCTGGTCTTGGTCTTGTCTCGGAACTCTCTAATCTCGTCTGGGTCTTGGTCTTGTCTCGGTACTGTCTTGGCTGGGTCTTGGTCTTGTCTCGGAACTCTCTAATCTCGCCTGGGTCTTGGTCTTGGTCTTGGGGTTGTCTCTGAACTCTCTGATCTCAGCTAGGTCTTGGTCTTGGTTTTGTTTCAGTACCCTCTGATCTCAGCTAGATCTTGGTCTTGTCTTTGTACTCTCTGATCTCAGCTGGGTATTGGTCTTGTCTCGATACCCTCTGATCTCGGCTGGGTCTTGGTCTTGTCTCAGTACCCTCTGATCTCAGCTAGGTCTTGGTCTTGTCTCAGTACCCTCTGATCTCGGCTGGGTCTTGGTCTTGTCTTGGTACCCCTCTGATCTTGGCTGGGTCTTAGTCTTGTCTCGCTACCCTCTGATCTGTCTGAGTCTTGGTCTCTGTCAAGGTGGTCTTGACTACAAGACTACTGCTTTCGGGAGTTGGAAAATGGCTAGTGTTGGCACCTGTACATCTTTTCACGCATTATTTGCTCTTTTGCAATGCTTATCAACTTCTTTGCTTTACAATTTGGTGCAGCTTTTGGTCTTCTTGGAATTTTTAGGGGCACTTGAGGAAAGCATAGAATCAGGACTCTTTGCTCAAAGATTCACTGTTATGCATTAGCATTGCCTGAGGACAGATCATGATCTTTGGTCCACCACTCAGTTTTCAGTCCACTTACCTGCTCAGATGCACTCTCTATCCGCAGCCACTGCTGTAACCATGCTCTGTTCATATTCATCACGACCGTAAATTTTTTTCCCTTGTATTATTATCATATTTTTTATTAAAAGCTTTTCTTTTTCATACCCATTTTCACAAGTACACATTTTTTGTCACCATCTTTATTATTTAATGATGGGGCAATGTAATGAGACAGGAAATAAAGTGAATGAGAGTGTGTGTGTGTGGGGGGGAACTGCAAATTTGTATAAAGGGCTCAACACAACAGTCCGAATTGAGATTTGCACAAATCTTCTCAGCACAGTGCGCTTCGTCAGAGTCGAGGAAATACTGATGCAATGACGCACTTTGCCTGAAGATGGCGTTTACAGTATACCGGATTAAATCATGCCACACGCGGAAACAGGAAAGGAGAAGGTGACAACAGAGAACAAAATCAAAGAACACTTTTGAAAAAATACTTGATATCGAGCGATTTTTCTGTTGGTGGCTGGTCACAGGGAGCTGTAGAAAAAAGAGAGGATCTGTTGTGTGTCATTTCTTTCCTGTTTCCTGTACGAAATCGTTATGAAAGTGTGGGATGAGCGCCACTGAGCAGCTCTTTTGCTTGGCTTTTATGAATCGTTATCCTTGCGAAAAATGGATTTGGCAGTGAGAAACTGTCATGAAACTAGGAGTGGCAGAACTGAGTTGCGGGTAAGTTTATTATTGAGAAAACATAACAAAAGATTCAAGGAAACAAATATATTAGCCCATTCAGGGGAAAACCTCTCTAAGTAATAACTTCCTCTGGGGGAGTACAAAAATCTAGGAGAATGAATAAAGAACACAAAGGCGTGAGCTCGCCAGAAAACCACAGATTCGGCAGGGAACCACATATCTAATATCTAATATAACCAAGATACAACAGAAAAATACTCGCTAATATCTAATATAACCAAGATACAACGGAACAATACAGCAGAACAATACTCGCTAATATCTAATATAACCAAGATACAGCAGAACAATACTCGCTAATATCTAATATAACCAAGATACAACGGAACAATACTCGCTAATATCTAATATAACCAAGATACAACTGAACAATACTCGCTAATATCTAATATAACCAAGATACAACGGAACAATACTCGCTAATATCTAATATAACCAAGATACAACAGAAAAATACTCGCTAATATCTAATATAACCAAGATACAGCAGAAAAATACTCTCTAATATCTAATATAACCAAGATACAACAGAAAAATACTCGCTAATATCTAATATAACCAAGATACAACTGAACAATACTCGCTAATATCTAATATAACCAAGAGACAACGGAACAATACTCGCTAATATCTAATATAACCAAGATACAACGGAAAAATACTCGCTAATATCTAATATAACCAAGAGACAACGGAACAATACTCGCTAATATCTAATATAACCAAGAGACAACGGAAAAATACTCGCTAATATCTAATATAACCAAGATACAACGGAACAATACTCGCTAATATCTAATATAACCAAGATACAACGGAACAATACTCGCTAATATCTAATATAACCAAGATACAACGGAACAATACTCGCTAATAACTAATATAACCAAGATACAGTGGAACAATACTCGCTAATATCTAATATAACCAAGATACAATGGAACAATACTCGCTAATATCTAATATAACCAAGAGACAATGGAAAAATACTCGCTAATATCTAATATAACCAAGATACAACGGAACAATACTCGCTAATATCTAATATAACCAAGATACAACAGAAAAATACTCGCTAATATCTAATATAACCAAGATACAGCGGAACAATACTCGCTAATATCTAATATAACCAAGATACAACGGAAAAATACTCGCTAATATCTAATATAACCAAGAGACAACGGAACAATACTCGCTAATATCTAATATAACCAAGATACAACGGAACAATACTCGCTAATATCTAATATA
>SRMA01026884.1:51465-97817 GCA_007224835.1 Danionella cerebrum | reverse complement strand
CTAATATAACCAAGATACAACGGAACAATACTCGCTAATATCTAATATAACCAAGATACAACAGAAAAATACTCGCTAATATCTAATATAACCAAGATACAGCAGAAAAATACTCTCTAATATCTAATATAACCAAGATACAACAGAAAAATACTCGCTAATATCTAATATAACCAAGATACAACTGAACAATACTCGCTCACACACTGTATTATTGTAACTGGTTTATCTGTAAAAGGCTTGTGGTTTCTGTTACCTCATTAACCTTTTGCACGAGCTGCAGTTTATCCATTTGCCAATCATGTGTTCATAACTCGCTCATATGCAAAGTTTATATTTACGGGATCATCTTACAGGCTTAAATCCCACAGATTTCTAGTGGATTATAGTGTTTACACAATCCCTAAAGTTGAACTCATGGTGACCCACATACAGCAGGCACAACGCAGCTTACTGCAGATGTTTGCATACTCACTGTAAAAAATGTCCGTAAATTCAAAGGTAAAATACTATATTCTACAAAAACGCGTCAACTGTAGATTTACAGTAAACAACCGTTATAGTTTTACAGAGTATGACCTTAAGTTTACCTGTTAAAAACATATGAAAATATGGTTTATTGCTGCAACTTTAACAATATACTGTATGATCTAATGCAGAAATACATATATTTTACATATGCAAAAATGTGTTTTTTTTTTTTTTTTTTAAGAAAACGTTATAATCATGTGTTTTTTGTAATCTGTTCTTATTGGAAATTTATAGTTGTTTTAAAAATATTGGAGAATAGTGTTATGTGAAAATAATGTGAAATAATTAAAGATTTTATTCATGTTATATCAACAAACCTATAAATTATACACTGCTCAGAGCTGTAAAAAATATGGTAATGAACCGTAATTATTACAACATACACTTTTAAACTAGACAGTTATGAACCTTAAATATAATGATTTAATCCCTGAAGTTTGACTAGTATAAACTGTTTTTAATGCAAAATAATTGTTATTTTCACACTTATAATCAGTAAAAAAATATATTTAAAAAAATTGGTAAAATATAACGGATCCTTTTAATCCAATTACGGTGCTACTGTATGTTTTTATGTAAAGTTCTGGCAACCAAAGCTACTGGTATTTTATCATAAAATTTATGTTTTATTTTTTTTTACAGTGTAGCCCATGTATGGTCCTTTGTGATAGGTGCCATCCTGCTTCTGTCTGGCCACAAAAGTGTATTTGGCTCAACTGTGGCCAGACACCCAGCATTTGCTTGGACAAAATAAACTATGGTTCATGACTGGACCAACACTGTTGTCCGGCCTCACTTAAAAACAAATGCCCTGTGCTTTAACTGGATAAGCAGAAGTGGCGCTTCTCTCTTTCATGTATGTTCGGAACATAAAATGTAATTTAGGAGTCTGACCATGTTTGTTTTACACCATTTATAATTTAAGTCATCATCACTTGCATTTACAAAATTGCTACCCCAATATAAAACTGATCCAAAGAAATCTTACTCGTATCACAAGTTCAGATCTCAACACTTACGTTATTATGTTATAAAGACATCTCACAATTAACCTATATTTTTTCTTTTAGCCTGTGCTCCATCTCTTCAAACTACGGCTGCAGCCATCAAATATTTTAGTAATAATGTTTTCCCCCGAAATTTGTATTGATTAATAAAGTAATCGGATAAAACACATTTTGTTTAGTTAAAGAGTGGAGCGGGTGGTGAGGGAAACGGAAACACTTGCACTGTTCATGGTCACTCAGGGTGCTTTTTTTACAATTATGGTAGCATCAAAAATTATTTAAAAAGTCACTCCATAGTTCTTCGAGCTGGTGGTAAGTAGGTTCGACAAGCATGCAGCTCCAGGAAGTGCCCAGGGGTAGTCCGGGGTGTCTTCACCCCGTTCGATTTAGTGGAGTGTGGGTTTCTGGACCACAGGTGTAGGATCCATGTGCCCTTTTCGTTGACTCATTGTCGGAAAATGGGGGGTACGCTCCTCCATTTTAATGCGCGCACATGGCAAACGCATGCAGGCCAATGAATGTCAAGACTAATCAGCCCCAGACTGACACAAGAGCAAAATGACATTTACAGGAGAAAATAAGCCAAGTCTCTTAAAATTAACAACGAATATAAAAAAAAAATACATTTATTTTCTAAAACAAATGGAATGCTTTTTCAAAATTAAACAGTTATTACCCATTTTAAGTTTTTTTTCTTTGAGCTTTGAACAACTGCCATAAACTTTGAACTTATTAATTAAGTGCTATACATTCTCAGTTTTAAATAAATGAGAGATTGCATAAAATATATGCATTCTCCAAATAAATAAAATAAATAACTTTTTATGACACAACTTAATCTTCAGAAATGAGACTCTAGGCATGGGCCAGTATAAGATTGTGACGGTATGATAATCTTAGATAAAAATATCATGGTTTCACAGTATTGTAATTAATGCTCTGCAATGTTCTATTTAAATGTCTGGGTACAAAAACAACTGTTTTTATAATTTATTTTAGGAAACATACTGAACATTATTGTAACATTAAACATCAGTAAAAATAAATAATTGATATTTTGCTAATTAAATAAAATTGCTGTCATTTTTGCGAGCCTAAACCTGCAGCTCAACAATAAACATAAATAAAATAGTCAAAAACAAATTTCCTTCTAAATGGAAAAAAATGGCATCACAGATCAACACAAAAAACATGAGCATTTGTCACAGTTATAAAAATGAATAATTATAATGAATGAATGAAATAACCTTTATTTGTCACATACACTGTTACATGCAGTGAAATAAGACCCCTCTGGCCACAGACATAGACAGGGTGGGGACAGGCCAGTGTTGAGAGGTAGCATTTGAGAAGGAATCAGAGAAATGGGTATACATTGGGTAGGGTAGCTCAAAAAGAGCCTTTTCCGCAATGTCCTTCAGAGGGCAGTGTGGAGCAGGTTAAAAAAAGTCAAGCACATATAGACATAATACAGGAAAAAAAACATTGCAGGACAGGGTAGGGTCAAAAGCTGTAAAATTGCACAGTTTTCCACTGTCCATCACCGGTCTCCATTTTATCCAACATCTGTTGCATTGCTGCCAGCCTCTCCCCGATAATATCCAGATTGCGGTCACAGACCATTAAATGAGTCCCGACAGATTTAAGTCCAGTCATCATTCCATTCCAGTTGGTCAGCTCAGTTGGGTTTTGAGCACTGAGCGCTTTTGATAATCGCCGATAGCCGAGAGTTCCACATGTTCCGATCAGCAGAGTCCCAGTTATCACAGCTCCAATTATATAAATGTCTTTGGCATCCTCCAGGTACAGGGCAGCCAGGCACACAATCCTCGACTTCGCCCTGGAGTCCATCGTGTAGCCAGGAGTGAAAGTTCCTGCAGGACAGGTGTGATCCCTCTGGTCCTGGATTCATTTTCCACCATGACAGTGGGTTCTGATTTTTGGAGACACACTACAGCATTCTCTTTACTTCCTAAGAGGAAATTGGTCCCAAACTTTGGACATCTTTTGTCGTTTTCCCTTTTGTAGGTCTCTTTCTTCGTCGCTATTTTTATTTCTCACATTCATAATGCTGACCCAGATAGTCAGCGCTCACGCCCTCAGAAAAAAAAACTACTGTCCTCTCCCGATGTAAGCGTAGTGCATCATCGCAGTAAAGAACAAATCAGTGTGACAAGAACTGACACAAACTTTAAAAGGAATTAATAGAGGCTTTGCAGCAGAGGAATTTGCCTCGTTTTTTTGTAATCAAGTTACTCGACGATGGCAGCACTGTGGCCTTCCAGTTAGAAGGTTGTCGGTTCAAGGCTCGCCAGTGTCCTTCCTGGAAGGAGTTTGCATGTTCTTCCTGTGCTTGCGTGGGTTTCCTCCAGGTTCTCCACAATCCCAAAAACATTTAGTTTAACATTTAGTCTAAATTCCCCTCAGGTGTGAATGTGTGAGTGGATGCTACCCTGGGATGGACTTAGGACCTATCCAGGGTGTACCCCCACCTCTCACCCAATGTGTGCTGGAGAAAAAGGGAATAAATAAATTAGAGAATTAATGAATGAAAGTTTCTCGAGGAATTGTTTCAGCCCTACTTCCAACCTCTTCACCTGTACCTCCTGCCCCTACCTTTTGCCTCTCCTGCTCTGCCTCCTTCAGTCTCGCTAGCAGCGGCTGACTGATATCTCTCACCACCCGTGACATAATGTTCTTTACTTGTTTTTATGGGTTGATCTGAACCCATTTCTTTCTAATGATCTGTTTATCAGACTTACTTCGCTTCCAGACTATAGGGATATGGGATTACACAAATATGCGTGAATTAATCTACTGTTTTTGGGGGTGGAAGCAACACACTCACATGGTAGATGTCTGAGTAACGTCTATTTTGCATAATATGGCCCCTTTAACAATGCTGGTATTGCCACGGATGTGGATGTGTTCGTGTAGCGGTCCATGTGCAGAAGCGAAGCTGTATGTGAGTGATGAGTTGGAGAATGCAAGGCAGTGGATCATGAACGCTAGACTGTGTTTCTGAATGTTAATGTCTGTATTACACTGTATGTGAACAGAATACGATTAGCTCTGATGCAGAGCTGCTGTGATCTGTTTGAGTTCAAGGATTTGTTTGTGAGCAAGCAGCTGGGTTTATTTTTTGCATCTGTGTTTTTAGTTTGTGCTGCAAGGCCTCTGGCTGAACAGATGCTTCTCTCAGAAATAAGCTTTTATTCATTCCAACACAAAAACATTAAGCTAAAAAAATTAAGCTATTTTTCTAATCGTATTGTTATATCAAACCGCACAGATTGATGGTTTAAACTAGATCTGATTATTTTTACGATTAATTGGATAAAACTAAATGCATTTTAACATTTTTTTCAATAAGGGGGTTTTTTTAGGTATAGGAGTAAACTTAAAAAATACAAAAAACACAAATAGAGTTTAATGATCTTTAGTTATGAAATATTAAACCTTCAATGAAAAACAAAGTTTGTTTTTTTAACTGTATAACTTCTAAATATAATAAATAAAAATAATAAATATAAACTGAATATAAAAAATAATAAATAAATAAAACATATGAACTTTTCTATTCACATTATGAAATTAGGACAATGAATGATTTTAAGCAGCAGATTTGTTTAAAATATGTTATTAATAAACAATAAATAAAAATATATATATATATTAATTTTGGAACAAGGTAGAAATTAGAACAAAAAGGTAAATTTTCACTGGTCAAGGCTGTGCATATGAATATTTTAATTCAGTAATACCAAAATTTTGAATTGTTTTGCAAAAATAAAATGATATATGCACATGTAAAACCACAGTTTTATTAACCACAAATTATTTTTGAAAACAGATTTACTATTTAACAAGTTAACTTTGTTGTGGATTATAAATAAAACACAAAAAAATAGAAAAATAAAGAATAAAAAAACTCTAGAAATAAAAAAACTAACAGTTTTGATTAAAATGAAAGGAAAGTATCATTTGCTTTGGGACACAAATGAACTGTTGCATTCACTGAAAACCACAACAATTACTGAATGTAAAATTCTACTGTTATTTGTACCGTTTAATTTAAATTGATCTAAAGTAGCACCATTTAAATAATCACTATTGCTCCTGAGGCGATTGCGCAGAGTAATAGCAGCGAATGGAAAGTGAACGAGCGAAGTGAATAGTTCTAGAGCGACTGCTAGCAAACTTAAAAGCAATAGTTTTTACTTTCCCTACTAATGTTTCGGCATCTGGCATACCAATTTATTCTCGTTTAAGGTGCTCGTGCATCACCGTTGTTCTTCCATGGCAGCTCGGTCCGGCATAGCATGCAGCTCACCGTTTTCTTAGGAGTGTTTAAAGAGAAATAATCCCACATTTTGGAAGATTTCGGGCGCAAGCTTTTCCTGAAGGTGACACTTTCTCAATTGCGCCGGCGGCTGTGTATCTATGATTGATCTGTGTGTATTGGGGTCACGCACCTCAGTGATGTCACGTGATCAAGGCCAACTAAACGAACAGCATTCGTTAACAAAAAATTTCATTTTCGATTATATCAATTAGTTTGAATACAGTACACTTTCCTTCAAATCTGGAGATGTATCGTTGCGAATCCGACTGACTGGAACAGTTCACCTTAGAGTGACCTGGATGAAAATTGGGCAAAATTGTTTTGTAGGCGATAAGCAATCTGTGGGATATTTAAACCGAGCGTGACCTATGTTCATTCTACTTTTGTCCTTGTTGCGACCCTTAACGACTCGTCTCCCTATTCACTCTGATATGCTATCGGAAGGTTTCTTACCTTGCAATCCGGTGTAGCATAGCTTGCCCAGATAGCGAACCCACGTACCGCAGCACCTCGGATCTGCTAGTCAGCTTGTTCAGTGTGTTTTCTCAGCTTTGCCACCATTCCGTCCATTTTTAACGGCACGATTAGCAAAGATCGGCAGTATTCCTGGCTGTGGGGGATTTATCTAGTCGAGGGACTGCCATGAGAAGATCACTCTGAGGTGAATCGTTCCCATCAGTCAGATTCCCAACGATACGTCTCTTGTCTCTCATTCAGGGAACGGGGGTAACCTAGGCATTACTTTACAACACTGGTAGTAGTTTGTAAAAAATCACTGAGTTTTTATTCATCACAAGTCCAGCAGAGAAGACACATCTTGCAAATGTGTTAACTCTTTCTCGTTGGATTGACATATTTCCTCCACCCTTTTTCAAAACAGTCAACATAAATGTCATCCAAGTAGTCAAGACAACGTGGTTTTAGCTATGGCTAACAGAAACCATCTATTCCCAAATATTAGACGCTAGCAGGATCAGAAACTCAAGCACCAGTTTGACATTACTTCACACAAATCTTCAATTAGCAATCAGTCTGCAGGCCTTAGAAAAAAAGATGCCAGGTCTGTGGATGGAGGAGGTCTAAGGTAAATGAGGGCGAGAGGTAGAGGAGTCTGAGCAAGGGGAGTCAGTGTGCAAGGTGGGGGTGTAATGACTGCTGCTGCCCAGGAAGTAGGTGCAGAGGAATGTCGAGATTGGATAAAGGCCTCTACGCACCGATCCGAGTTGATGTTGCAACGAATATTCAGATGGCTTCTCTGCAGGGTGCTCTTTGATCGGGTCAAGGAAATATTGACGCAGTGGTGCTCCCTGCCTGAAGATGGCATACAACAAATGCATTCATTACCACAAGAGGAAAATGGAAAAAAAAAGATGACTTTTTCGTTGACATCACTTGCCGAATTGATAACTGTGGCTAAAAACTGCGGCACGTTGGCTTGATCTAGAGAGTGGTAAAGGCAATGGAAAAATGGGGGCTGAACAAATCAAACGTGAACCAGATGGTGATTCATTTTAGGTTACAAAGAGAAGCCATGTCGCCATAAATGATGGTTGTTATGCGCTAGAACCTTGTTATGAGGTTCCTAATGTGTGCTTAATTACGAGATGGCGTTTTTGGGCTTAGTTGTTATGGCCTACATCTGCACTTTAAGGATGCTGGGTTAAAACATTGAATAAAGGTCCACCAGTACACGGGGTTCATGAACATCATTCATCCACCCAAACACAGCTCATTGTGAGGAACAAAGGTATATTAATAGTAACCAGAGTAATCTTCGGGTCAGCTAATGGACCTGGCAAATTATAGCATGAGCGTGCAATCCCATAAAAAGAATGACATTGAGCGGATCGGTGCACAGATGCTGCAGCTCATATTTATAATGGCTACTGCAGGATAAGCTAGAAATGACTAATAAACACCAACAGTGCGGTGACACTATGGAGCCTGCTATCTTCTTAGCACCGGATGACTAAGATGTTTTTTGGGCCCTTATGTGAAAGTTCAGTCAACCGGAACCTTCTGCACACCTGAGAAAGATGCTCTGCAGGTTTCCTGTGTTAAAGCTGTTCAGAGCGCATGTGCTTTAGTAAATCCCAACTGCTTTTTTAGCCAAAAAGGATTTGTGCAGGCACAAGCTGTTTGTAAATATGGCCATTTGCTGCAGATCTCTACTGCATGTCATTAGTCCAGTAATACGTTTAGTTCAGGAGGTAACCTGCATTATATTTTGTCCGTTGTTTTTTTCCTTTTCATTTTTCCTGAAATGTTGTTTGCAATTGCTTGAGTTTGTAATATTTCCTGAGATTTTGTACATTGGAATAAAAATAATAATAATAAAAAACATCGCAGAGTAGCTTGTTCAACATTTGATGATCAACATTCATTTGGTAACACTTTGACATACAACATTTGATTTTTTTCCATATACAAACTGCACTGTAGCATACAAAAAAGTCTTACATTTATTCGATAACTTGTTTGTAGAAGTGTTGCTTTTCTTTTTTCGGGTTTTAAAATCTCTCTCTCAGTTGAGATCAAGAAGGAGATGCAAGTTCAGAAAGCTGCTCTGCTACGACTAATTCGGTTTAATACCAACATACAGGTCCTTCTAAAAAAAATCAGATTGATGAACGAATTGGCTGTTCCCAGAGCCTCAGTGGGAAGTCAGTGGGAAGGAAAAAGTGTAGCAGAAAACACTGCAGAACAACAAGAGGTGACCGGACCCTGAGGAAGATTGTGGAGAAGGAGTGATTCCAGACATTTGGGGACCTGCGGAAGCAGTGGATGAGTCTGGAGTAGAAACATCCAGAGCCACCGTGTACAGTCTTGTGCAGGAAATGGTCTACAGGTGCCGCATTCCCCAGATCAAGCCACTTTTGAACCAGAAACAGCGGCAGAAGCGCTACAGAGGAGCAGCACTGGACTGTTGCTCAAATGTCATTCGGAAATCTGGAGTCTGGAGGAAGACTAGGGAGAGGGAAATGCCTGAAGTCCAGTGTCAAGTACCCACAGTCCGTGATGGTCTGGGATGTCATGTCAGCTGCTGGTGTTGGTCCACTGTGTTTTATCAAGGGGCGGGGTCAATGCAGCTAGCTATCAGGAGATTTTGGAGCACTTCATGCTTTCATCTGCTGAAAAGCTTTATGGAGATGAAGATTTCATTTTTCAGTATGACCTGGAACCTGCTCACACTGCCAAAACCACTGGTAAATGGTTTCCTGACCATGGTTTTACTGGTGCTCAACTCTCCTGACCTGAACCCCGTAGAGAATCTGTGGGATATTGTGAAGAAAAAGTTGAGAGACACAAGACTTTTCTTTTATTGGTCGGATGAAATATGCTAATTTTTGGGGATTTTCATGTGCTGATGCCAAAATCATCAATATTAAAACAGTAAAAGGCTTGAACTACTTCAGTTATGTTTAAATTAATCTGAAATTTATGAAAGTCTAATGTTTATCAGTACATTACAGAAAATAATGAACTTTATCACAATATGATCAAGGACTTGTACAGAGAGGTACAACAATACACAACGCAAGGGAGGCTAGGCAGAGAGGGGTCTCATCGCAACTTCTCTTCAAACACTTTGGCTTCCCTGTTAAAAAACATAACGGGGATAGACGAGTGGATAAATTTAAAGTTGTATGCCGACATTGTTCCACGGAGATCGGGCAGGCAACACATCTAACATTTTCTACTGCTGGAGATATTGTCACTGCAACCAGATCTGTGCTCTCTTCAGAAAATGTGGATGGGTTAATCTTTTTAGCCAAAAACTTAAAACTTGAATAGTTAGTTTTGTTTATATACAAGCTGAAGCTGTTGCTAGTGTTAAAAGTTTTCAGGTCATAACTAGTTGCAGTATTTCATTTTTTATTTAAAAAAATGTGTATTTCTTTATAAAGAGTGCAATTTATTTAAAATATCACCCAAATGTGTCACTTTTATTTATTTTATGCAAGAATTCTATTGTGTATTGGCAGCTTTTCAAAATAAAGATTATGAAAGTTCTTATTGTTTTGTACCGAACCGAATAAACCAAACTCTCCAAGACACTGTACCGAACCGAATACGATTTTAGCGTACCGTTACACCCCTAATGGCAAGTAACATCCTGTTTATGTTAAAATTTTATTTTGATAAATTGACTTTTAATAGCCAATATGTGCACTTAGTTTAATGAAGTAAAAAAAGTTTTTTCACAATTTAACATCTCGTATGCCTTAAGATAAGACTGATTGAGATTGGAAATAAACAGATAAAATTCCTGGGAGGAGTTTGTACGGCATAAGCACCCATTTTTAGACTAAAAACATTTCGCGAAATAGCCAACTTTCTGTCGATTTTGGAAACATGATCCATATTACTTATATTTACAGTTAATTCTGGATAACTATAATAACTATAAAGCGCACCTGCATATAAGCCGCACCCGCTCTATTTTAAATAAAAAATAAACAAGCTGCACCTGCATATAAGCCGCATTTACGCATTTTACGGTATTTACAGTATTTATCTTCATTTCTCCTGTGTGTGAAATCACGTCACCTTAACCATCTTCGCTGAAACCCACAAAGTCATCTTATTCAGTGTCAGAGTTGAACAAACTCGTCACATCTGTCTCCTTCAGTCTTGCTTTTTTCGTGCCACTGTCATCCTCCGGTGAGGTCGGCTCTGGAGGTGCGCCGCTCTCTTTGCGTAGCAGTCCAGCCTTTCTGAACGCTTTGGTGATGGTGGATTCTTTCACAGCACTCCACGCTGTCAGGATCCACTGACAGACATCAGTAAAGGATGCTTTTCGCATGCGGCCGGTTTTTGTGAATGACTTCTCCAGCGTCTCACCTAAAGGTGGGCGATATGACCTAAAATTAATATCACAGTATTTTTCATCTTTTGAACGGTGACGGTATAATATCACGGTATAAATAATAAAACTTTTTTTTATACATTTTCGGAAAAGTAGCTTCCAGTCATCGTCAATGAAGTGGATGGTGAGGCTAATGTATGGCTCAGTAGTTCGGCTGGACCATAAATCAGCTGTGGCCGAGTAGGCTTCAAGGTGGCGAATTCCGTTCATGTCCCGTACCTCCGTGTACAGCTCTGGCAGATACTTCTGACAAAAAAATTTC
This sequence comes from Danionella cerebrum, assembly GCA_007224835.1. Lineage (NCBI taxonomy): Eukaryota > Metazoa > Chordata > Actinopteri > Cypriniformes > Danionidae > Danionella > Danionella cerebrum. The sequence continues at coordinate 86,802 of SRMA01026884.1, read as the reverse complement.
CGACCAGGCAGCTCGTATCTTGCGTCCAGAGTGTGAACCACATGTCTGAAGCCATCTCTCTCTATGGTTTGAATGGGCACCATGTCCTTTACGATATATAGCGCCATGGCCCTGGTGATATCTTTCCATTTCTTAATACTCTTGTCGTAAGGTGTAGCAGCAGTAAACGATGCCTGCAGTGAAAGCTGTGTAGTGTTGGGACGCGCTCGGCGGGTGCAGCCGGTCCCACTTGCGCTCGTTTTTGCCCGGGTTGCCTCTTCATATTCACGGGCGTGCGTGTTTTTTAAATGATGAAACAGGTTGCTTGTGTTTCCACCTCTTGCCGTCACAACACGGCAGCAAAAATTGCATATTACTGAAGTTTGCCCCGTGTCGGATGATTTAAAACTGAACCAGTTCCAAATAATGGAGGTTCCTCCTCTTTTAGGAACGAGAGTTACCTCTACAGCAGCCTCCGTCGCTCCGTCTGGTTCTGACACTTCACTCATCTCTTTTCGGATATTATATAGGCTACAGGCCCGACCTTTCTTCGCGATCTTTCACCAGTCGTTTAATGGCCACTCCGCTTTTACCTACTGTGTGCAAGGCTGATACGAATGTGTTTTACTTTTTTATTTACAACAAGATGTATAGTATAAGGACAGGTATTCAGACCACAACTGAACGTTTGAAGAAAATTTAAGGCCTTATATATTATTAGAATTAGATATTTTTGTAAATGCAGCTGTTCAAGGAACATAATTGATTTATTACGGTGTTGACGGTATTAGAAAATCCATGTCGTGGCGCAATGTCACACCGGTGATGACTATGACACCAGTGGACCGCCCACCCCTAGTCTCACCATAGACTCATTTACGCTAAGCTTCCGAGCAGCAACGCGGTTTCCTTCTTGAGTAGCGAGATCGTGTGGGTTCCATGATGAAGGGGTGAGGATTTGAAAAGATAGAATTTGACAGGATTGGTAATTTGTCGTCCTTCTATCCGATTCTATCGATTTATATCTGTTGAAGAGGAACTAGCGTATTCTTCTTTGCAAATATTTTGTCTTAGTTTTGATTCTAATTCCGGTTAGAGCGCCCCTAGTGGTGGAAAAAATTCTGCAGAATAGCCGCACCTTTGTATAAACTGCATGGTTCAAAACCTATGAAAAAAGTAGCTGCTTGTACTCCAGAATTTACGGTAAGTATTCGTACCCTACACGTATGCCAAATTCAGTTTATATACAAATTGAGAGTGCAACATGAGCTGAAATGTGTTTGGTGGCGCTATTGAGCAGTTTGTACCTACTTTTCAAACCATAGTCAGACATAAATTTTCACCAGTTCTGATGTGTGAGAAAATCTGTAGCTTCACAGCACGTTTAGAGCCTTAAAAATGCACCAAAATCCTCAAAAACAATAATACTCTGAGCAATTACAAAAGGGGTTCTACGTACCTTCTGTGCTCAAGCACCTAGTTAGTTTATAAGGCACATTGGAAAAATACAGGATACATTTTACACTATGCCATGGTCTGAATGCTCAATTTTGATTGGCTGGCAGATGTATTAAGTTTGCATAACCGCACAGATAGTCCAGTTTATTCACTCATGTGCATCAATGCATTACTCTGGCAATGATCTCTCCTCTGCCATTTTACCGCACTATGCTGAAGGGATCACCGGCTAAAACACCACTTCTTGAATAAAACACATACCGATGTAGCACCAAACGCTCAGACCCATCAGTATCAGCTGCTTCATATTTTACAGTATTCAAAATTATTTATGTATAGTCTTGATTATAAAAGTTAACTGTCACACGATTAGCGCTAACGTTAACATTGTTTTCCTACATGTTCTAGCTATATGCTAATAACAAAATTCCACAATATAAATTAAACATATCAGACGCACAGTAGCCGTTAAAACTGAAATTATGGGCTATGGTAAAAGTGTGGACATTGGTGTAACAGTTAAGGGGATCCACATCCCAAAATTAAAGAATTCATGGCATTTGTTGTCATTTGTGAGCTATTTATTACAGCCGTACATGTTAATAATAATTTAAACATTTTGGGTTGACAAATGACCGTGGCATTTATATATATAGTGCACGGCTGAGTGTGGATTAACACTTACCTGTACACTTCTTCACCCAGTTTCTTTTCTTTATCTCCAGCATTGGCACAATGGCAGGTACACCTTGAACTGGTGTCACCAATCCTTCACTAGGCCACATTCTCTCACACCCATCAATCCTGATGGAATTTTCTTCAGTTCTTCTGAAGCATGTTTAGGGAGAAGATGCATAGTCTGCTCTATTAATTATTAGTGCTGTCAAAATAATAACGCATGTAATTCAATTGTTTAAATTAGTGCAATTTTTTGTAGTGTTCAAAGGTGCAAAAAAGTATGGATAAGACAGTCTATATTGTTATAGTTAATCCAGTGTATGTACTTCCACCATGGTCATGTGACCGGAGTTCTGTCCATTCTTGTCTGACTTCTTGTTTGGTTTCATTACTCCCCAGGTGTTTTGTGTTATTACGGGACTATTGTTGACCACTACAGATCGCAGTCAGACAACTCAAGCCTTCCATGTGACTATAGTGAGTTTGTGAACTAAACCTGATCGGTCCTATATTTAGTTTAGTTTATTCCTCCTCCTTTGGTGAAGTCTTATGTTATTGACATTTTCATACAAGGTGTTTCTTGTTTTTATGATCAATAAACTATAATAAAAAAGTAAATAATGTGTGTGATTAATTAGTTCTTTTTTAAAACGATTGACAGAATTTAATATTAATCCCATTTCTCATATAAATGAGCCTTTTTAAAATCGTCTTGGGGACAGTCCACTTCAATAGATTAATCTTTGTTATGAATCATTCTCTGAATTAGTCTTTTTTTTTTCGAAAGTTGCTCCATGAACAAACTTTTCGTTTAGAAATGCACATTGTAAGTTTTTTCGAGTGTGGAGAGGATGGCAAGGGTCTGGGTTGCATTCAACATGCAGACATCAAAGAAAGCAGACAGAAGCCGTGAAAATAATAGTGCCGAAATATTTTATTGTGTGAAATTACAAGCATCTTTGAACATTCGGTGTCCTCCTCGTGGTTTCCTGAATGTGATGCTGGTTTTCCTGTTCCATTTAGACGGTAAAAGAATGGTTTCTAGAATTCTGCTAAAAGGTTTTCTCCTTTGATGACTGTTCCACCTATTTATGGGAGCTTGCAACATCATGTTATCCTTTTGTAGACATCGTATTGAAAATACATTTGCATTCTAAAATCTTTTATAAAAGGAAAAGAGTGAAGCAGAGCACGTAAGAGCACACATTGCTCACACATGTCGCGTCACACATTAACACGCGACACAGCAAAGGTCGTGGCCCTGCTGAGGGGCTTGTAGGGTCAGTCAGGGTCCCAGTCAATGCTTCTACTCTGTGACCAGCACAGGGTCTGAGAAATCTGACAAAAAAACACTTTTTTCATGATCTTAGTGCCACCCAAACAAATCCACCTGACCAAATTTGAATAGCAAATCTTTCCAGAGGCCACTTTTTTTGCTTACTAGCTTTACTAAAGGTTGTCCAGAACCCTTTTACACCCTCAGACTCTTTTAAAATGGCTTACGACCTAGATTTTATTCAACCTCAGGAGAGTAGCAGAGGCAAGCAGCAGTTCCAGTATGTAAATTACGAATACGAGAGTGAGCAACAGCATCTGGAAAGTTTTTGTCCTCAGAGCTCTGATATAGGATTGTTTTTTTTGTCCCTGAGCCTCTGCGACTGTATCTGCTCACCCTCTCAAGGAGGATTCCACGAGTGCCGTAATTGAACTCGTCATTGGAGCCTGTGAATTCTTGAAAAAAGGAATAAAGTCGCAATCCAAGGTGACCTTTCTCTAGCTTTCCTGTTTATCCTCGACTGCTCTGAAATTGAAAGCCAGTCCCTTTTTGTCAATAATTCAAGGCCTTTTCACGGCCACTCTAATCCTCTTTGGAAGGACAATCAGCTAAATTTGTGTGCGTATGTATTATTTCATTTAATCCACCATGAGAACTGACTGTTCCAGATATGAGTCAGTTTGTTGTGATTGTTCTTTCAGTTTGTTTATAGCATTGAAGAACCTAAACATACTGCTAGCACTAGGGTATAAGATTATAAAGTAATGTAACCCCTATGTGTTGTTGGGGATATTTTCAGCCACTTTAGGGTCATTTTCAGTCTCCATTTGGCCACAAATTTTTCTCTGTTTCATCAAATTGAATGAATTTTGGTGACATAATGTTTTTACATGTATTTGCATAAAAGTGCATTAAATGTTGTCAAAATCTCAGAAATGCACTCTGACCAAAATCACTACCATTTTGTGCTGTTCGCGGCAGATTAATATTTTTTCACATTTTTTCTACCTCTGTTCTATTTAAATGTACACATTTTTTTTATCCAGGATTTTTACCTTTTAATTGCCAAGATTTTACAGAATGATGTCACCGATTTTGGGAAAAAAGATTAATTTTCAATATAATGTGCCCGGGTTTTTTTATTTGTATTTTTTTCACAGTCTTGTAACTACGTTGGCACATAGTTGTTCTTCCTCTTTTATTGTTCATGCCCCATTGATTTCCATTATAACGACTTTTTTTGATTGCAAAACCACGAATCGTGACATCAAATAATCACACATTCTTGATTGTTGGGGATCATTCCTGTTGGGAAAATTTGAGATTTTGAACACCATTTTGAACCGTTAACCATTGAAATAGACTTAGTTTTAAATTAGACTTAGTTTTAAAAAGAACTTTTAAAAAGTACTAATAAAACTTCGACTAAGCTATGAAATAGCTTAGTTTTAAAAATTAGCGCTGAAGGATGATTAAGAAATTTTCGAACTCAGAAGCTGTCCCATACGGACCCGGAGCTGCAGATAAAACTGAGCATTTTGATACAAGATGTAGCGGAGCGCCGTATTTTAATCGGCGCAGCTATTGTGAACCTTATTGTAGTTATTTATGTTATCGGCCAATTGCAAAGGAGCTAAGCAATCCCACGTGACTTCTCGTAGCCAGTCATGGTTCTGGTAACAGATGGTAAATGTTGCGGCTCAGAAGTTACGGCGGAGAAGAGAAATTTCGAGGTTGCTAAAGAATTATTGTACAAAAGCAGCAGTAAAAGTTGCGCATAGCTCGTGAGATAAAGATAACATTTTACTGTTCTCACACGCCACACGTTCAATTTCTCATGCACAGAAATTCAACTGCTGTCTAATAGTAGCAGAAAGACAGCTGAGAGTTTTAAAAGCACTGGTTCAATCCAGACCCTCAGTCAAAAACAACTAGCTACAGTGTGAAAACAGCGGCTATCTCTCCTCTCAATTTTCTTTTGTTTTGTTTTTAAAGTTGCAATTTATTCATTTGTCATCAAGATTGCATTTGGTTTTCAATTGTTTCATTTCAATTTATACTTTCTATAGTTTTTTTTTTTTTTTTAGTAATGAAACGAAGGCGAATAAGTCTTCAGTGGTACCTCGAGATACGAATGCTTTAAGAAAAATCCAAGATACGAAAGTTCTCTTGGGAAATATTATGCTTCCAAATATGACAGAAAAAAGTTCCAAGATACGAAAAACACCAACAATTCTGCTCTCCTATCGGCTTGTTAAGGCTGACGCCACACTGCGCTTCTGGGTCCTGTCGCTCCACTCTCCCATTTACAGACAATGTTAAAAGGTGCTGATACAGTGGTACTGCGAGATACGAATGATTTGAGTTACAAAATGTCCGAGAAACAAAGCTAACCTGGAACGGATTCAATATCTCGAGGTACCACTGTATAATTTCACAGTTTTAACAGCTACAATGCGTCTGATATGTTTAATTTATATTGTGGAATTTTGTTATTAGCATATAGCTAGAACATGTAGGAAAACAATGTTACCGTTAGCGCTTATCATGTGACAATTAACTTTTATAATCAAGACTATACATAAATCATTTAAAATACTGTTTATTGAGATGAAGCGGCTGATACTGATGGGTCTGAGCGTTTGGCGCTATGTCGGAATGCATTTTCTTCCCTCCCGCATTGGGTGATTTCGGTCGTTGTTGAGCTCGGATACTGACTCTTAGTCGTATCGTCGCATCGTCAAAATCCACAAATCCAGTCCAATTTCTCAGCGCATAGGTGGTAAATCAACTGGATTGGAGATGTATGGCAGGGGCATGGGGGCTGAAGCGGTGTTTTAGCCGGTGATCCCTCCAGCGTAGCGAGGTAAAATGGTGGAAGAGAGATCGTTGGCAGAGGAACGCATTGATGCACATGAGTGAATAAACTGACCTGGACTACCTGTGCGGTTATGCAAAATAAATCAACATCTGCCAATCAGAATCAAGTATTCAGACAGACCATGGCTTAAGTCGAAATATGTACAGAGATCATTCTTAGAAAAGTATGTTTTCAAATCTTTCATTGGATACTCTGAATTAAATCACCATATCTTTTTTCAGCTTTCCATATCTATGTTCTCACCAGGTTTAAGAGATCTGATCTTCATGATGTTTATACAATTTAAGCTTCGTTTAACAGTTAGCCATTCATCAGCCACCTAGTGCGTATGATAGCCATATGCTTGTAAAGCGGAGCAGATCTTTCTACATATCGTGTGCTGCTGATCTTGATTGGAGTAGTTGGTGGAAGCACAGCGAGGTGTGAATCTGCAGCGGGTGGTGCATTCCAGCTGAGCATGAAATTGAAATCACCCCAGACAGCAGGGGAAGAAAGAGGGAGAAGGAAATACAGACACAGATCGTTGAAGAGGCTAAATTGGTTATTTATACCGTAGATTGGATACATTTTGCACCTTCTCTCAGTTCTTGAACAAGTTTCCAAAGGTTTTCTGCTTTCTTTTCTGCGACCTAAGTACAGATTATGTGGGTCAGGCGTATTTAATTAAAAGTTACTGAGGACCAGGGTTAGGTGATTCTTCTGACTGTATCTCTGTATAACATTTAAGTGAACCATACTGGAAGACAGTAATGAGGGAAAACAAAGGATCTTATGGGAAAATGTAGCCAATTATTTATTTATACAAAAGAAAACATAAATTAAACAGTCGATGAGAAAAAAAACAAAAGATCTAAACCAGGGGTGCTCACACTTTTTCAGCTTGCGAGCTACTTTTAAAATGACCAAGTCAAAGTGATCTACCCGCCACAAAAATGTAATTAATTATCCTCAACTTTATTGAGAATTGACAAAACACACATAATAATTAATTATTTACATTTTTTCTAATAACCTGAGTTTAATTTGATGACTTGCACTGAATTGAATCATTAGAACAGTTGTCTGTGACCTGAATTGGTGATAATAGATTGATTTTTATGGGAGCAATTGAGCTTTGATCCAAAAGAATAAAAATGATGCCCTAATAAATATTTAAATATTTATTGAAACTGAGTCGTGCAGTACAATATGCAGGTGAGGAGTGGTGTGTTGCTTGATTTTGGTTGTAATAGAGCAATTTAGAATGAAGTTATGAATCATATTCTGGGTAAAACATATTTTGGATCTGGTAATTTGCAGACGGTCCCTAAGCGATTCCATGTCAGCGGGTTGCTCATAGACGGTAATGTGTTTCTGCGAAAGCAGAGGGAAACTTGTTTTGATAAAAAACGTTTTGTAGTTTGTCCGCTACATCACACAGATTAAAAATAGGTATTATTTGTTTACTAAGAACATTCTGGTCTCGAGCTATTGATCAGAGAAAACCGAATCCGTGAATCTGCAGCTAACTTTACTGAACTGTGACTGGATGGAAGATCGGCTGATATTGTTTCAATTTCACGCCGAGATCGACCGCTATCAACGTAATCAGCACCCCTGATCTAAACCATTGTTTCATAACCAGTGGGTCAGTCTTTCGGGTTCGGTGGAAGTCAAAACACACATTGATGCATATGATCGGTGATGACACACCCTGGTTGTTCATCATTGGCTGCAGGTAATCACGCAACATCGATTGGCCTTTCTGTGCTGGTGGGAATTTGGTAGCCCAGTAGTCGAATTGTCGTTGTCGTGTCATGTTGAAATATATGTATACTCATATTTTGAGTTTTATTTATTTTTTTGTTAAGTAGGCTTTGGAGAAAACGCATATGAAACTTATGGGGGTCAGTACCACTGATCTAAGCCCTAATTAACCAGAGTACAGTGGTACCCCGAGATACAAAAGTAATCCGTTCCAGGGTGGCTTTCGTATCTCGAAGCAAGTTTTACATGTAAAACGCCTAATCCCTGCAATGGCTCTCAGATACAACAGAATAAGTTGATGAAAAAATGGAAAACCAGAGAAAAATCAAGAAACGTTTCTTCAATCCTTAAATCTACACATTGTTAATGTAATAAATGATAAAAAAAACACAAGTAAAGTACTTTATATGTACGCATAGCTTACTTTGGGGTTGTGGAGAAGTGTTAGAGGAGGTGGAACGGTTTCAACTCGAACATTTCGTAACTCGAAGCATTCGTATCTCGGGGTACTAAAGAAATTGTTGCTCTCTTCTGCGCTAAGTAAACCCTATTAAAAATATAAAAATAAAACAACACACTAGGCCATAATGGAACAAAGAGAACTTATCTGATCAAAGATGATGTGAAGGCAGACAGGCATAGATGAGCAACACTGGCAACAACTCCTCCAGCAGAAGCAGAGACAGAGCAACAACAAGCCACCTCTCCAGCCCTTCACTTGATGATTTAAAGTGTCGTGATTTTAGGACAAACACAGATCTCAGACAGCAGACATCATCAATCGATCACTGCTGATCTGAATTGTCGACAATTAACTAAACACATACAAAAATATACACAATTAAAAATGCAAGAATAAATAAATAAATAATTTACGACACAGCGTGGGTCATAACTACCAGTTATTAAAATGCCCTCCTTGTACTTTATAGCCATCCTTTAAATGCATATTTTGTTAACCCTTCGAAGTCTCTGACTCTGATGCATGTGCAAATCACACTGTTTTGAATTAAGTAGGAATGATCCGACCAAAGTTTTAGCATTACAAGATCTACTAGACATAATTTGCAAAGTAATTCAAATTAAAATGTGAGAAAATACGCGATCGTCTTTCAGTTTCAGTGCCATCTAGTTGTGAAACGTAGGGTTAGCCCTTGGACGTACAAGACCTTTGATATGGCTTGTGTTTTTCAAAGTTTTGGCACCAAAATGTTTCTGAAACCGTGTATAAGGTTTTAGAGACGTTCGCATTGTTTTGACCATGTCTTTTATTTTTGGGGGGTGTCAGGATCTTAGGGTGATTGTTGAAATGCTCCACCTGTTCTCCCTCACTCTAGATTGCCTCTCGTTAGCGCTGATCATCTGGAGCTGCCACTCGTTAACCACACCAGCCGTCTATACGCTCTAATCACCTGCCTATATAATTTCCTCTCTCTCTCCTCTGTCGGATGCTACTCTTACACAATGAGTTGCTACCGCAGTATTCTGTCTCGGATCTCTGCTACAGCCAGCGCCTACCTTCCTATCCAGTCCTGTTCTGTCGAAGCGAGCGCGAGCCAACGTGAGTATCTCCGTCGGCTCGTTCCTCCTCTGGCTTCCTTCACCACGGTCTCTCGGCACTCATGTGCGTGGTTACCAGCTCACGGGGGTTCGCTACTGCCTCTCTCTACTTGGGCCTCGTTATCGCCTGTGCACGGAGCCTGTGTTATTATTTCCAGTTCAAACGTGTGCTTGTGTTTTCTTTGGAACTTACCTGCTCCTGTGAATAAAACCATCGATCATACATTGCATTTGGGTCCTCCTTCCTCACGCCAACCTGACGGGGGATTTATGAATTTTATGTCAACAATTTTTTTTTATAAAGCTTAAAACGGTTTGTTCTTAATATTTGAGATTTTAAGTAAAAAAAAAAAAAAAAGATAAGCAGAAGAGAGTCAAATTTTCAGTAAACTTCATTTGGAGAGTCTACACATTCCTGGTTATGATATAACTTGTGATACAACTTCCTGTTCTAACTCAAAACAACACGATTCAAATATCTTTTCTATTACAGAGACTTTTATGTGATGGAATAGAGACTAGCACTGTAATCGGTCCTAAAAATTTTGACCCGGCCTTTACCCATGAGAATTTAGCCTGATCCGAAACGTAGTTTGTTTTCTGTTTTATTTATGAGCCCGTACTCGACCCGAGAATAAGTACTCTGCAGAGTGTGTATAATACAGTAGAAATCATAGCTGAAAGTTTATTATCCTGTGTATGCCCGTGTCACTTGCCAAAGTAAACATAATAAAGTTATTCATATTATCTGGGCTAAATAGTATTTATAGAGCTTCACTTTTTTCACATTTTTTCATTGTACATTTTTTCACTCTATGTACAATGTCTTAATTGTAATGTAATTTTTTTACATGTATTCTTTAACTTCCCATATGCTTGCTTTCTCTTTTTCAGTTAGTGAAACATCCTGCATGAAGGAAACGAGGAGAGGACTGAAGACAGCTAGGAACATGATGAGCAAAAGGCATCTGTGAACCAGGTGAGGAGGTTTCCTAATAAATCACCCATTTTTTTCCGACAGAACTGCTACTGGGAAGAAACTGCTTGTTCCCAATTAGACACTCTTGCTATCCCCAGATATGAAGCCAGTGTTCAACCCTGATTGAGGGTAACAAGGGACCGTTATATTGTACTTTCACAGTTAATGAACCCCTAGAAACTAATGTTTTTCTTATTTAGTTTGAGTTTGGACCGTAAAATGAAATGTTGTGTTTACCAAACTAAAACAGACAAGAATGTACATTTTGGGAATATTTTCAAGCGTGTTTTACTCATTGTTAAAATTTAAATTTAAACCAGCCCTCCATTTCCCAAGTTTCTCGTTTTCATTGTTTCATTACTATTTGGTACATTGTATCCAGAATCACAAATCACCTTCATCTTACAAATCATTTTTATACTAAGCATCACTCCATGCACACAAATAAAGTAAGTGAAAAACCGTGTTAAGAGCGGGTAAGAGTTTCACCGGGGGTCTTTAAAAATGTTGTGAATGGCTATAATATTCAGTTTCAGGTAAGATTATCTTTATTTCACCAGTCATTATGTTACAGTTTTTCTCAATTGCTTAAACACATTTCTTGAAACTATGCCTCGTATTCTCAAAACAGTAAACACAAATCCATAACGTCTCACCCAATTTCCCAAACATCCTATTTTCAGGTCAAAATGAAGCTGTACACTCAAAACCATTCACTCTTGCTGAAAAATCTAAATTTGCGTTCAGACATCACACACAAGGCCTCAAAAACACTCACACTACAACATAGTCTTACACACTGGTGCAATAAATTAAAAACAATATTTCCAAAACGGGCAAGTTATGTTGCTTGTGGTTCTTCTCCTCAAAAACAATTTCACATGATGAACAAAAAAGACAAAACCAATGTACACTGGCAAATTTTTATTCATGTACTATACAGTACAACACATACACAAAATTATTCCACCTCAGCATCCTGTCTTTGGTCTGGGTCAGGTCAGAGAATCTCATCTACGTCACAGGCTATATTGGCCCTAGCCAGGCAGCGGGGGTAAAATCCTCTTGCATGCCTGATCCACCCCTGGCATGCATCTACTGTTATATCTAGGCAGGCTTCTTCCATGGCCTGGAGGAGGTGAACACGGACATAAGGCTCTCTGTCATACTCTTTCCACCGCCATGCCGAAAAAACTCCTCTATCGGGTTTAGAAAGGGAGAGTATGCAGGCAGAACGATGTTAGAAAACCTTGGGTTGTTGGTAAACCAGTCACGAACCAGAACAGCATGATGGAAGCTGACGTTATCCCAAACAACAACGTAGTGAGGCTGCTCTGGCTGTGCTGGTTCCCTGTAGTCCAGCTGGTGACATTCCCTCCACGCACATAGTGACATTCCCTCCACGCTGACCAGGGACATTTACAATGGCCCGATGACCAATTCTGTTCCTCCCTCTTCTCCTCCTTTTGGTCAGGTTACGTAAAACCTGCCTCATCCACAAAGATACTTTGTGAAATAGAGCATTTCTCGATTACAGTAGCATAGTACAACAGTGTATGTGTTGTCACAGCATGAGTTCAGCACTCAAAAGTTACTGTACAGAGCAGTCTTACTGCAAGAACATCTACCTGTTTTCCTCCCTGAAGGTTCTGATGATGGAGACAACAGTGAAACGACTCAAATATGGCTGTACTCGTGGCCCAGCCTCCCTCATAGTCATACCATGGACAAGAACATGGTCAACTATAGTGACTCGAATTTCATCCGAGACTGCTTGTCTCCTTGCCCTTGCTCTTCCCCTTCCTTGTTGTCGTTGTCGTCCTCCTCCTCCTCGACCCCCTCGTCCTCCTCCTCCTCGACCTCCTCTTCCTCCTCGACCTCCTTCTCCTCCTCGACCTCCTTCTCCTCCTCCTTTGGATCCATTGTTTCTAACCTGAATAAGTTGACTTTTGCCCCTTTTATCTATCCATCGAAGGTTCTGATTGGTGTGTGATAAATTTTGACTCCTAGTGTTTCCACTTGGTTAATTGTGTGCTTATTGAGCTCAAGTGGTGCTGTGTTAAGTTAACATTATTGAATGCTAGTGCTTTCTAAATGACCACATTGTGTAAGCACTGAGAAATGTAGGGATTTGTGTGTAGAGTTTTGCAGTAACAGTTCACCAAATATAACTCATGTGTCAAAGCAGGGAATAGTGTTTATAGTTTAGGGAAATGGGTGTGCGTTTTCAAAAATGGCGTTATAGTTTTGAAATTTTAGTTCAAAAGACTGGTTATAGTGTTTTAGCAATTGAGAAAAACTGTAATATGATATAGGTTAAAATATACGCATTCATGGGGATTTCTTACTAGTTGTTGCGGTACATCCAATCTGATCATGTGCATTTAAACACCAATGAAGAGATTGTAAGCGAAACTCTAGTAAAAATCACAGATTTGTTAGTCCCATCTGCACATGAAAAGAATTCAAACTGGTTCTGTTCCGAATAGTGTTTTGAAAATAAATGTGCTTTGAAAATTCTGTAAAATAGCCTTAAAGAATACCCTTCAATTCTCTAAAAGGCAATACATGTAGAATGTTGAGTTTCCAATGGGTTCACGAAGTGTAATTTTGTTAAAATGGCAGTCAGAAATGTGCTTTAGTTTCCTAACAAGCCATTCTTTTGTGTTCATTAAGTATTGATTTGGGTCAGAACAGGGTTACATGGCATCCTATCCTCTCATCGATGGTTAAATCTGCTACAGTGAGCATGATACATACTGGGTGCTGTTGCACGAGGGGACCTAGGTTTGATTTAGCTTTGCAAATAGGTACAAGCGTCCTATTGGGTAATTGCAGATTTAACCCCCACTGGTGTGTTGCGTTGAAAGACACATCCTGTGGGAAGGGTTGGATCTAGGCATGGGATGATAACCGATTTGAAAAAGTCAAAACCGTAAACAAAAAAAAGGTTATACTGTTCTTATGATATATATATTTTGTGTGTCGTCAAAGTGAAAGTGCGGACATATCCTGAACCTCACAAACGAAATCCAGGAAATGTGAACATGCTCACATGTTCTTAACGCGGATGGAATAAAAAATGTGTAAACATTTTATTTATATATTTATTTATTTTCGGAACTGTAACAAATGGTCATGTTTTTTGGTTTAATTTGTGATGCTATTTTTTTCCATTTAGAAGGATTTGAAATTTTAAAAACAATTATTGTTAAGCTACAGGTTTAGGCTCACTCGGGTGACTGCAATTTTATTTAATTAAGAAGATTTCAATTATTTATTTAATGTTTAGGTTTAATGTTACCAAATGTTTCCTAAAATAAAATATACTGTGTTCAGTTAGGGGGAAAAAGAGTTGTTTTTGTACCCAGACATTTAAATATAACATTGTAGAGCAGTAATTACAATACTGCGATACTGGGATACCGTGAAAAGTATACCGGGCCATGCCTAGTTTGATCATTGGCATTCATCAATCAGAGAAAACATCTAAAAAATTCCAGAAACTGCTAAAATTGGGCTAAGAACTGTCCAATGCGTTATTAGATAGTGACGAACCGTCGTCTTCAAGGAAGTCACTTAAACATTAGGTGAAGTCAGATTAAAAAAAAAAAAACAATAGTTGAACTCAAGGCTGTGTTTAATGGTTAAAGTAAGAACATTCCACCACGCCACCACAACTACGGGCATATTCCAGGATAACAATGCTGGAATTCACTGGGCTCAAATTGTTGAGAGTTGGTTTGGGGAGCATGAGACATCATTTTCACAGATGCATTGGCCACCACAAAATCCAGACCGAACTTAAGCCTATCTTCAGGCTGTGCTGGAGAAGGAGTGGCCAGACTGATAATAACATTTAAAAATAACAAATGCGTGGAAAAAAGATATAAATAAATAAATGTAACAATTAAAATAAAAATAATAAAGAAATGCATATAAATAATACAAAAATATATATAAAAAATAAAAACATAAAATAAAACAAATAAACCAATATTAAAAATAATAATACCTAAATAAAACATTTCTCTTGAAATCTTTAAGAGACTAGGGAAAATTTACTGTCTTCTTGCATCAAATAATGGGAGAAAATGTCAATAAAACCTAAAACAAAAAAGTAAATAAATAATGATAAATTCATGATAAATAAAAAAAACTAAATATAAATCAATTAAATCAATTCATCATTTTTATAAATTAATAAAAAATTGCCAATTAAAATAATTTGAAATAATTCAAATGTAATAATGGAAAAAATAAGAAATATAAATAATAAAACAATATTAAAATGTAAATACAATAATTGAAACAAAATAAATATTACAACTAAAATTTAAATTCAATAATAAATAAATAAACAAACATAATTTATCTGGAAATTACTAAAAAAGCATTCTATTTTCTAAACTCCTGTCAGTATCTTTATGTATTGACATGAACGCATTGAAAAATTGAAATAAATCACTGTCGCCAGGTCAGCGTTCACTCCAGTACTCTTCAGTCACTGTGCTTCCAACGAGACAAAATTATCCACGGAGAACACGCAGATCATGAGAAATAAGCAGTGTTTTATGAGTGAGAGTCAGTGATTTTTATACAAATAAATATGAAAGGGGATGGGCAAATGGCCTTCGAGTTTACAAACACTAAAGAGGGGCCGTCCGCCTTGCCTCTTACAAATTAGATAATATAAGATAATCAGATCAATTATCAAAAACGTTCTTTGAATGTTTTTTTCTTTTTCCAGACAATAACTTCATAATCCGTTTATACCATGCCTCTTCAGTGCAAGTAACTGTAGGCAGTCAGAACAGTAGAGAGGTCACTGAGGACTTCCCCTCCAAAGGTCTATGTTGATAAATTCCCGTCAGTAAAAAATGGGACTTCTCTCACTTCCGGATGAAACACGAAGCTGAGGTTCTGTGCTTAGTAAAAGTCCCATGGCATAACTCAACCCCTGGTGTCCTGTCCAGATTCCCTCCATCCTCCTTTATAAGCCCTGACCTCAATTCCCTCCAGACCTAGTTCTCTCTTCTCTCCTGCAGCTCCTGTCACATCAGATCGATGGTGTGGGGTTGGAAGGGAACCCTTCCGAGATCAGCGCAAACTGCTTTGGGTGCAGAGCATAGCTTAGTTAAATCCAGTGTAAATACCTTGTTCCTAAAAGTTTAGTGTACTGTAAAATAAGCGTCATGTGCTTTTTCATTTTAAATGTAGTTCCAACCAAACATGGCACTTCTAATCCAGATGTTACACTCAATAATGTTTGAAACAAAAAACTTTTTTCAGTCGCTTTGAAATGATGTCGTATGACTAACTATGGGAACATACTTCGAGTAGATCAATCACGTGTTGTTTTCATCAAAGAGCACCAAATTTTTTTGTTGACAAACTTTTTTCTCGATAGCAAGACGCAGACGAGCTAAATAGGTCTTTGTTATGATAAAAACATGACAAAATGCATGTAAGTTTTGTTAACGGAAACCAGAGTGGATGAAAATGTTATTGAGGGGATGGTTACACATTCAAGACATTTCGGATTCGTGGCTGTAATCTGTTGTTGAAAATATAAAGCATCCACTGGCGCTGGTTATCCTGGTCTGGTCACGTACACCACCTGATGCTGTGCTAACATTGAGCATTGACCTCCCTAGGTGACATTAATGAAAGTTTTTGTTCTTTTTAGGGATAATCACGGCAGCTTCAGCAAAAGGGCTTTGTGGTGGGAAATGGTGCAATGATTATACTAATAATGTTGATTTCTTAAATATGTAGTACCTGTTCCTCCTCCATTGCTCTTTTTGGGGTGTACATATGTTTATTGCACTTTAGATAATTGTAAAAAATAAAGCCACAATTGCACAAATCTGAATGTTTTTGAAAAACAAAACAAATGTGTTTGTTTTGGCCTTTTTTAAAGTAAGGAAGATCAATTTCATTGTTGTAACACCTATTTTGCATAACCCTTTATATAAAATAACTTAAAAATAATTTTGCATGCCACACAGACATCAATTGTATTTTTTTATGAAAGCCTATCGACATTGTCAATGTAAAATGGAGCATTAACTTTTGGAATAAAGTAAAAGTTAAATTAACTTTTAAAAGACATTTTTATATCTTCTTCTTTTACTTTCGGCTGTTCCCAGTTTAGGGGTCACCACAGCGAATCATCTGTTTCCACCGAACTCTGTCCTCAGTATCCTCTACTCTTGCACCAACTACCTTCATGTCCTCTTTCAGCACATCCATGTATCTCCTCTTTGGTCTTCCTCTTGACCTCCTGCCTGGCATCTCCATCTCCAACATCCTTCTACCAATATAACCACTATCCCTCCTCTGCACATGTCCAAACCATCTCAATCTGGCCTCTCAGACTTTGTCTCCAAACAACCAACCTGAGCTGTCCCTCTGATGTGCTCATTCCTAATCTTGTCCATCCTCGTCATTCCTAAACTGAACCTCAACATCCTCATCTCTGCTACTTCCAGCTCTGCCTCTTGTCTCTTCCTCACTGCTACAGTTTCCAACCCATACATCATAGCTGCTCTCACTACTGTTCTGTACACCTTTCCTTTGATTCTTGCTGACACTCCTCTGTCACACAACACCCCTGACACTTTTCTCCATCCACTCCAACCTGCCTGAACTCGTCTCTTCACCTCTTTTTCCACACTCCCCGTCACACTGGATTGTTGACCCCAAATACCTAAACTCCTGCACCTTCTTGACCTCAGCCCCCTGTAACCTCACTGTTCTATTTCCCTCCCTCTCGTTCAAACACATGTATTCTGTCTTGCTGCGACTGACTTTCATTCCTCTTCTTTCTAGAACTGACCTCCAACTTTCCAGGTGTTCCTCCACCTGCTCTCTGCTCTCACTACAAATCACAATGTCATCTGCAAACATCATTGTCCACTGAGATTCCTGCCTGACCTCATCTGTCAACCTGTCCATCACCATAGCAAATAAGAAGGGACTCAAAGCTGATCCTTGATGAAGCCACACCTCCACCTTGAACTCCTTTGTCTGACCTACAGCACATCTCACTGCTGTCGTACTTCTCTCATACATATCCTGAACTATTCTGACGTACTTCTCTGCCACTCCTGACCTCCTCATACAGGACCATAGCTCTTCTCTTGGCACCCTGTCATACGCTTTTTCTAAATCCACAAAGATGCAGTGAAGCTCCTTCTGACCATCTCTGTACTTCTCCATTAACAATCTCAGAGCAAAAATTGCATCAGTAGTGCTCTTCCTGGGCAAAAGCCATACTACTGTTCACAAATATCCACTTCCCTTCTTAACCTAGCTTCCACTACTTTTTCCCAAAGTTTCATTGAGTGGCTCATCAACTTTATGCCTCTGTAGTTGTTACAACTCTGCACATCACCCCTGTTCTTAAAGATTGGCACTAGGACACTTCTCCTCCATTCCTCAGGCATCTTCTCACTCTCTAAAATCCTGTTGAATAACCTAGACAGGAACTCCACTGCTGTCTCTCCTAGACACTTCCACACCTCCACTGGTATGTCATCAGGACCAACAGCCTTTCCACTCTTCATTCTCCCCAGAGCCTTCCTCACCTCATCCTTTCTAATCTTTTCAACTTCCTGCTCTACAATATTCACCTCTTCCTCCCTTCTTTCCCTCTCATTCTCCTCATTCATCAACTCCTCAAAATACTCCTTCCATCTTCTCAGCACACTCTCCTCACTTGTTAGCACCTTTCCATCTCTATCTTTAATCACCCTTATCTGTTGTACATCCTTCCCATCTCTGTCTCTCTGTCTCGCTAATCTATACAATTCCTTCTCGCCTTCCCTAGTGTCTAACCTGGCATACAACTCATCATATGCTTTTCTTAGCCACCTCCCTCTTCACTCTGCGCTGCGATTCCTTGTAGTCCTGTCTACTTTCTTCAGTCCTTTCAATGTCCCACTTCTTTTTAGCTAGCCTCTTCCTCTGGATGATGTCCTCTACTTCCTCATTCCACCACCATGTTTCTTTATCTTCTTTCGTCCTTCCAGCTGACACACCTAGCACCTTTCTTCCTGTCTCCCTGATCACTTCTGCTGTAGTTTCCCAGTCATCTGGAAGCTCTTCCTGACCACCCAAAGCCTGTCTCAGCTTCTGTCTGAATTCTTCACAATCTTCTTCCTTTTTCAACTTCCACCACTTGGTCTTCTTTTCAATCTTTCTTCTTCTCTTCTTCCTGACCACCAGAAACATCCTACACATCACCATCCGATGCTATCTGGCTACACTCTCTCCTACCACTACTTTACAGTCTCTGATCTCTCTCAGATTGGCTCGTCTACAAAGGATGTAGTCTACCTGCGTACTCCTCCCTCCACTCTTGTAGGTAACTCTATGTTCCTCCCTCTTCTGGAAATAAGTATTAACTACAGCCATTTCCATCCTCTTGGCAAAGTCCACCACCATCTGTCCTTCTAGGTTCCTTTCCTTAACACCGAACCTGCCCATCACCTCCTCATCAACTCTGTTGCCCTCGCCAACATGCCCGTTGAAATCTGCTCCCACTACTACTCTCTCTCCTCTGGGAACACTCTCAATCACCTCATCTAACTCACTCCAAAATCTCTCCTTCTCTTCCAACTTACAGCTTACTTGTGGAGCATAACCTTCAACAGGACAAAATAAAGATAAGAGTGGGTACATCTTAGTAGTTCAGACATAGACACTGCATGGGATTAGACTCAAAGGTTGTTCTGAAAACACGACTAATGTCAAATTTTGTGTATCTCCTCAAATGGAACTTCGATATCAATGGGACCACAGACGTGGTTTAAAAAGCCTCAAGGCATTAAACCGGTTGCAGCTCACCGTATTATCCAGAGTGCTTGTTCTACAACTGCTCTCCAAAGCCAGAGTGCTTTTTCCTCCGCCAAAATATGGATTTATTGCCCTCCTTTTGTGATTTTAAGCACATCACTGTTCTGCAAACGGGTCTTTTAAAGAACTTTAATATCCTCTGAGCAGAGTAAAGTAAGAAACAGACTCTGAAGCTCATCCCTTTGGGAACAGACGGGTGCAGGAGATTGTGAATGGATCCCACAGGAAGGTCTTCAGAATATCTGAGAGCCCAGCACGGCCATGAACATTCTATTTCTTCCACAAAATTTAAGATACTTGAAAAGGAGGCTAAAGTACACTTCAAAGGGCGAGACTCATTGGGAGTAAATGAGAGTGATGTAGATATGCTTTTTTTATGTTAGGATTTATTTATGGCCTTTTTGATTATTTGAATAGATAGAAAAGTGGAATGACAGGAAGAAATGCTGGTGGAGAGTGGGGAGGCTAGGAAATCAGATCACAGGTCACACCGTCCACTATACCACAGGGCCAGAAAGGTTGAACGTGCTTGAAGGGGATGTACTCATGTGAGCTGGATTTAGTATTGACCATAAAAGAACCGATTTTTACATTATAATTTAAGCCAATTTACATAGAAAGGATTAAAATGCTAAACATGTTTTAACCCATTTAGACAGAATTATATTTCAGTTTTCAAAAAAAATACTGTTCTTAAGGCTTCTAAAACCAATCATAATTAAAATGTTAAAATTCTATGTTTAACAACAGATAACAACAGTGAACAGTTTTACATTTTAAATGCACTTGTGTTTATTTATAAAGATTTTTTTTTTACATTTATAACTGTACTTCCAATAATTACAGGGCGCAAATGTTTTCAGGACTTTTTTATTGGCAAAAAATAGTGCAACTTTAATTCAATTGCTAAAGATTCCATAGTGGTTTTTTAACAAACTAAACTTTGCAATCAGTCAGTGTGGCCTCAGAGATACTGTTGTGCTTCATAAGTTTACACACCCTGGAAACATATTTTTTTAAGAAAAAAGATGACTGTGTCCAGCTCCAGATGTCAGTAGTGAAGCTGATAGTTCGCACGTCCTTTGGTTCACAAGAAATGTGTTCGCGCACTGTCTCATAAAGCTTAGGGAGCGCTGTTTCGGAGATATATGTGTGACCATGCAAACTGTACCGGGGCTCCAAATGTTAATTAAGCGGCGAAAGCCCACGTTTTCGACCACGGACAGTGGCTGGTCATCCAGTACAATAAACTTGATAATTCTGTCGGTTATCTTTATTGCTCGTTGGCTGTCTTGTGAAAACTTTTCTCTTTGTTTGAATGAAGCTTCCAATGTTTGTTGCGTCTGGCGCGGCTTGTCCTTCTCCTTGGTTGCTTGTGGCAACACGACACAACTTCCTGTGTTTACATTCTGAGCAGCGCCAGCGAAGAAGAATTGATTTCCGCTTTGCAACGATAAGCAAAGCTAGCGGGCATAACTAGGTTATGTTTATGAAAATGGTATCGGAACGGTACGTGGACTCAAATACTCGCCGATACCGATGCCAGATTTTTTTGTGGTATCAGGAGCATTTTCGATAATGGTATCGGAATCGGAACAACTCTAGTAGTAATCTAGATAGTGTCATCAGTACATGTGATTGCTATTAATGTAGAGGAGTAGTGTTCGTCTACAAAAGCAAACAGGAGGAGTGAGTTCACAACACCTGACTTTTGTCAGCTGTTCATGCTGATTCTCACTATGACGGGCAGGTAGGACCCCAGCTCAATGGCGACAAACAGGGACCTATGAGGAGAGACGTTCACTGGGAGGATTCTCAGGATTCCACACCTCAGGAAGCCACTGAATGAATTATGGAGTCCTCGTTTTAATGGCTAGAAATGTGAGGGTGGCCATCTTTTAGCATGTTTTAGCCTTTTAATTCCCTTAGGATACCCGTTGGGGTTTAAAATTGTGCCTCTGTGTCTCCCTCACCACCCGCGACACGGCACAACGAAAATCTTTCATTGGTCCATTATATGTAGATGGAGTTGATTGGTGGTTTCCATAGTCTGTCACCTGACATACATCTGTGAAGAACATCTTCCCTATATCAACCAAACTTTAATGGCTGGGAGAGGATCTGCAAAGGGGAGTGCAAGAAAATGTGTAAACCTGCTGCCAACTGCTAGGTTTGTAACAAGTACTAAGTAATTTTTCGTGAATGGGTCAGATACTTCTTTCACAGCAAATCTTTGCTCAAAACATTTTTCTGGATTGATTTGTTTTCCTGTGGTGGGCAGTAAGGAAGTAAATGTAATTCTTTTCTGTACTTAAGTAGCGTTTTCAAGTATAGATACAGCGCACGCTCTGTTTTTAATTGTTTTGGTTGCCGCTTGGTGGTGTCTACTTAGTGCGAATGCAGTTCAGAGTCGGTTCAAAACATAAACTGTAAAAAAATATGGATGGCGTGACACCATTGGACTCATATGTAGCCTTTTTCAAGTTGAAGAGGAGGCTGCCATTGACAGCTGCACATCGCACATGCGACTTTCTGTTAAGGAGGTTGTGTTTTGCTTGTGTTTTATTATCATTTATTAACAATGTGTAGATTTGAGGATTTTTTCATCTACTTATTCTGTTGTTTCTGAGAGCCATTGCACGGATTAGGCATTTTACATGTAAAACTTGCTTCGAGATATGAAATAATCGAGATACAAATGTCACCCTGGAACGGATTAGTTTCGTATCTCAGGATACCACTGTACTGAAATTGGCTTATTTCTTTTGGTCCTAAAGAAAATTTAGATCCAAGGTTTTGATCTCATGATCATTTAATTAAAAGAGAAAAATCAAGTAATATTTTTTCAATCCTTAAATCTACACATTGTTAATGTAATAAAACAGAATAAAACACAAGCAAAATACTTAATACGTACACAAATGGGAAACCTTACCTTGAGTGAAGCGATGTGTCGGAGGAGGTGGAACGTATGGTATGAAATCACGCTACCACGTATGAAAGTTATTTTTCTAGAAATATTTCACGAATTACAAACACCAACAAGGTTTCAAGCACAAATGCAGGCTGTAGCGAGTGTGTGAGAAGGGATGGAGAGACGCTTCTGAGAACGCGTCAAAGGGTTTCTCTCCTAATTTGCGCTACTGAACAGCACTTTCGTTATTTTTACGACACCTTGACTCTAACATTTGTTATAGCATATTATTGGTAATCTATACATAATGCTTCTCTTGATTTAAAACATTTTAAAGCGTATCAGCCCCTTTTAGCATTGTCTGCACTGGGAGAAAGGGGCGCCAAGACCCGGAAGTGCAGCGCAACGTCAGACTCAACAATCCGATAATAGAGCAGAACTGTTGGTGTTTTTGGAATCTTGGAATTTTTTTCGCATCTTGAAGCAAAAGATGTCTCACGGGCCCTTTCATATCTCCACCATTTCATAACTTGATGCATTCGTGTCTCAAGGTAACAGTGTAGTTGGTTTGGGTGCTTTGTCTACCACCTTCGTTCTCGCGCCGTCGCCATGAACCCAGCATTAAATTTATGGACTTTGTCTGTGGGCAAACATTCAAAATCATTTGTGGTAAAATAGATCTTTTTATTATTTAATTGTTTTCTGGTCTTAAATAAATTATGTGTAATAGGCAAATCATAGAGCTCACTGCTGACCTCACATCCAGACTGATCAAGGACTTTTGAGGGAATCCGGATGGAACATATTCTACATCTGACCTTTTAAAACCATTTCATGTAAGGCTATGTAAACCAAAAAAACTATGCGATCTCTGTCGCAGAAAAAGAGTTCATGAGGGATTGGGCTGCCATGATAAAAGCTGTAGCCACAGGTATGGACAGAGAGGTGAACAGTACAACCGCCACAGTGATCTCATTAGTAACTCAACAGCCACTGGAAAAAAGGATTATTACACCCTTGTATCCTTCCATTTCTTACCTCTAATATTCCCCATCCTTCTCTTCCCTGTCCCTTTCTCTCTCCGCCTTTTTTTCTCTGCGTCTGTCTGTTTTCATCATACGCAGGGCACAGCGGCTTTCCGAAGTGTCAAAACACTTTAACAGTCCTGCCATTCACACAGCTCATGCAGAGTAAAAAACAGAGAGCAAGAGCTCGGGTTATTTCACCGCAACCCAGAGACCTAATTGAAGACACAGCCTATTTTAGAAAAGGACCTCCCAGTGGGCATTATCTTCAGGAGCTGTGGCAACAATACAATATATTTTTGAGGTGTAATAAAAGCAATGTATGAAATGAAATGATTTGGATTTAGTCTTGGAGATCTGTACGCATGCTACTTGAAAAATCTGGAGCAGCTGGTGTTTTGCATTGTGCTCAAATTCCTTCATCACCAATTTCGGCAGAGAGACATTTAGTCCTGTGATGTTTAATAACCACTCCATACACGTTACTGGATCTTGTGAAGGGGTGCCCCAACTCCACTTTCCCTGTTTAAACCTGTATAACAGGTTTTTTGGTTGCATGAGGTTGTGGGTGGAGTAACCAGCGGAAACACATGTAGCATCCCTCAAACTAGTTTTCCGCCAACTGACAGGAAATTGTGCATTCCACTGCACCACTGTGCCCCCTTTTTGTGTGTTTCGGGACAAATATTAAAACTTTTAGTCTTGATAACGGTTTACACTAGTGATGTCAGTCTTGAATGGTTCTTTGTTTTTGATCAAATCTTTGATGTGACTCTGTAGGAATGAATCATTTCATTCGGTGGGGCATGCGAAACATTCTTATGGTTTTTTGAAAGTAGCTCGCTCTTCATTAATGACAAGCAGAGCTAGCACTCCCTATAAGTGAACCTAGTGGCTGTTTAGGACCCTGGCACCGCTAGGGGGCCCCCACAAACCAATGGTTGAGTCAATTTTTGTGTTTATTGTGTACATATACACTCTTTTTCTCTGAAAAAAATAAATCTTTATGTGACTGGATTAAAGAAAATTAAGGAAACTTCATGAGCTATATGTGTCCTTCTGCAATAACAGTCCCCAGGTAACCCGGACCCATTTTAGGGTTGCACCATTAATTAAACCCTTGATTGAAACGTCAATCTAAGTGCAATTATACATAGGGAACTCTTTAAGAGACAGAGTCTCTCAGAACTAATGAAAAAGCATGAAAACAGAATCTGAATACTTGCAGATGTGTATGATACTTTAGGTGCTTACAATCGTATGCCAATCTCATGGTATACAGTACTCCGCTTTGTCAAATGATTCAGAGAAGCTGAAGGATAAGTATAAAGTTCCCTCAAAAAACCACTAGGAAAAAATCCATTCTGTCAACAATCTAACGAGGCCAAGGAAAGCTCTATCCAGCAAAATTGGATTCATATTTGAATGTGGACAACAACATCTGAGCTTTAAGAGGATGAATATTTTCCAGCATATAGTTTAAGTACACTTTATTTTAAGCACTTATGAATTCTGAAAGCTATGTACGCGAATCATTAAGCTTCTACTTCGAGCAAGGGCCCATGTATTTTAACAAGACGCCAAAAAACCCCATTTGGCCACTGTAAAAATATCATGGCTTCCGGTAGCTGATTTGTGTTGCCCGCAGTCCATATCTTATATTTTTTACATTAAACACTTGCTTGATAATCACATTGTGGTCAGCCGTTCTTGTTGTTGATAATCCAGCCGTAGAATATTTCCTGCCACCTCTGTCCTCCTCCTGTCAAAAGAGCATTGTGAGCTTGGTGAACTGACCTGTGAGCTATTAAAAGTTAAACTGACGTGCACATCAGGGCTAATACGACGAGACACAGGAGGCGCGGCTCTGTCAAAAGAAAGACAGCGAGAGAGAAGGAGACTTGCGTTTGTCCCATCAGATTATTCACCCCTTGACCCCAACATGCTAAGCTTCTGCTATTTCTAAGCCCACACAATTGGATTTGTATTGAGCAGGTTTGTGTTTCTTTGTTGCCTTCACCTGCTATGACGCCATGATTTCTTCAAAGCCATGCAAGCACGGGGCTACCAACTGCGCCACCATACCACTGTATCTTAACAATGTTAAATGTATTTCCTGTGGCCAACTATTGGTGTTCTAACCAAGAGAGTACATTGGAGATGTATTCACATGTGGGACTGTTAACTAGAGTTGTTCCGATTCCGATACCAGTATCGAAAATGCTCCTGATACCACAAAAAAATACGGCGTCTGTATCGGCGAGTATTTGAGTCCATGTACCGATCCGATACCATTTTCATAAACATAACCTAGTTATAACCGCTAGCTTTGCTTATCGCTGCAAAGCGGAAATCAATTCTTCTTCGCTGCTCAGAATGTAAACACAGGAAGTTGTGTCGTGTTGCCACAAGCAACCAATGAGAAGGACAAGCCGTGCCAGATGCAACAAACATTGGAAGCTTCATTCAAACAAAGAGAAAAGTTTACACAAGACAGCCAACGAGCAATAAAGATGTACTGGATGACCAGCCACTGTCAGTGGTCGAAAACGTGGGCTTTCGCCGCTTAATTAACATTTGGAGCCCCGGTACAGTTTGCCTGGTCACAAATATATCTCCGAAACAGCGCTCCCTAAATTATATGAGACAGTGCACGAACACATTTCATGTAAACCAAAGGACGCGCGATCTGGAGCTGGACACAGTGACGTCGTCACCTTGTACTCTTCAAAGTGCAGTGCTGCAGAGTTTCGCGGCTCACACACTGGCAAGTCCATAGCTGAATCAATCGAGGGTATGCTTGTGAATTGGAATATTTCTAAATCCCGTGTTAATGTGATTTTGCGCGGCAACGCAAGCAACATGAATAAAGCGGAAGTGATCCCCTCAGTTACAGTTCTAAAACAGCTACTTGTTCGTAAGAGCCAGGAGGACACTGGTATAAAACAATGAAAAACACTCTTCTTGAGGCCGTCAAGAAACGATTCGCAACCATCTAGGAAGAGCCCTTGTATGCAGTTGTTACTCTCTTGTATCCACGTTTCAAAGATAGGGTATGTCTATTAACTTTTTTCATGTCCATATTGATTATTGTCATTGCCATATTGAGTATATCTGAAGCACAGCATAAAATAATTTATTTTAAATTATAAAATGTCAATTAATACAGGGCTAGTAGTATCTACAGCTGTTTATACAGATGCACACCCAGGTATCGGATCAGTACTCGGTATCGGCCGATACCCTGAGCCCAAGTATCGGGATCGGTATCGGGAGGGGAAAAATGGTATCGGAACATCTCTACTGTTAACATGGTGAAATTGGGGCCGATCAGACAAAAAATTCTTGTTGATGGCAAATTGGAGATTTTCAGCGGCCGCTGTGTTCGCATTGTCAAAATGCTTTGGAATTTACTATCCCACATATCTTAATATTAGACTGATTGGGGTTTGAGGTCAACAGATAAATCTTTAGGAGTAGTTCAATAAAGTGTGACAAAAATTGGCCATTTTTAGAGGTTTTTGCTAAATTTGAAAATGTCGATTCAAAATATCCTGTCGTTTTTGGAAATGTGATCCATAATACTTTTATTTAATTCTTGGTACCCAACACGTGTGCCAAATTTTGTTCACATACAACAAACCACATACAGATTTGTGTACATTTTCACCATTTCTGACGTGTGTGAACCACGTTTAGAGCCTGAAAAATACTCAATAAGCCACAAAAAATTACATTCTGAGCAATCGCAAAAGGGTTCTATGCTCTACATATCTCTAAATATATTTAACGGCTTTAATATCATTAAAACTGCTCTATTTCTGTTTAAAGGGTCAATATTATGCCCTTCGCAAACTCTTTAGAATAAAAGCTGGACCCTTCTAGACTAGTACTGTCCCCTTTGTAAAATTTCCAATATCTAAAATGATTTAACTTTTTTATTTTCTGTCATCAAAATGTTTTATTTCCTCCTCCCCCCTCTGCCCATTAAAGCAAATCTCTACAAAACAGATATGCCTACTACCTCCTTAAAATGTTTTTACATTTTTAATAAACTGCGATGAGCGAGGAATAGCTATAAGGGAAGTGTTACATCTACAGGTTTAATTAATAAGTGATTCAAATGAGTCGACTCAATATCTTGGATATTGATTCTGAATCATACACATTCAGACTCGTGATTGGTCGGTGACCAAAATATGTATAACTGTATAACTTTAGGAAATTTAGAATAAACAAACCGACATTTAAGATATTGTGCAATTAAATCGGTCCGTTGGTTAGTCCATTAATGCCACTCCATCCCGCCCCATTGCACTGGGATTTATTAAGTAAATCCGTTTCCAATGTAGGTTATGCAAATGTTTTCATATTGGATATAAACTCTGTTTTAATGCATAACTATTTTATGTGCATTTTCAAATTTTATGCGCATCTTGCCGTTTTCGTCCAGGGTTTTTTTATGTAATTTTTCAAAATGTGCATAAAAATAGGTGGATGGAAACGCAGTCATTGACAAAATACCATGTTGCCTTTGTCACAATAGGTTATTTAAACCGACCTCCTCGTCTCTTTCATATACAAAAGCTGAACTAGAGTTCAGAAAATTTGGTTGCTAGGGTTGCTAAATTTCAGTGGTGTGTAGTAACGAAGTAAATGTAATTTGTTACTGTACTTGAGCAGCTTTTTCAAGTGTCTGTACTTTACTCAAGAATTTTAATTTGGGGAGACTTTTGACTTTAACTTCACTACATTTCAAAGAAAAATATCTTACTTTTTACTCAAATACATTTTGCAAAATCAGTCGTTCCTTTTTATGTATGAGTGGATAAAAAGCGTAATTGGTCAAGCATGTGCAAGAGCCACCAATCAGAGTAGAGCGACCGCTCTGTTTTGAATTATTTTAGTTGCAGCTGGGTGGTATCTACTTAGAGTGAAAAGCAGTTCAGTGTCGGTTCAACAGCACCGTTTTGTGAGATGCCCATGCCTTTGTAAATGATGGAGGAAACTCCCGAAACTAGTTTCTGTTATGGTAATCTGAGGTTATATTTATACACAGAGACATTTAGGAACTATATAGTAAAAGAAAACTTGTGAACCTGTGTTTAATAGTTTAGACATCAAAACATGTTTTTAAAATGAAACTTGAAACTATGTTAAAAATAATTTTAGGTTTAAGTTTTTTTTCATGCTCAAAGTCTTCTCACGTATTGTTTAAGCAAGAGTTTTGACAAAAAAGGTAATGGTATGTAGAAGCCATAAAAAAATCATGGTACTTTTTAGGGCAAATACTTTTGTAGTTTTACTCAAGTGAAATTCTAAAGGGAGCACCTTTACTTTAACTGGACTAATATTTTACCTTGAGTATCTCTAATTTAACCCAAGAATTTGGTTTGTGCACTTTGTCCACCACTGCTAAATTTTCAAGCCAATATAATAAACCGTTACACCCCTAATACATATAGTACATTATCATTACAGTACATTGTGAAATAATGAGGGGGAGTTTTTCACCCGTGTACAGCATTACAGAAGAGGGATTGGTGCAGCAAGTTAACTCAGCTGTTCTCATCTGTGGCAAGATTTTGTATTTACATCCTGAAATAGAGAAAGGGTGTGCCATATTTGCATACGATGCACTGTCTACCTTGTTGTATTAGTGCATACAGAAAAAAATGATGGATGTGTGTCATGTGAAATTTTACTGAATGTACAAAAATGTCTTGATGAATGTACTGTTCATGTCACATTTATGTCCAAATTCCACCTTTTTTAACAAATCTATTAAAATGAAAATCCATAAATAAAATTTATAAATAAAAAATTGCCAGTGCATTAAAATTTAATGATTTAATGAAAAAGTGGAGTCAATCTTTTCTCTTTGAATCAATTTTAAAGCTTGGAGTCAGTGAAGAGGTCGGAAGACCTGGAGTGGAGCCTTTGCAGGAGCTGGAGAACAATACTGAAGAAACTCCTTCTCCTATCCACTCACATCCTCCGATCCAATTACAGCACATAACTCGTAATGTTTGCCTCATCTACATCTAAAAAATGAATCATTGTTTGTTCCTCTACTAACTACTGAACACGCCTCGTGATTATCTCCCTCCTTGAGATGATTTTCTTCCTGTATCTCAAGTTGAGTCGAACTCTACTTGCATCGGTTCATTTCCACCCCTGTACAGGTGGAATGCATGCCCTGCAATGCTGCATCTGGTTTATAATCTCCTCACTCCCATTGCTCTGTGCGAGGAGGATATACTCCTCTCGAGTACATGCTTCTGAAGTCTCTCAATTGGATCTCCTGTTCTAACTCATCTCGTCTCTTTTCATCCAGTCGTGTCAGGTCACTTTGCTTCATGCACTGTCCAGTCTGGCATGATTCAAGCCAGCTTCCTGTATTTTTTCATCCTTAAGAACGCTCTGCTGCTTTCTCAGCTCTTGGGATTGCCAGGGAAGAGTATCTTGTGCCATTGGTTGCTCTTAAACTTGATTATTTAGAATTCTTCTCTGTAGATGGCTGAAAAAAGATCTGACTCCACAAATGGTCATTCCAGTGTTGGGCGGTAAGGCATAATTGTACCGTTGTGACATTTGGCAGTAACTAATACACATAATCTTTTTAATCTAACTCAGTTTCCGTTACCTTAAGCTGCGTACTCTGTTACCGTGTACCGTCAACTGACGTAACAAAGACGAAAACGTACTGTGGGATTGGTGAATGCTAAATCAACACATTGTGAGTGTAAAGATAAAAATGTTACAGTGAAATGCGACTAGTTTTCTCTTCCCACACTTACACTCTTTTTAACATGCGTAACATACAAGCTACAAAGCAATTGTTTATCAAAACATGTTTCCCTCCACGTTCGCCAAAATACTTTACCGTCTACGAGCAGCGGACTGAGAGGATCACTTAGGGACCGTCTGCAAAGCTAAAATATCTTTTGCCCAGAAAATAGTTAAAATCTTTACTCTAAAATGCTCCATTATGAGCAAAATCAAGCCACACTCCACTGCTCACCTGCAGATTGTTCTACAAAACTCATTTTGATAACATTTTATTATTGCATAATTTTTATTAATAATTATTTTGATTAAAGCTCAATCGCTTCCGTATAAATCACCACATTACTACCGAATTTAGGTCACATAGCACTATTCTAATGCTTATAGGGGTTTTAATTATGTGTTGTTTACACTGGTCAGGTTACGAGCAACATTTGATAGATGTAATGTTATTTCGAGAAAACGAACAACCTTACCCCTTTGAGCCAGAATCTGATACCAAAGATGCAAACGCATCTTCACCATGACGTCGCCTGGCCTGGGCATATGAGGCTTTAGTCTAGAAGGTTTTCTCATTAGCCCCAAACAATGCTACTCCAGAAGTATGAATAAATACACTAGAACTGTAGATTAATGAGCCACTAAAGAAATTACTTCATTACGCCAAGACCAATCAGAGAGAAGGATTGCGTGTAGCTTTTTTATTGGCTGATCTGATCTGAAATGTCTGCGCTGCACTGCCCGGATTGAGCCAGAAATGCTTTGAGAGAGAAAAGATGGATATTAGATGGTTTTTAGCTAATTAAAGCCTCAACCGAGGCTCACGCTTCCAGGGAGCCGCCAGCAGAAGCAAGTAAATAAATAATTTAAATTTTCCGGATTGAAGCCGGTTTCATCATGGTTTACCAAATTTTTCTTTGTGTGTTGCTAGCACCGTCTTTCCCTCTGTTTGACTCTCGCGCGTTTGTTTCTGGATATTATGAGAGAAGGCGTTGATGTAATCATTTGAGTCGTGTGCCTTTGTCAAAGGCATGAATAAAACCAGTTTTTAAAAGAAACAAACATTTTTTTTTTCTAGAACATCGATGATTTGATATTTTTTTGAAGTGTTCTTCTTTTACAATAAAATTGGTTAGTTTAACAATTAATAAAACATGTTATATTTGAGCACAACACTAGTCATTTCATTTCACAGTCATGCGGATAGTTTTTACAGCAAACTAACTGGAGAACTGGATGAAAGAACTTTTTTTTTGATGGAAATATTTTGTCCCATTTGACCAAAATCTAAACCCAAATAGTCATGTTAAACTGTACGTTTACCCATTTCTTCAATTTGGTTTATTCTCCTGGCTCCTTCTTCCTCAATTGGCTTGACTGCCACACCTTGTATCCCAATCCAGGTTCTAAAAGGGTCCTTCCTACCAAGCCTTCTTCAGAGGGTCCTTCCTACCCAGCCTCCAAGGCTGCATAAACCTTAGTAAACGGGATGGTCTTCTTCTTCTTCTTTTCTGTTGTTTTTAACAGGTTACTTATGGTACATTAGCGCCACCAGCTGGATCAGTGGTATGGATCCTGAAATTCATTCATTCATTCATTTTCATTCCCGCTTCTTCCCTTTCGGGGTCACAGGGGTCTGCCTCCAGCACACATTGGGCGAGAGGCAGGAATACACCCTGGACAGGTCGCCAGTCCATCGCAGGGCAACATTCACTCACACATTCACACCTAAGGGGAATTCAGATTAGTCAATTAACCTAACCGCATGTTTTTGGGATTGTGGGGGAAACCGGAGTACCTGGAGGAAACCCAAGCACATGCAAACTCCTTCCAGGAAGGTCACCGGTGAACCTCGAACCGATAACCTTCTAAATGTCCATAGTCTAGGGACCTTCTAAATGTCCCTAAATGTCTAAATTTCAGGATCCACTATGCCGCCCTGGATCCTCAAATGAATGAATGAAACGTTCTTGTATTATTCATATTTTTCTGAAAAGTGATTTTTTTATATTTATGTTTTTTGTCTGATCAATTTTTAAGATCATTGTAAATTTTTTCATTGCTTAATATATTTTCTAGTGTCTTAGGGGTTAATTGTTATTTCTTTTTTTGTCTTTATTTGTTTTGAATACATCGTATAAAACACTCTGTATTTTCGATTTGGTTGCATTGGTCGTATTTCCCTCTGGGATTATTTATTATTATTATTATTATTTTTATTTTATTTTATTTTTTAATATAACCTTGTCCTGTCCTGCTTAGGAGCTGCCACATATGGGAGTAGGTGCTTCGTGTATATATATATATATATGTTATATATAACTATGTTAAAAAAACATAATGCATTGTGAGATATCTGAGGCCATGAAGGATAGTCATGATGCATCCTCCAAATTCAGGGGAAAGTAGGATGCATTTGAAGGGTGCATTTTAAGGACCTTTCGAGTTTGGGCGAAATTAGACAGCCTTGGTGCACCGTTATGACGTAAGTGGCCTTAAAATACGCACTCGGGAGGATGCACACTTCTCGACCGGGAAACAGCTCTAGTCTTAGAATGGCTGAAGCAGGTGTAACTCATCCCCCCAGTTAGAGTGTGCTGTGACTGCACCCTTAATATCAATCAGAATCAGAATCGTGTTTATTGCCATGTAAGTGAAGGAGATTCACATTACGAGGAATTTGCCTTTGTGATTGGTGCATACAAACATATAATGATTTACATGAAATAAGACAAAATTAAGGTAAATAGACTGAAGTAAGGCTAAATTGACATGTCATAAAGATATGACATAACAGACATACAATGAACAGAACATAAAATATTCAAGCAGTTGCAGACAGAATCAGAGAGAAAACCCCACAAAACTTGTATTTGTTTGTAACACATTGTTTTGTTTGGGTTTTCTAAAATATGGTTGTCTTTCTTGTTTAAGGTTCTTTACCTGTACTATACTGCACTGCAGTACCACTTCAGTAAATGTTGAGAGAAGAAATTAAAGTGTGTTTTATGAATGAAGACCAGCTTGAATGCTCCATGTTGAGGGCCCTTTTCAAGTGGGGATTGCAAAAAACAAATAACTCAACACATATTACTCTTTTATTTACTGAAAATTAACCAAATTAAAAACAAAATGTGACCTTTTTCAGTAATGTTTGATTGACATTTTTAATTAAGCTCAGCGGTGGGAAATAGCTGTAAATAATTGTCATTAATATTGTAATATTAGTAAACAAGTTTAAGGAGCAAAATGCTGCATGTAGACTGCTGAGTATACTCTACTGGGTAAAGTTTGTGTAGCGCTGCTCCCGTTGGCTGCATCTCTGCCTCAGTAGTCAGTTTGATCCTGATGCTTTCCGTCAGCCCCATCAGCAGCCTGTTATTGCACTCTCAGCCAACTGTACATATCACCCACAAGACATTTCCAACACGCGTCACCTCGGCACGCAAACAGAACTCTCTCCATCACATACAGATACACACTCTCCAAAACTGTGAGCAAACACCGTCATTTATAAGCCTTTATGGTTCCAAATAGAGCATCTTGCCTCTTTGTTAAAAAATAAAAGGCCTTTGGTTCCTGATTCCAGCCCCTTAGATTGCCTCTTAACCCTGTTAGCGAAATGGCAACTTGTATTTCCACGCCAAGAATCACTTTCTCATGAGCAATACACTCTCTGGCGTGTGAGCTGATGGGGCTTGTTGCCGTGGAGACGAGAAAAAAAATCCAACCTCATTCAATTTTCCCCAAGATTATTTATAGTTGTCTTCAACGGGCTTTATTGAGGCAAAGAAAATTGCTCTCTTGCTGGAACAATGTGTTGTTATTTTTCCAAACACAAGAGAGGGCACAGGGTTTTCAATGTACGAAAGACTACGAGAAGTAACAGTTATTTAAATGATTAAACTTTACTTGTTTGCTGTAGGTTAAGTGCTCTAAATGGTTGTTAAATAAGGTTTTTGAGCTCAACTCTTCAGGTTTTCAAACCATCCCAAGTCTCATATTGGTACGTCATTACTGGGGACACGTGTTCAGAGTGCCTATAACGTTTGGTTCCATTGAATGGCAAATAACGTTAATTTAAGGGATGGGTTATCACTGTGTTACCAGCCAAAAGGTTATGTAGATTAACAACTTATTTATATCTAAATAAAGGAATCTGCAATCCAACAAGTTTGTGTTGCGAGTATAATTTTAGAGACTGAATTAACAGAATTTTGGTGTATTTTAGATTTTCTTCTAAATGAGGGTTCACCACAGGACACAGAGGTGACCGCAAAATATATTCTTCATAATGACACCAACCTAATTTTTTAATTGTACTTCATGTTTTTTTTTAATTATTATTATTTTGGGGTGTTTTTATATAAACTTAGTGGGAAATGAGGCTGTAGCACAATTCACTGTGAAAAATAGCAGCACTGACAATAATATCACTAAAAATGTGGGGATTTTATACAACGGTTGTATTATTTTACACACAATGACCTTTGGAAGCTGGTGCACAAAGCTTGTGTTAAAACAAACACACTGAAGAATAACC
Organism: Danionella cerebrum; assembly: GCA_007224835.1. Lineage (NCBI taxonomy): Eukaryota > Metazoa > Chordata > Actinopteri > Cypriniformes > Danionidae > Danionella > Danionella cerebrum. Next base: position 52,112 of record SRMA01026884.1, on the reverse strand, counting down.
AAAGGAACATTGTGAATTTTAAAACTAATGCCAAGAAAATGCTCCATTTAGATGAACCAATCAGATTATTTTAGATTGGGAACAACCAATCCTGCACAGTAATGCAAGCACACACGCACACACACGCACACACACACACACACACACACACACACAGGAGAACACCAAACACATCTACAATATTAAAGCTGCAAGCAGAGATCAAAGAGCTCTAGCACCTCTAGAGCAATCGTCGCTCTATGGCCAGTTTGTTACACTAGGGACCACAGCCAATACATATTTGAATTGTTTATTGAACAATACAGGTTATATTCATGTCACATATGTTAAAATCGTAAAATGAAAGTGCCTTAAAAGTAAACTAAATTGCTCCAAAGTTGTTAAATGATACATTTTCTGTGGTCAGCCATTAACCAAGAGAGTACATTGTATATGTGTTCAGACATGGACAGTTTACATAATCATTGTTTGGGCGAGTTATGACAACTTCCTATTTATGTCGAAATGTTGAATTTCAATGGCTGCTATGTGTACATAGTTTTGCGTAGTCAAAAAAGCTTCGGAACTGAAGATCAACATGAGATAAGGCTGATGGAGTTTGGAGGCGAACAGATACAATCTCTAGGAGGAGTTTGTACAGCAGGTTT
>SRMA01026884.1:0-51445 GCA_007224835.1 Danionella cerebrum | reverse complement strand
CAAACCATGGCATCAAATGAAAGCTAACAACCAGCAGAATCCAGCGATATGCAACTCATTACATTGCATGAAGTCTTTTAGAGCAGGGAGCGAAAGTTCCCCTAAAAAAACGCCAGCAAAAACCAAGCAAGCATGTAAATCTTGTCTTACCTTTGCCGTTTTTTCAACAAAAAGTTATTTCCATAGCGATAAAAGTCCGTTTGTTGTTATGTCCGGTCGATAGCTTCGCGGAAACTCCATTTTGGCTCTTTTCTGTAGCTCTGTGTTAGCATAACATGACCAAATATGGAATCACTCGCCGTGCGTAAGAGCACGTCTCTCCACGCAGCACGTCCTGTGATTCGTCGCGGATCCCGTCAGTCTCAAAATGGTTGTCATCATTGGCTTCTTCAGATTCAGAGCTTTTCAGTGATATATAGAGCTCCCGGATTGGACAGATGGTCGGGGGGTAGGGACACGCAGAAGCTCGAACGTCGAAAGCGCCTGTGAATGGGAGGTTACGCAAAGCGCGCGCAGATTGCGTAAATGGGCTTCCACCCCCCTTTTACAGCGTTTCTTTAGGAGTTTTTTTGCTGAAATCATGTCCCGTAAGCAAGAAAAGAAGACCATGAACGTAGCGAAAGCTTTGGACAAGATTTTTTCCATATTTCAATTACGGTATTGTGCCATGCTGTGCCAACATGGATTACGCCTGAACTTTGTTCAATCAAAACCTGTATAGAATATTAGTTTCTTGTAGTATGAATACCAAACTTGCTACAGATGTCCTTGACATGTAGTGGTTACAATTGATTGTGTTTATTTGCTTCGTTATAAGTAAAATAAGGAGAAATTAGAGGAAACATGTGTTAATTTAATTTTTTGGCCATTCCAACATCAATTACTCTTACCCAGTGTTCTTGACTGTCAAATTAACTCATCCACACCACTCCCCAAGAACCTATCTTCATTTTGATACCAAGATTTGCAGTTTAGGCCTTGTAAAAGCTGAGAAATGCCTTAAAAAGTAAAAGTATAGGATTTTTGGAAAATAGGCCTCAGGGCTTAAAAGACTATTGTTTGAATTAGTGAGTGTTTTATTATTTAATGATTTTTTTGGTTTGATCCACAGGATATTGTATGTTTGTTGTTAGCAGCACTGTAAATAAATTACATTTTTGTTTTGGAAATTTTGTCAGAAGTATCAGACTTTTTATGTAGTTTACTATTACTCGCTGTGCGCTCCGCGAGCCAATACTTTAATACACAAGTGGGTCGTAACAGGTCTATACTATACTACAAGACCAAACACTTGCTTGAAATAATTTGAAAACAGCGAAGGTCACGTGTGTCAAACTGGAATTATTTTTATACAAGTTTTTATTTCTTTTCATATCTTGGGTCCGTTGTTATATTTAGGCTGATATTTCTAATATTGCTCATTTTGAACTTGATCTTCTATATTACCTCGTACAGGGCCCAGTTTTCCCAGCCAAAAGGGCACATCCTCTTTTTGTTTTCATTTTGCATGAACAAATGCCCAGACAACTCCACTAACATGCCGAGACCCTTTTCCTCAATTTCTTTTCAAGATTGTGGCTATAAACCCAAGAAAATCTGGAAAATACGCTAATGTCAAAACCCTCAAACTAAGCACTGGGCTAAGGAGTCTAAACCAAGCAAAACAGGAAGTGTTTGGTGAACTTTGCAAGGGAATACAAAGATTCCTCCCAATGCAAAGATTCAAACGCAGACCCCCCACCCGTTCTGTACTTTAGGGTAAGGCTCAGCCCTGAGATGACTTGGGGATTGTTTTGGGCATCCTTTGCAGATGCAGAGTTATGAAGAGACGTAGGCGTTTAGAGAAAGTGGATTTGATGGCATTTAATATATTTTATGTGCTGTCATCACTTCACCTCTAGATGTCAGTGTTTCTTCCACAAACTTTTTCAAGAGACATTTCATAAATTGATGCTTATGTTGATGGGAAATCTGTGTGTGCAGGCTCTGGAGGATGAGTTCGCACGCAAGATTCAGGAACAGGAAGTGTTCTTCAGAATGAGCGGAGAGTCTACCTGCCTTAACCCTTCCACCCAGAGCCGGATCTCCAAGTTCTACCCTGTCCCCAGTGTCCAATCCACTGGATTTTAACAGACACTCTTGCACCGAGATGCTAAAGTGTTTGTGACTGAACCTCCGCTGCCTGGGTTTTTCTCTACAGAGAGTTCGTTTTTCATTTTAAGCTTTAAATTTCGGTGGATTGTTCAGTGAAATTAAGGCAGTTTCAGTTCGTTTTTTTTTTTTATATAATACTATTATGTATATATCTTTAATTGTATATGTTTTATTTTATCTGTGGTCTTAAAGGAACACTCCACTTTTTGATAAGTAATACCACTCTGATATAAAGTGGTGTTGGAAACTATTCAGCTGATCTCAGGATCTGGTGGCAGCACTTCTTGCATAGCTTAGTATGAATCATTGAATCCAATCAGACCAGTAGCATTTCAGAAAGAAATAATAATTGTTGTTAATGAGTTGTTAAAAAGTGGACTATTCCTTTCAAAATTTTTTTTGCACACAGAAAGTAAAAGAAGTAAAATGTTAATTTTCTTTTTACACAGACTACAACATTTTTGTTGATGGGTTAAGGTAAACAAAAAAACACGAGTTTTCCTGCTTAAGTTTTCATTCCAATGCGCTCAAAATAAATTATATTGTACTCGACATTTGGATGTGTATGTTTTATCATCTGAGCCTTGAAAATGGGATGATGTGAATATGTGCCCAAATTGTCAATAATTGACATAACGTTCTATTCTTGATTATTTTTCAAAGATGCCAAATGTTTTGCAGTTTTGTATAAAACTGGATTGACAATGATGTATTTTGTAAAAAGGTTTGTTGAAGTGTCTTTTAGCTTCACTGCACAGTTCTGTTTGTTTACTGTTTTTGCATATTTTAGAAATTAGCTGTAAACTCGAATCGAATTGTGATTTCAAGCCAATGTAACTAAACATTTTCGTGATGTGACTGTATTACAGCGTCTTTATTCAGTTGATTTTAAATATGTCGCCCTTCCTGTTCAATAGAAACTATTTCAAAGCAGCTTAACATATTTAATCAGAGAAAAAGTATTTTGTTACGGATTAATGTGGTGGAGAATTTCTCTAAAACATTAGAAAATCTACGATCTCCACTCTTGCTATTTTCTTTGTTCTTCACATCTTGCAACCCCAATCGTTTTTGGGGAGAAAGTACCTAGTATAACTACCTCGTGTCTTGTTGCTGTGCTCAATCTTTCGATGATGAAAAATATCCAATACCCACCTTGGTAGCAGTTTTAAGCCTCCTACACAGCTGTTTCTGTTCATGACTGCGTCTCTTCCTGTATGTAATCATTAGCAGCGGTTTGGTGTTGTTGATGAACCTGACGACAAATTCCTGACAAATGTACTTAAAATAATTGATCCTGGTTTGAAGGCAAAGGTAGTCACACCAATTTTTCATTTGTTCGCTCACTTGGCATTGAATAAATGCATATTTCTGAAAGCATTCTTTATTTAAAGCTTTTTTTACACCACATTATTGTATATATACATTTATATCTTTAATAACTTCTTAATCGCCTTTTTAAGGAGATTAATTAACACCTTTTGACCCCATTTCCTTACAATTCTTCCAAGTCTTTGGTTCTGCCTATTGTTTGGGCATCCTTTCCAAACTCACTTGAATACCACTCAACATCCTATCAATATTCATTCCCTCAATAACAACCGCCTCCTTCAAAAGACCTTTGTGGCTCACCCTCCTTACAGAGGGTGTCAATGACCATCATCTGTACATGCGGTAAATCAGCTGTCTTGTTCAAATTGTCTTTGAATCTGCGAGGAGACCTGCATAGAAGAATAGAGTAGCTTAGGTATCCTATAATTTAATAAAACACACCTCTTACAAAAACAAAACCATCTTTATTTTGGACACAAAAACTGATCCTAACGAAGCAAAATGAAAGCAAACATCAAAAAGCACTATGGAGTCACTTTTTGTCACACAAGATGCTTTCTACGTGCAAACATTAGATTAGCAAGATAACAACTGAATGGCGATGAAGAGGAACATAATCAGTTCATTAACCAGTTTGCTGCTGGTAACAGATTTAAGATAAGAAAAATAATGAAATATGTACAAGTCATTTTGAAAGCATCACATCATCTAAACAGTAACCGGCTAGGGCTGGTCGTGCATGTAAATATTATGGATATTTATTAAAATGTAAATGTTTTTAAAGCATACATATCCTAAATTGTGTTTTGGTTAAAACTGAGAAATTTAGAGCTACAAGAGTATTTTATTTTTAGTTCTTTTATCTAATTAAAGTCATATTTTTCATTATCATATCATTAATACCAATTGAATTTAGTTTTACTGTTGGATAGCTAGCCATTTCACCTGCGTATGGAATGTTTTTACTGTGTTTTGTTTATTCAAACACTAATACCTGCCATTATATTTCCAATGAGTGCCCCAAAAGGTTAAACTATATTTATTACGTTTTTATTGTACATTTTTTTGTCATTTAACATTTAACCAAGAAATGCTGTGACCTAGCCAGAACTACATAGTGCAAACTATGGCAAAGATCAGGTTCTTATTTCTAAACGTGAGTTTTGAATATTTAGTGGTAACCACAATTGAACGCTTCATTAAAGAGCGTTATGAGTATAAAAATAATGAATGCAAAGACAGCTCGCTCACACACTCGTTTGATTGGCTGGCGCTTTTGATTGACAGCTGTAGTTTCTGTCTGCTCAATGCTGTAATGAAAAACTATTTATTGTGAACTGATCAGCTTAAGACGTGGTGTTGAGCTTCTAACTCAAGCTAGTTTAAACCCTGGGGTCTCCCTAGATAAGCCCCCTCCTCCTCCTCTTCTTCCCAGGGACAAATGGAAGCTCACCTGTGACAAAAAAAGGTTTGTTATGGGAAATTGCATGACAATATATGAAAATATTTGGTAAAATGACACTATATACCCCTCTCTCCCTTTTGCCCTTTCAGTCCATTGTATCCAGGTAGCCCTGAGAGACCCGGGAAACCTCTCTCCCCTGGAATAAAATAAAAAAACTCAATTATTGAACCAAGTTTTGCGCTTTTCGACTAGATTTAACCATCAATTGTCATGGCATTTTAGGCTGAACTGAGAAACAAAAATGTGTATAATCTATTTACGAATTAGAACTGAAGGTTCAGAGTCAAAATGGTACAAGTAATAAAAAAAAACTCCTTTTTGGAGAGTAACAAGATGCGTCTCCTGGTCGTGTGTAAGTACAAAAAAATATACAATGACCTTTTTTTTTATTTTTAAAAGTTATTTCAAGGGGTTGCTAATAAGGTACCGTATTTTTCGCCATATAAGACGCTCTTTTTCTTCCCCAAAACTGAGGGGGAAAAGTTGGTGCGTCTTATACGGCGAATGCAGAGCGCCACGGAGTGGAGGGCGGTCACGGCCGTAGGAGAGGCGTAAGAGAGGCCGCGGCTTCGGCCTTGCTCCTGTTATGGTAAAAAATATACCTTCTCAATTGATAACACTGGAGACCGTTTGAGAGAGAACACGGCAAATGCGGCTATTTATTGTAAAGATTTATCAGTCTCAACGCATTTCCTACACACGTGTTATCCGCATTGGAAAAGAACCTCGAGCCTCTCAAAGTAAGACAAGCACCTGGAGAAGGGCGGGACTGAAGTATGACGTGTCTCTTAAAAGTTTCTCAAATTACATTTCTCTAAATGACCACTAGATGGTAGTATTATATAGGAAAATTCTCATCACACTCCGGAGCCATCGGTGCGCGCTGATGTCATCGCCCATCTCTGCTCGGATCGTAAGGAGCAGGTATGAAACATTACAGCCTTTTTTTGTTACTTTTACTGTTTATTGACTGTTCATGTTATATGTTTGGCATATAATTGTTCTTAAAACTGCTGTTAACTTTTACACAGTTGATATTTAATATTTTACTACAGTATTTGGTTCAGAATCTTTTTTTTCTAGATCTTATATACCAGTGCGTCTTATACTGCAAAAAATACGGTAAATATGGCATCTGTTCAAAGATCCCACCATCCCACAGTATAACTAATGTAATAAATTATATAATGGGTGATAATATACCTTTCTGTCCGGGTATACCGTGAAATCCTGGGTCTCCTTTTTCCCCTGGTACACCTGGGGCTCCAGTCAAACCATTTTCTATAAAAAAACACAATTGTTTTTAAACTCAAGGCTGTTAAAAGACGTGTTATGTGGTTTCCCAAATTCGTCCTTGCCTCTAATGTAGTCTATGACCCCACTTATATTAGAATAGGAGACTTCTGCGTTCAATCCTGGAGGTCCTGGAGGTCCTGGAAGGCCTGGAATACCTGGATACCCAGGACGTCCCGGGGGTCCTGGGGGTCCTGTCGAGCTTAAAAGAGCACCTTCCCCAGCTAAGAGGCCATTTGCTGAGAAAACAAGAGACTCAAACTAGACTTCCTCCTTTAACCCATTTTTCCTTTTTTAAAACAAAAAACTCACCCCGAATGTAGTTTGAAACCTGTTTTGCGATCGCTTCGTAATCCAGATTATCTTCAATTACTGGATGGCCTGGAGATGTGAAAAAGATTGAGAAACTTTGTGAAAAAAAAAATTACAAGTAAAACTTACTTTTGATGTACTCCTGCAGCTCCGCGCGGATGTAAGGTTGGTTTCCGTTTGCAGCGTAAGACACTATTCCTCCAGGGTTTCCAGGTGGTCCCTGCGGTCCTGGTGGCCCAGGAGGTCCAGGAAATCCTGCTATTCCAGCATCTTCAGTGAACAAGAGATCGAAGGATTTAAACTCTACCGTCTCATTTGTGACAAAATGATTCATGTATAGCTCAGGAAACAGCTTTACTGTACCGTTCATCAGACTCAGCACCTGTCCTGCAACTTCCTGAGTATTAAACACGGGTCCAAGAGGTCCACCGGGGGGTCCTGGGGGTCCTGGGGGGCCTACAAGGAACTGCCTGACCTCATCTCCTTCAAATACCCAAAAATCATGTGATCAGAGGAAAATAAAATTACAACTTCACTTTCACAAGGATTTTTAGTCACCATTTCACCAATTCACCAATTTATGAAACAACCATGGCATTGTTAACAAACTGAACTCATGCTCAGATATTTATTGAATGTTAAATATATTACATTATTGGTCAAATAAAGACTACAACGCATTTCTTTGAGATCTTGATTTTCTTCGTTCTATTTATGGGTTTCTTCCCACCCGGAGGCTTTCTCTAAGCAGACAAACGACTGAAATCGTTTTAATCGCACACATAAAACATTACGTAATGGAATGGTTTGTTCATTTTAAACAAACCGTCGGTGGAGGAATCACACTTACTTTGTAGGTACTCAATGACTCTGTTGGCCAAAGCGTCATCTCCAGAGCCAGAACCTGGTGCTCCTGGTGGTCCTGGTGGGCCAGGAGGTCCAGCTAGGTATTGTCTGATGGAATCACCTGCAAAATACACAATAGTTTGTCTAAACTAGGGAACTGGGGAAAAACTGGGGGAAAATGGGAACTATATATCAGCATAAATTCAACCTGTTGAGTAAAAGAGAGTGAATCTGAGTGAATCTGTAGTGTTGATCCAAAATCTACTTTCTACAATGACGTATTAGAGGGTAATATTAAACAGCTCCATTAAATAACTAAAACATGACTTGTTTGTTCCCCAAAATATGAAACCAAAATGTAAAGTGCATAAAATTCTTACTTCTGAGGTAGTCTGATATCTGCTGCACAGCATCTGGAGAGCCGCCGCCTGGAGAACCTGGTGCTCCAGGAGGGCCTGGGGGTCCGGGTGGACCCGGTGGTCCCGGAGAGCTTCTGGATCCTCCATCTTTCAAAAAGAAGCTCAAATGAACGTCACTTTCCTATAGTGAGATTAATTTCATGACGTCATTTCTTACCAAACGAATAACCTGGAATTCCAGGGGCGCCTGGGACACCAGCATCACCTGGTTTTAGCAATAAACAACAATCGTCATTTTTTTTTTGCTCAAAAACCAAAAATTTAAAGAATTTGTTCTGTTGTACCTTTTGGACCTTCGGGTCCCATGGGACCAGTTGAACCCTGAGGTCCCTGTGGACCAGGTGGACCCTCAGTACCTTGCTCTCCACGCTGTCCTGGTGCACCGGGTTGTCCTGGAGCACCGGGCTGCCCTGGAAAGCCTAGATTCGAGATAAATGACTTAATCTGTAACATGAACTATTGAAAACAGAAGAAACACCACGAATCACCAACCGATTCCAGGTTCTCCAGGTAATCCAGGTTGACCTTTAAAAGCAGAAGATTTGATAAGACTATTATATTCCAAAATTTATATTTTTTAAGAAGTTATGTGTTCGTCTTACCAGGGAAGCCTTGAGGACCAATGTCCCCTGAACAAAATATAAATATTAAAAAGTGATCAACTCTATTATACACCAGAAATCTCCACTGAGCCGTTATTTAAATTTACCCTGTGATCCTTTAGGTCCGATAGGTCCAGGAGGTCCAGGTGGTCCCGCAAAGAAGGTTTCTGAATAAACAAGAATTTTTAAATATATATTTAAAAAATCCAATCTGTAAATTGAATCGTTGCCTTTATTTCACAAGTAACGTTCTTTTAAAACAAGCTAATTTAATTTTTAGCTTTTTATTTCTTAAAATCTAAATTTAGATTTCAGAGACAGGAATTTTTAAAAGACATTTATCGCACTGAACAGAACTTGAGCCAATCCATACCCAGTTCAACTACTAACTGACCTACTGCTTTGTTCAACCCCAATAGCTGAGATCAGCCAATCAGAGTTGAGTGTCCATCTGAACTCTCACTGCTCAATAGAAGCCCAGGTTAAATGGTGAGCATGGGCTACTTTTAATAATGATATATCATGAGATGCTTTGGTAGGTAACTGATTTGTTTAGCTCAGATAATGAATCTATAGCTCCAAACTGCTAGCATTAGCCTATGTTAGCATTAATGTAAAATGCAGTGTGTAACATTGAGTTCCATTTATACCCTACGCCTTTTGCCTCTATTTTGCACATTCACATGAGGTGAAGGGGTGTCCCAGTCCCAATACTCTTTGGAAAAAAAGGGAAGGGCTGAGATGAGTGTGTAGTCTTCTGTTCCTAGATAAGACTAGAGCCACATTTCAAAACAAAGCCTGAGACCCATATATACCATATATCTCCAAAGAGACCATTATACGTATTTTGTAATTTATAAAACTTAAAATATTACAAAAATCATCACTGGTTTATGTTAGATTGCACATTTTATGTCTATGTATAGGTCATTTTTAAAATAGCTGCTCATTTTACAGGAGTTATTCCTCATTATTAGCTTTAAACTCATAGGGGCATATTTTCAGCCCTCCCCCGTAGCAGTCAGTTGGCGTAGGGGAAGAGCTACGGGATGTTGTGTCATGCTTTTCTTTCAATCAAAGAAAGGTATTCGCCTACTTTTAGAACCTCCTCCAAATGAGCATGAAAATGTACCACAAAGAGGTGGAAATGCCTCCAAAAGTCTAGCTGTACCATAACCAAAAAGCAGAAATAGTCTGCAATAACAGTATTTTAAATACCTGAAGTGGGCACAAAGCTTCCGGGTTCACCTCTGTCACCCTTTTCACCAGGAGGACCAGGTAGACCTGGTAGACCAGGTTCACCAGGTCTGCCAGGTTGACCAGATTGTCCAGGCAGTCCAGCACCTGAGTAAAAATTAAATGTAATTTCACTGATTATGGAATGAAAACTTGTCCCAATGCTGGTCCTAATTAAAGTACCATACCTGGAGTTCCTTCATTGCCGGGTGGTCCTGGGGGTCCTGGTGGACCAGGTGGACCGGGTACTCCAGCTTCAGATTTTGCTGTTCAAGTCATATTCAAAATAAATGATTAAATTAAAAACGTCTACAGTGAAGATTCAGGTGAGCGGACATACTCTCGACAGCTCCAGGCTTTCCATCATTTCCTTTGTCACCCTTCTCTCCTTTTGGACCTGAGGAGATTCAGATGTTAGTGAACTCAAATAAAGCTTTCTGTGTTTGAATGAAGACAGAAACCTGCTCACCAGGTGATCCGGGGAGTCCAGCCGGGCCAATGGGACCTGCCAAAAACATAATAGTGGTTTATGGTTGTGTCTTTAGGTTGAACACATGTGATGGAAACCAAGAGGAAACCTGAGAGTCCTGGTGGTCCAGCACTTCCTGGAGCTCCTGGAGGTCCCGGAGGTCCAGGAACACCAACCGTGTTAGTATTAGCACCTGAGAAACAAGATTCATTATGAATCATGTCATTAAAAATGTGCCAGAGGGGTAGCATCAGTGCTCCTTCACCTGCAGTGATGACTCTTCCAGGATCACCAGGCTCACCTGAAGAGAGAAAGTGACAAAATACAATAAAAAAGTTCTATGCAGCTGAAAATACAGATAAATTGTTTTCAAAACTCAAATAAAAATGTGAATAAAAATTACCTTTAGCCCCTGGGTGGCCTGAAGTACCTGGCAAGCCTATGTTAATAAAACAAATGCTTATTAGGTTTATTAAAGTGATTTCAAAATATATTTGTGATGATTATATGACTATACTGTACCAGGTGGCCCCTGGAGTCCTGGTGTTCCTATGAATGGACCAAACAAATCACATTTGAACAAAATCAGTATTTGCGAAAAAAAATAAATAATAATATTTTTTATTATTCAACACACCTGGTATTCCTGAATCTCCAGGAGGTCCTGGGGGTCCTCGAGCTCCAGGCAACCCAACTGGTCCTTGGTCACCTTGAAGAAAATGAAAATAATGAGCATATCATAACACATGAAAAGAGAAGAGTGAGTGTTCTGTCGGGGTTTAATGTCTAGTTACCTCGGTTTCCTTTTACACCATCTGGTCCAGGTGCTCCTGTGGAGAGAAGTGGGATATAATGTGTGATGTAACACCAAATTCATGAGCCATCACTGTTTTATTTCTGACAGGATTTTGCAAATATATTAGTGCTATCAAAAAAATGAAATTAAAATAAAAAAAGACTTTTGGTTAAAAAACTCGTAATACATTTTTTCGCTGGTTATGTAAAGAAAAATCTGCATTTATTTGAGACGCATTATTAGCATTTTCATTTCCTCTTTCTCCACTGGACCCACCTGCTGATCCTTTAGGACCTTTCTCTCCAGGAGGCCCTGCTGCTCCAGCCTGACCGGGCTCACCTGTCAAAATTTGTATTCACAGATTCTAAATGCAACACTGACATTTAAATACAGATGTATTGAGATTTTTAACTTACCAGTAGCACCTCGTGGCCCTCGTTCACCTTGATCACCTTGTTCATTTTAAAAGAAAATATTTATCAACAAAAATCATGTGAAAACCTTTTGTGCTTATGTTTAACCCTCTTTTACTAACCTTTAATCCCAGGAGGGCCAGCGGGTCCTTTGTCACCTGATATAAAAAGAAGTGTGTTCAAAGACATTTTTTTAACAAGAAAATGTTACGAAAAAGTTAATTCACCTTTAGGTCCAGGGTCACCAGAATCTCCACGGAAGCCTTGAGGCCCAGGGGCTCCAACAAGCCCTGGTATGCCTTGGGCACCTACATCACCTGCAAAAAGTTAGTTATAAGTTAGTTGTAATTAGAAAAATAGCCCCAAATTGGACGCAAGTGCAGAATGTGGCAACCTTTAGGCCCCATGGGTCCTGGTAATCCAGCTGTGCCAGGAACACCAACATCACCAGGGGATCCTGAGAAGAATGCAAAACTAGCTATTGTTTCCACAAATCTTAACAAAAACAACCCTAAGATTACCTTTCTCTCCCTTTTCTCCAATTCCTTGGGGACCTGGTTCTCCTCTGGGCCCTGCTGGTCCCTCACGACCTCTTGGCCCAGGCAGACCTTCAGTTCCTGGTTCACCTGTAAGTAAAACAAAAATACAGATGTCTTAGAACATCTGAGCATCAAAGCAGTCCAGCAGTAAAAGTCCCATATCACAACCAGCAGGTTCAGACACAACAGAATCGTAACGGTGGTGCTTTTGATTAAATCAGTATATTGTTTTAATGGCAAAAAAAGAGCAAGAAATCATCTAGTGCCTCACTGGATCATACCTGCACTTCCCTTGGGTCCTCGTAAACCTTCATGTCCAGGGTGACCAATGAGACCAGGAGGACCTGAAAATGATGATGATAAGATACCTTTAATTGTCACATACATTGTTACATGCGAAATGGGACCCCTCTGGCCACAAACATAGACAGGGTGAGGACAGGCCAGTGTTGAGAGGTAGTATTTAAAAGAGAAGCAGAGAAATGGATATACATTAGATAAAGTAACTCAAAAAGAGAGCCTTTTCCGCATTGTCCTTCAAAGGGCAGTGTGGAGTAGGTTAAAAAAGCCATTGCAATCAAGCACATAGACAAATAACGGAAGAGAACATTGCAGGATGAGGTAGAGGTCCAGAGAAGTGGTGTAACCGCTACAGTCTGCAGCCAACATTTTCCTGCAGCCAAACAGCGCTGTACTCATGGCCCTTCCCCATTCATACACCATTCATTCAAGTTAATTCGGGATCTTATGAAATAAGAAGAATTTGTGGCAGATCACTAGATGAGGAAAAGTGTGTAGGCAAAAAATGTACATAGTTTTTGAAATGCGTCAGAATTATGTTACCTTGACTTCCAGGAAATCCTTGTTCACCTGAAAAGCAACCAAGAAGTGGTTAGTTCTCTCTATAAAACCATTCCAACTCTGCAAACTCCAAAGAACACCTGATAAAACTCAACCGTGAACCAGTGATTCTGTACAAACAGTGCTTTCTAATGTTGTGGTTATTTGTGTTTTGTTTCTGGTTTCGTTGATACGGTGAGTATTTGACTCTGGGTGTTTTTTGAACATTAGAAGAAATTGATCAAGTTATATTTTTGGGGAGTAGAGGCAGAAAAGTGCATTAGGGGCATAAGAGACCAGAAAACTCCAAGAGGCAGAAAAGTGACAGAAATCGATAAAAATAATCGACAATATTTCTAGCTCTCATTTGTCTTCTACAGGCAACAAGCTGAAATTTGGGTCTGCTCATTGCAGTTATTGTCCTCAGAGACAAGATTGTAGACCTACACAAATTTCTTATATGCAATATAAGAAATACAAATTTGTATGGGTCACTCCTTATGGTCCTAATGTCACTTTCACTTTAAAAAAAAGAAAGAAAAAAATAGAAAAAAGTGGCCTAGTGGATAAGGGGATTGACTGGAGATCAAAAGTTCGGCAGTTCGATCCCCAGCTCCACTGGGAGTCAAAGGTGGGTTGAGTTTTGAAACTCTCCCTCCTGTGACAACCATTACTGTGGTGATCTTGAGCAAGTCACCAGTTACCACAGCTCCCCGGGAGCCACAGCTATGGCTGCCCACTGCTCCCGGTGTGTCCAAGCAGGGAGCTCACTGATCTCACTGAACATCTGAACGATTCAGAGGAAACTGTGTGAAAGTGTTGTGGTCTGTTGAGGAGAATTTTGAAGTGAAAATCATTGGTGATGGTGGAAACGTGCTTTATGAGTCATGTTTTATGAAAGAGCCAGAACTTGACTTCATTACCATTCTTATTTTTCTCAACTTTTTACTATTTCGCATCATATCTTTGCAGCTTTTACTTACATTTTGAGATCTGACGAGTTATTTTACCTTAAATGTGTATTGTGCGTTAATATTGCGTAACATAGCACTTCTTCAAGATTATCGTTGCTTGTTTCTAGCCGGACAATAAAAAGAGTCACACCATTCCATCACTTTACATCACAGAACCTCTCTGTAATGTTAATAAAACCATAGTTCCTGTGCGATTTGAAATCTAGCCTCTACAATATTTGTGAGAAATGCTTCAGTACCTTTAACACCAGGAGCTCCTTGGTCTCCTACAAATAAAAGCAGATTAACATTTTCGTTTGGATTTCAATATTCACTCTGCATGCGTTGTGCACTATGAGCACATTACCCTTAGGTCCAGGCTCTCCTCTCTCTCCTCGGAGTGAAGCTCCCAGTGATGCTACCATGAAAAATAACCACAAGCTGTTGTTTTAAAAGGCTCTCGCATATGTTCAATGTTAATATTCACCAGTCACCTCTAATGCTTTCAGACTGCAGCTCAGATCTGAGAACCTGCTGGATGGTTCTCTGCAGAACCAGGGGATCTTGAGGAGGAGAAGCGGAGCCTAGGTTTATAGTGTTATCAGAACGGACGCTCTCAGCGAATGATGCTTCCAGAGGATCCACAATGTTTACAGAAGACGATGCTGATAAACGGCTGGTTCGAGCCGAAGAAGCACTTGCCCCTCCATCTATAGCATCCATACGTGCCTTCAGCTTTTTAACCTCTTCACCTGGACACAAATGTAATTTGTCCTTTATCCTGAATTGATCAACCACTTATCAATGTTCACATTAAACTTGGAGATATAGTTCAAATCAGTTGTTTCAGGGAGTAAAACAAGACATACCTAAAGCAATTAGGCCACACAGGAGTCCAAGGAGAAGAAGAAGTCCAAGAACCAGAGCCAGCAGCCACTTCCACCATGAGCAGCAGCTGCAGAAGCCCAGACCAGCACCCCGTGTGTCATCTTTATTAATCTCTGTTTGAAACAGAATAGAGTGTAGAGAACTGTCCATATGAACAGGGCTAGTTTGAAAGCAACATCTGTTTAATCAGGTTTTAAAACAATTTTAATCATATGTTCTGGTTTGTGCATCAATTTCTATTAATTAACAGGCTTTCACTGGCTTCCTTTGAACCTGGACTTTGTACATGATGTGGATTTATAGCGCCACCTAGCGCTGTTTTTAGACTTTGTTCGAAGGACATGTTAGAAGTATTGAACACTTTTGAAAGGGACCAAAACCCACTTAAAAAAAGTCACTTGTTTACTTTGACTAAATTTATTTAAAGATTAAAGGCCCTCTGTTCCTAGCCTTTATTGGTTTAACTGACAGGACAGTGGGCTGCACGGTGACCTTCCAGTTAGAAGGTTTCCGGTTTCTGTCTCGCCGGTGACCTTTCTGGGAGGAGTTTGCATGTTCTCCTCATGCTTGCGTGGGTTTCCTCCGGGTACTCTAGTTCCCCCCACAATCCCTAAATATGCAGTTAGGTTAATGGATAATCTAAATTCCCCTTAGTTGTGAATGTGTGTTGACCTGCAATGGACTGGCAAACTGTCCAGGGTGTACCCCTGCCTCTTGCTCAATTGGCACCGGCAGACCCCCGTGACCCCAAAAAGGGAATAAGCGGATTGGAAAATGAATTAATTAATTCCAAGTCTTGTACTTTTACAAACTTTTGATTTTATGTGATCACTGTGAAACTCTGGCTGTCTCACCTAAAGGCCCCTTCAATTCTTCAATTGCGATCTATCAAATTTGATGTTTTTCCATGAAGAAGGAAGTAGTTAAAACTCTGCCCTTCTATATCTGATGGGTCCAAAATTCACAGTGTATCTTACTAGTCCATATCTGAACACATCTACATAATCTACCAGTTGTCGCCACAGAAAAAAAAAACTTTGATATAGTTGTCACCAATTTTGACATGTGTAACAAGAATGTTGTCATTCAGAGCTCCACTCGTTGGTTCAAGGAGAATTTCCCACACTTTTTAAAAATTATAGCAGTTCTTGCTCGAATGTGTCTATTGAATTGGTACTGGTATCACTGAATAGTACAACACATTGTCGCTGAGAGCCCTCTGATCGCTGCTTGCAGCTTCAATTCTACGTTTACATTTAATTCATTTATATAGAAGGAGCATTGTTTGAAAGAATTCTGTTAGCAAACATGTGTCTACCTGCCAATGTGGCCTTGTCTTTCGTTGAGACTTTGTAAACTGAAAGCACATCATTCACAATTTAATCAGGAGACATAGGATTGTGAATACAGTATATGATATAGTCGAAGAAAGGAAATGCCCCAGTACCAGCAGTGTCTGTGGTGCCCGAGACGATCTTTTTCTCCACCTTGAGCGAATCTTCAGAAAATGTATCTAGAAAATGTAGAAACACATTTAACATGCGCATTGTTTTGGAAGTCTTATCTGTTCTACTGGTCAAATTCTACAATATTTTTGTTGATCAATACGGTCTAATCCTGTACTCGCAAAATGCTGTTTTGCAAGCATTATATACATATACACAAATCATTTTATCCGATTTTATACTAACAGAACATACAAATATATTTTATGGTGTCTACTGTACCTGCTCCAGCTGTGGTTCCAGAGGTGGCAAATTGTTTTCCAGTGTTTTTAGACATTATCATCCTCTCCGTCTCTTTCTTAGCCGCCACATTGTCTTTCCCAATTGCCATGAACTTGCCTTCTTTCATAAACTCATCATCGTTGGTGACAGCACCGCTCTGCACAGCTGTGATGGCGATTCATTCATTAAAAATTTAGATTTGAAGAGTTTTTAATTTAAAGTCATGTTTGTGATGCTAATACCGGTTATAGTTGTTCCTAATCCAGCGCTGCCAATGTTCTTTGCTCCGTAACCTGAAAGCATGAAGCAGATTTAAAATCACTCAAATCAGATTCTCACACATTTCTGACTCTTTTACAAAAACATATTTGCAACTCAGTAACAACTTTTTATAAGTTTAGTTTCAAAGCAATCAACCTCGGGTTGAATTTCCCTCCGTTAAAATACTAACCGTATCAGAGATCACAAAAGAAGAATATAAAAACTAATTCTTAGCAGTACTATATTGAAATTGTATTTAATTTTTAAAAATCGCTATAATGTAGAGACAGATTAGGAGAGACAGTTCTAATTATTACAGTAGAACGTCCTTAGAGTAGAAATATTTGCAAGAGTTAAAGATTAATACCCCTGAAGAAAATAAATTGGAGTTCTGACTTTTTTTTTGTCTGAATTACATTTTTCATCTCAGAATTCTGATTTTTTTTTTTATCAGAACTTTTTTCTGGACGTTATGCTTTAGACTTTGGAGAAGATACTGTTATTTTTTTCGATAGACTTTCCCCCCCCCTCAGAATCCACCTTTAATCTCAGAATTCTGACTTTGTTCTGGTATTCGATTTGGGCCACTTTTTTGGATTTCTGACTTTCCTCATGAGCCTTTTCCTCTCAGAATTCTGTCTTTACTCTGGCTAAATTCTAAAGAAGTCTGACTTCTTCCTTATATTTCTTCTTGTCCCGTTATTTCCCCGCCCCCACCCCCCAAAATTGTTGCTTTTAATCTCAGAAATCAGAAGAATTCTGTTCTGGTTTTTTTAAAGCTCCCTTTAGTCCCATAATTCTGAAATTATAGTCATTGCACCGATTTTATATTTCCCAATGTGTAGATAGAAAGATTTATCGAATAGTTTACTCATTATACATCTCAAATGTTTAGATTACCGTAGCCAGCGCTCATTCCATTCATCATGAGACCACTACCATATGTCGACAGGTTGTTCTGCATCCCATACACTGCTAGGAACAGAGGTTTAAATTCATCATTACTATGGCTTTAACGGTTTTACTGGTGAACCAAAAACATGTTTAGTTTTGTGTGTTTTGTAATTTGTAGGTGTATACCTGTGCTACCCAGGGCAGATGAACTGAGGGCCAAGTTATTCTGCATACCACCTGTAAATATTAATAATAAGAATGATTTCCAAAATCCATTGTGTCTCTTACATTTGTCATAGTTCAGAACTCTCGGTCAGAGTTGAGATTTCAGTAATTGTGATTAATAAATTATGGGATTCTGATTTTGAATCGCACAACATAGACAACAAACACACATGCTTAACCTGTGGGGGATGAGGGCTGCTGCAGGCTGGTGTAACTGAGATTATTGGGGCTGATGTAATTTCCACTGTATCCAGCATCAAGGACAGCCCCATAACCTGAACGTTAAACGATATTAAAAGTGATTGTAAGCTGTATGCATATCTGTGAGTTTAAGTATGTTTGGTACCTGACTGGCTGTCATGACGTATGTCAATGCTGGCTTTTTTGGGAATTGGTAGAGTGTTGGTGGGAGAACGAGGAGGACTGATGCTCCCGGACCGGCTTCCCTTCAGTAATCTCTTCACATCATCAAGTTCGGTCCCTTTGACGGTTTGATCAAATATTGTGCGATTTATTGTGGGTGACTTATTTTAATACAATTAAAACTAGAAATTAAATTAAATATAGTTGATTTTTTTAGATTATGCATTTAGAAAACAAGAAACACTGACATCTAGTGGAGGGTGAAGTGCTCTGCAATCTGGCTCTGATCTCGCTCTCTGGAAAACAAGATTAAAACAAAGTAATTACGATTAACAATTTACAAAAAGTATAAGTTAAATATAATTTATGAATAGTTGTTTTAATTAAATAACATCTGTAGTGAATCTTTAGCCTAATTTTTTTATCGTAAATAACGTTACCTCGTGACTGGGTGCGTCCTCTGCTTGCAACATTTGTCGAAACTATAATAAAACAATGAATAATATAAATGTTCAATAACAACAACAACAACAACAACAACAATAATAATTGTAATAATTATAGTATGAACGCATAGGTGTGACGTAAAAATTACACATTCGTTTACCTCAAAAAACAAAACAATAAAACTTAAAAATTATCCTTAACTTCTCATTCCAAAATCCATTGATTTTTCAGTAGATTTAATCTACGTATTTATTTTTGTGTCAAGTTTTGTGTTCCATGAGGATCAGCGCTGTTACTTTGCATGTATAAAGGACTTCCGCCAAATCGTTGATTCATTGACAAAAACTCGCTTACATCTGTTCATCGGTATATCAACAGGTTACTTTTCTTTTTGTAGATTAAATTCCAATTATACTAGTACGTATCCAGTAAACCAGTCCGAAAATATTAGAAAGTTTGCATACCATACTCTTTCTTTGTGTATTCAGGAGAGGAATTGCCGCTGGAGCTGCCTGAGTAACGGTAAACAAACAAAAGATGACGTTTTATCTAGAATTAATGATGATTCTTAAACAATTTGATTAACTTTTAGGAAATACCAGGTTGCTAGTATCCATAACACTAGTTTTTATAAGTACAGTTGAAGATAAAAATTTTAGCCCCATATGAAATGACTAATTGAACCAAATTTGTTCAACAACTAGTAAAATAACATCATGGCAAAAGAGATCACTTTGAACTTGAGAGAAATAATTTCCAATGCTCAATAAAATAGATAAGGATACAGGTTTCAAGTGTCAAAAACTATATTGAGAGGAATTATCAAGAAGTTTAAAAGGACCAACACAGTGGAGAACAAGAAGGCAATAAAACCAGTGAGCAAGGTTTCTAAAAACCAAAGAATTGTTTTGGGCCAATCATTTTTTCAATTCTTGGTTATACGTTTATTTCTATTTGTATTACAAACACTATGATCTTCCTGAATCAAGTTGTACATGTTTTTAAAAATGTTGTGTTTAAAAACATCACTTAGGAAATATAAAAAAATTGCTATTTCACAGGGAAGCTTATAATTTGGTCTTCAACTATAACTAAGACTAGTTTTATCTGTTTATCTTTTGTGTTTTTAGTGGATATTGTTCATAGTTAAAGTTATAATACTCTGATAAATTTATTTGGTGCAAAAGTTTCTCACCCTCATACCCCCCAGTATTTAGGTTCGTACTGGTTTTCCTCTCTGTGTGACCCGTGCTATAACTCAAAGCTTTCCTTGTCGTGGTTGGGGACGATGAGCTGAATTTGGTCACAGTCATGGAGCTGGAAGACCCTCCACCAGACATGACCGAGGAAGATCCAGCAGCACCTCCTCCACCTCTTGATATGTTCATGCTGCCTCCAGAAACACCAACTGAGCCACTTGAGGAACCCGACACAAACTCAGAAGAGGAGATGGAGCCGTATCCAGAAGAAAGATCTCCACCTGCTCCCAAAGATCCTCCGAGTGTTGTGATGGAGGTAGAGACACCACTAGAGCTTTTAACTGCAGAAGTTGAGCTTTTTGCTGTAGAGATTGGTCCGGTTACACCGATTTCACCAGATAAGGCATCAAATCCACTATTTGCAAATCCTGAGCTACTCAAGGCTGAACTTCCTGAAGAGGAGGCTGGAAAGAGTCACGAAAGGGTTCAAACCACACATTCTACTCAAATGAAAGGTTTTGTATTTTTATAAAATATATAATATAATTAATGTAGCATTTTAAATAGTATGAATATATTCTGCCAAACCGTTGGTTTCAGATCTTTCCTGTATAAGGCATACAGTTTGTATTGAAGGCTGGTGGTTTCTGGACTCACATGATACGACATAACCTCTGGAAGAGGATCCTTCAGTGCTGCTGTGTGTGATGGTCTTCTTCTCCAGCAGTACTCCTCCTGATGAAGATCCTGATCCTGAGCTGGACACTGTAGAGGTCAGTATCTGCTGGCTGCTGTGTCCCTCTACCAGAGTTTAACGTAAAATATTAGGGGTAAGGGCAACACGACATTACAACTTGACAAATTTCCCCCTCAGATTTAAACCTACTTGGTGGAAGTGTCGTCAGTCTTGTGGTTGTTACAGTTTCACTGTGTTTCTGGATTTCTGTAGATTAAGTTTGGATAGGCATTACATATCTCCGCACTCTTATAAACACAAGCTCTTAATTGGTTTGAATGGTTCCGACCAAAAAAACTGGAACATGTTCAGGGCAACCAAAAATATCTGTATTGAGTTTATGGAACACTTGAGAAAGTTGCAGGACTCAAAATGCTTTGTTTTATTGCTACTTTTGTCTTATGTTACTTTTATTACAGCCAGTGACGCGAGTTACAGATACACATACAACACAGACATTAGACCTCCCCCAGTTGTGATGCACTGAGCTCTGCCTTCACTCTTGCTAACACTATCAATCAAAGAGCCAAAAAGCAGCTAGCCTCACAGTATCCAAAATCAGTTTTCAAAGGCAATAATGAGCATTATAAGAAGATATACAGCAGACTATTCTGAAAAAAGAGGGTAACAAGGAGCGAGCCAGTGTCTGGAAGAACACTTCAATAAAATTTCAAAATCTCCATTTTTACCAAAAATTCAATTAAAAAGGACATTTGGATACTAATTTTGCTCAAAACTCACAGGAATCAACTTGAACAGTCTTTTATCAATGCTGTGTTGTTTGTAATTTATGCCATTATTGCACTGGAAACTCTATTAAACAATAGTCATGGAAGCCAAGTTTTTGGTGACGTACACACACATGCACACAATCTGTTCCTCTCAAATGAGCACATACCAAAACGTTTTCACCTGTGCCACTTGGAACGGGTTTTGAGGTATCATAACACTGAACATTTAGACTGGTTTATTATATTTCTAGCAAAATATTCCAAAGCTGGAATGTAGTAAGCACCAACCTTTTCATCTAACTTGTACTTTTGGTTGGTCATATACCCTTTCTATTTCATTAGCAGAATTTGTATGTGAGTCACTTTCTTAAGGCTCTTTTATTCTTTAAGGCTTATTTTCTTAAGGAAGCAAAGCTGCAGCATAAAGTAACTTAACGATGACACAATTGATGCTCTCATTTAGTTTAAATTCAGTATAAATTGTTTCTCCGTGTAGTCCTGAAGAGATACTCACATTATTTCAGCGGCTACTTTATATATGACAATCCCAAATGTTTTACGAAGCTGATCTGGAATCTACAAAATGAACTAATCAAAATTAAATGAAACTATATGCAAACTTAAAAAGAGAATTCAGGATCAAAGAGTTCAGTTCAATCTTGTATTAAATAACCAATGACAGAACAACGTAAAGGGTCCACCATCTTCAGGACGAAAGACAAAAAGAGCGCCTCTGAGTACAGTTTGGAAGCCTGAAGTGAAACTAAGCCAAAACTAAACTTCACATTCAAATTCAAGATTTCACCAGATCTGTCGGGATGAGATGATGCAGGGCACAAGAGGTTTCGATAAAATAACACACCAGAACACATTCAGAGACATAACCACAAAAACAACCAAGAACAGCTCCTGTAAATCACAACACAATTTAAACCAGAGTGGGTCTCATTAAGCCTGTGTGTAATCAAGGGGCAAACCCAAAAAAAAACCCCCAAAAAAATCTGTGAGAGACAGACGGGGAACGAGAACAACTGAGTGTGCCCAACCCAAAGCACACCATAATTATGTGGATTGAAATTGAACCAAAATAATGATAAGAACTGAAAATGAACAACGAGACCAGTTTAGATTTACATTTTTTTAAAAGCAAAATGGACGCAAGAATGAAAAGTTAAACATTATTTTTTTACTCACCTTTTCCAGACCCTCCAGATCCACCCTCGACTTTGACAATCTTGGTAGTTGTTAGCTTGTCCATTCCATGTTAACCACTGTATTCCAAAATGTCAGGATATTAGTAAAAATATGTACACTTTAGCCATTTATTTCATTATTATTTTCTAGCTCATTAACTTTACAACAGTTAATGATTTGGTGGTTATTGCTAATGTTTATGACCTCAATAAATAATTGAAATTATTGTGGGGAAAAAAAGATAGTCAACTTCCCAAGTAAATATAAAAAAGTACGAACGCACTAGCTTAGAATTCAGTTCAATGTACTATAGATAATTAACTTT
The DNA here is from genome assembly GCA_007224835.1 of Danionella cerebrum. NCBI lineage: Eukaryota > Metazoa > Chordata > Actinopteri > Cypriniformes > Danionidae > Danionella > Danionella cerebrum. The sequence continues at coordinate 28,786 of SRMA01026884.1, read as the reverse complement.
TTGGAAACTAATTGTTATATTCAAAAAAGGAATGAATCGTCCAAATAAAATAGTTATGTGATCACTATTGAAACCTGAATGAGGCAGCAATCTAAAGTGAAATGAAAATAAGATTTTAACAGAATTCTAGTTATTTAGAAAAGAGGCGATTTAATTCAGCAAGATCAAAAACACAGCAAGCTGCAGACAAATACATATGCATTGAAGAAAACGTCTTAATTTATCTTCAAGAAACGCTCAAATCCTACTGACACTTACCACTTTTCATGTTTTACAGTCTGGGGTCAAATACCGTGTCTTTATCAACTATCTGTTGCTTTGGATCAAGTTCATTCCCATAAAACAGTTTCTTTTTCAGCTGCAGCCTTCTTAACACATCTGGAAGCAACAAGTTTAAACCTGAGGTTGTCCTGAAGGCAGGAGCTCACCTGACACAAGGCTCACTGTACAGTAATCAGTGAAATCCATCGATCGATCTCTGATTAAAGAACTTAATTTAAAGTTCATCATTTAAAGTTTTGCAGGGACTTCTCAATCCTCTTTTGTTCACAAACGTATATTTAAAATGAATGGGTTTATAATACTTTTCTTTACTGCATGTGGCAAGAATCCACATTAAACCAGTTCCACAAAATACCGAGATAAAAAATGGTTTTAAAATGAAAAGTAATTGATCTTCCTTCAACAAAGCAGAATATTAACTCTTATATTAAACCATTACGTCCAGAAACGAACAAACGGTTCTATTCTGTCAGTTTAAAGCACATTCATCTGTCGTTCCATGCATCTGTCTGTCTTCAGTCGGGACCTTTGACATGTCTGTTGTCGTCGTCTACTTAAAGCAATGTTTGTCATCACCGTTTCTGTGTAATAGCCCTCATTACAGCTGTAAGTAGATTATCCGCTTTGCAGCTGATTTTTGAACACTTTCTGTCGATTTAGAGCTCCACATGTGTCTTGTTTAGATTACAGCTACTGATCCCACATTACGCTTATGGGCATGGATAATATTTGCACGTTCTCTAATGTCTATAATTATGTCTATAATTATGTTTGTGGTTTCCCAAAATTTTAGTTAATTCTGTAACAGCAAACAGGACAGCTAAAATATAGTATTATTCCGTAAGGCTCAATAATCCTAAAATAAACAATCAAGATTTCAACTTTTTTTTAAATAATTTTTTATATTGCATTTTTTGGTGTTTATACCTAAGTAAAAACCTCTTTAAATTTCAAAAGATCGTATCCAAAAACATTTTTGTCCATATTTTTTATTATGGAAATTTAAGTTGGTCTCCAAATCCAACATCGTGTGCAGTATTGTGTCTATATTATGTTAATGGTTATACATTGTGCTTGTTTTTAATTCTAACATAATATTTCATTTGAAAATCAAATCAATTTCGTGTATCAAATCAAATCTGAACAAACCTGAGCGTTTTTAAACCTGCAAACCTCCCTCATAGAACCTTCATTATGTCACGGTGCATTTAAAATAACGAGGGCTTGTTCATCACTCACCTCAAACTGTTTAAGAGAATCACGTTTCCTCTTGAGCCTGAGTTCTTCTGTCAGAGCTGCTCTAAAAGGGATTATATTTAGGTGAAGCTACATTCACGTAAGATGAGTAATCCAGAGCCTGGCGTGTGCTTTTTTACCTCTTTACATGCACTGTAACGTTTTTCTGACCTATAGACAGTTCCAAACAAGTTTTAACAAGATGAAGGAGGCTGTCGCATAAAGACGACCTGCAGGCTCTTTTATTTTTGGAACGGAGAACAAAAATCATCATGCCCCTGGGGTAATGTTTTGTAATTTTTGATTTGATGTTATGGCCAGGGAAAATTGGTAAGGGCTTGCATTAGTTGAAAATAGATGCTTTGTAGTGTAAGCGACTCTTTATTAAAGAGAGGTCTGCGAAAGGTAGACGAAACACTATGGAAGTTGAACTAAGATGGCTTCCAACACTGACTATTTAACAGTGCAGAGCAGTGATTGTATAGTTCTGCACCTTTAATAGAGTTTATTTGTGATTTTTGATGTGCAAACCTAACGTTGTGGGTTTGATTCCGAGGGAAAGCAATAACTGCTCAAATGTGTCCATTCTTTACAATGTAAGATTGGATAAAAGTGCCTGAAAATGTCATTGATTAATTAAAATGGTTGGTAAATCTTTATTTAAAAATTATTATAGATATACATTCAACAGACACTTTTTAGCCACACCTACTAACTGCCGCAAATTTCTTATCAGCCAATCACATGGCAGCAACTGTAGACATGGTCAAGTCAAATGGCTGCAGACAACTGAGCATCAGAATGGGGAAGAAAGATGAAATAAGTGACTTCGATGGTGGCATTGTTTTTGGTGTAAGACAGGGCTGGTCTGAATATTTCATAAACTACTGATCTACTGGTATTTTCTTGCACAATCATTTCTAGATTTCAGAACAGGCCTAGAAAAAATATTCTGGGGGGCAAGTGCCTTGTTTATGCCAGAGGTCAGAAGAAAAGACTGGTTTGAGCTTATAGAAAGGCAACAATATCTCAAAAAAACACTCGTTACAATCGAGGTCTGCAGAAGAGCATCTCTGAACACAAAATACGCTGAAACTTGAGGTGGAAGGGCTTCAGTAGAAGAATGCTACACTTGATGCTACTTCTGTGAGTTAAGAACAGGAAGCTGAGGCTACAAATCACACAGGCTCATCAAAAATTGGACAATAGAAGATTGGAAAACCACTGCCTGGTTTCCTGAACTTGCCTTGCATCAACGGTTCAGGTTACTGGTGTTATAGTGTGGGGGATATTTTCTTGGCACACTTTAGAACCAATTTAACATTGTTTCAATGGTACAGCCAACCTGAGTATAGTTGCTGACCATGTCCATCCCTTTATGACTACAGTATACTCATCTTCTGATGGCTACTTCCAGCAGGAAAATGCACCATGTCGTAAAACGTGAATCACCTCCGAATGGTTTCTTGAACATGACAATGAATTCACTGTACTCCAATGGCCTCCACAGTCCCCAAATCTCAATCCAGTAGAGCACCTTTGGGATGTGGTGGAACGGGAGATTTGCATCATGGATGTGCTGTCGACAAATGTCAATATAAACCAAATTACCTAAAAAATATTCAAAATTTTTCGTAGCAAAGCTACGGAGAAAATACTGCTTTTAAAGGAGCTGGTCTCTCTGATGTGCAATGGAAGTTCATGTTATTATTTTGGTGGTATAATTGAAAAAGAACCACATTTTCCCTGGATTTTCCCAGTGTGTGTTTCTCTTTTGAGCAGCTGTGGAGAAATCAGAACATCTCTGTGAGTCACTATTGACTCATTTTATTGCTGCTTTATAACTTAATCAGTCCCATAGCCTAAAGTGCTAAAACATATTGAATTACTCATTAACATTCAGATCAGATCATGTTTGGGAAAATTACATTTTAATGTTTTTTCCTGTTTGAGGAATGCCACATTACGAAAGGTCCATTTGGCTTGTTTGGAGCTGGAGGTATGTGTATTGGAGCAGGATTGGGACTAGTTCAGGAACAAGAATGCTTGAGTTAAACTCGATCAGCGTGAACCCCTTTCTTTTGCTCAGTGTGATACTGATTGGAATGCAAAAGGAGGCACAGAATACTTATTAGTATTAGTAATGACTTTGAATTTATGATGGTAATCACATTCAAAACTCTGTTTAAACGTGTCTTAGACCTGTTGATTTCCTTCATTGCCTGGAGGGCATAGTTGGAAATCTTGAATCAAGAGCCACAATCAAAGCCTCTTGAAGTATTTTGATTTAAAAAGCAACAACCGTCCATTATTCACCCTTATCTTTGCAATTATTTACATTTAACAATTTCAGTATTTGTGCAAATCTACATCTCCCAATTCATTGTACTGTAGTTGGTTGTAGGGGCGACAAGATAAATTTAAAATCCAAATTTCCCCATACCCACAGGGAAGACGTTCAGAAAAACAGTCGTGTTAAGGCAGCTCTGGACAATATTTGCTCAGATTATATCAGACATCATAAAACTTGAGATTTCAAGATCATGTTAGGATCAGTTTGTTGCCAGTTTCGAATATGCATTTAAGTATTTGGCTTCCAATTTCATACAAAGAAACATACTGTACGGTGCAGTGAAGGATTGAACACGTTTGATCTGCTCTTGCTTTCACTGAGATTCAAATTAAGTAGCCTACATCAGGCTTCCTATTGTGAAGTCAACACATGAGTGATGGAAACTTGGATTCTTTGGTTGACCGCTTGAATCTAGCTCCATTGATGCCACATGTTAAAGTGCCCAGCTTTACGGGTGAAGTATTATTTCTCTTACTTTAGTCAAGTTATAATATGAACTCCATATGAACTCCATGAATTTCCCATTTTCTTCCAGCTTGAAAACATCTACAGAAACAGATGGTTCTATGAATAATGTCTAACCATGACCTTGGCATCACTAGTGGCACTCTTTACTGTGCCATGCGAAAGCTAATATCTTGACATATCAAAAACTACACACAACAATACATTAACGCTTGATATTTAGAGCTCAAGAATGAAAGTGCTTAGAGTACTATTGTTTTACTGATTTTGGCGCATTATTGAGGGTCCAAACATGCTCTTAAAGTTTAATTATAAGAAAGAAGTTATAACTCTGCCATTCAATGTCCAATCGGGATCAAACTTGCCACTTTTGTTAAGATGCCATGACTTTTTTCAAAAACAAATTTGTACTTTTGTGATTAGAATATTGTCCAATAGAATAATAGAACAATATTCGTTCTCACCTGATAATCTGACGCTTTATTTCGTGGTTTGTATTATTTAATTTGACCATTTCGTCCTGAAATGTTAAAAGGCGGAGCTTGAATACTTCTCCAAAATAAGGACTGGTCGTAGTGCTTTGGTCGGTGCTTTAATTATTCATTTCAAATATACATTAGTTTTTTTAGGTAACTTCTAAGTCTCAAACTACCAGTTCAAAAATGTTTTGTCTTTATTCTTTGTAAAATGTATAATTTATAGACTTTTTTTTTAAGTCCTCATCCCCTACTGGTGTGAGCCAGTGTCATCACAATTTTTAAAATACTAATTAATGTTAAGTGGTGCAAGCTGATTTAAATGAGGTTATCAAGTGACTCAAGGTCCCATGACCAGAACCTTCTAATTTTCCGTTCCAACGGGGGCAGTTCTTAAAATTTTCTGTGAAAGAGACATTAATATAATCTAGTTTAGATGATTGTGAATTGTTGTTTGCCAATGTTGATGTAAAAGATATTGTATAAGTTTGAGTTTCATTTTCCTTGTGACTTTTAGCTCTGCTTAGAGCTCTTTTTCTCATTTTGTTGCTGGATCCACCTCTGCACACCCTGTAGCAAGCTTAAGCTGATCCAGTCTAGTAGAGAGGTTTTTGCTGCTGAGCAAATTTTTCTTTTTCTTATTTAGCAACAGTGTTTTGTTTTGTAAATATTTATGTTTGGTTGTTGTTTTCTTTTGTCCCACTTTAACCACTGGTAGCACAATAAAACACCTGAAATTCCTCCTTGCCTCGACCCCATTCCAGTTCTTTGACCCTTGGTATCCCACATTACGACAGCCAGTTTTCTTTAATGTTCTTCAAACAGCATGGCATAGGATATTCCCTGTGATCACTAGGTGAGGTGGGGATATGATGTTTATACTGTAGGTTCTTATAGATATGTTCAGACAAGGACTGCTAACACTTGAGCACTGACATCGTATGATCCGTCCATCATCCTTCTGCTTTATAGTTAATTCAACAGAGAGGATAAATGACCACCTAAGGTTGGTGGTACAAAATTAAATTGATTATAGCATCAAAAAAAAATTGTTCATATCTTGTTCTTTCCCCCGAATGAATAAAAGTACAAATTCACTTTTGAGGGGTGATCTTATAATTCCAAACAAGACTACACCTGTCCTGTTATCATTTCTGATCACACGTCAATGCCAAACAGTCATCGCTGGTGAAGCCATGATACACCTATGGTTCCAGGGGAAGATAAAGTGTTGAATTTTTTATGGCATCATTACAAAAAGATATGTATCATGTCAAATAGATGTACAAATCTTTCGCTCTTGGTCTTTATGAGTCGCTTTTGACATGGGTCAAAGAGGAGGCATGGCGTATTGGTGCTTTAGCAAATATAAATGTGATATGTTTTGTGATGGATAAAATGTTAACATTTGGATAATGTTTGATTGTTAAAAACTGCACTGAAATTAATTAAAACAACTGATTAAGTTGATCAGATTTTGCTATGATTTCTCTGGTCTTTTATTGACATTATAAAACAAAATTAGACAGTATTTTACTTGCAATTGCGAAACTCCCAGTAAGTTATCTTCTTATCAGCCATGTGCTTGATGTGATAGTAAAGGTTTCCCTATACAAACATTTCTCTTGGTCTCTCACTAAACTAAACTTTTTGTGACCAATTGGGAAAGAATTTGGAATTGAAAATATGAATCGTAATGTTCTTTAAACACATAAAGTTTTACATTTGGAAGCGAACTCAATAAAGACATTAAATAACTCTGGTAATGTTTCTCAAAATATTAAAACTGAACAATTGATCATATCATTGAAATCTATGTTGATCTCACAACTAATTTTTTTTAAAGAGCATTATATATATCTGTTATTTTGCGCTGGAATGCACTCATAACCTTAAAACATTAGAATGAGTCTGAACTTGATTCTTGGGTCTGAAAGCATAGCTGCACAGATGGTAAATGCCATTCACTCTCATACAGACAGGATAATTAATCATGCTGACAGAACGGAACATTATTCACTTTTATCAACCTTATTGCTTATAATTATCTGTGTCAGGAGCACACAGATGTTTTCTTCAACGAAGAATAGATGCATTTGCAATCTGTCCGTTTCTTTTCTTTCCACCATTTGATTTTTTTGCGTTGCTGTGGTTGAACCTATTGTCTTCATGTTTTCAGTGCAATTAGAGCAAACTGCTCAAGAGTTAATTTTCTAGCAGACGTTGACTTGTTCTTAAACCGCTTGTTTGGTGAGCACCTGGGTTCAGGTGGCAGCGTTTACATTTAAAATCAACCACACTGAGCGATTGCTCCAGGTATTGTTTTTTATTGAACCACACACAAGCATTAACACAACCCAAGTTGCTTATCCCACTGAGCATGTAGCCCCAACCACATGGTGTCTCATTGGTTCTACTCCCTACTTCCAATTCAGTGGGCGGGGCTCCACGTTGGGTGGGTGTGGCTACATGCTCAGTCAGTGTTGCTTAACCTGTCCTCAGTCAGGGATACCTGCTGCCCCACCCCCTCACCCTCTTGTGGATTTGACTTTACATAAAAAATGAATTAAATTAAATGTATTTGTAAGATAATTATGTATTCAGGTCACATAAAGTTAGCAGTTAGTTTCTTAAGGACTTTATTTTCATTTGTGTAGTTTAGATTTAATGACATAGACCCATAGATCAATATTGTTAAGCTGCAATACCAAACTTAACAGTTTGGGATAAGTGTGTAAAATAGATAAACACTAGAGGATGCTGTTTGACAACGCTTGGTGCCTAACTGTGTTAAACTTTTGAGCTCCAGCATTTGAGCTGGATGCTACTCCCATAGACTGTCATTCTAGCTAGTTTACGATACGATATAATAACAAAATTTTACACTTTTTTTCAACCAACTATTGAAATAGTCAACTATTTATATAACGAAACATCAAAGGAAAAAAATGGTATTTAAAATGTTTTGAGACCACAAAGTTAAGAAGGCTAGGGTCTAGTTTTATAAGTATGAGAGTGTTTGATACCATCCATCCACTAGGGGGGCAGTGTTGGCGTTAAGTCATTTTTTACACTTAAGTGATGGAGAGAGCTAATTTTTGTAATCTTTTTAATTTAAAATGTGAGTAAAGCATATTTGTTTCATAGTAAATAAAACCTAAAACTAGACTATAAGAAGTTTCAGAAGTGACTAGAATCACAATTACTCCAAGAAGCAAATACATACACTTTAGCTCCAAAACGATTATCTCCCAGGACCTCCGCGATGCGCATTGCGATAATTTGTGTTGCAATATATTATGGCACGATATACTGTTACACCCATAGTTTTGGCACATAGCAGCATTGCAGTACTGTACACGACATTGGGAGAGCCAAGAGCGCAGACATATAGTGCCCAGAGTTTATCACAGCTGGCCAGTGCACAGTCACCACTGGTGCTCTGCCAGTCAGAGGTATATCTGTGTGAGAGAAAAGGTGAAAAAGGTAATGAACAATTCTGTTAAATCTCTTCAGTTAGCACCATTTGAGACAGAAGGACGTATCAGATCAACACTTGATTTAAAGGAGCTTGGACTGGATCATCCCGATAAACTTGCTCAATACTTTTCCTACTCTAACTGGATGCCATTTTAACTATTTTTTTATTAGGGGTGAAACAATCACAATATTTTATTTTACTAAACTGTTTACATAATGAAACATTAGAAAAAAATTGCCTGTTGTATGAAAAATTCCATTATATTTAAAAATACTTTAATGAATGCTGTAACCTCTGAGATTGCGTTTTCATTCACTGACAGTCTTGCAAAAATAAAGAACTTCATATCGAATGCTTTTAAAAAGTTTAACTTTATCACAAAAGTAAGCATTTAAATGTTTAGTCTTACAAAAGACAAATAACATAGTCCAAAGCAGAAAACTTTAAATTGACTTTATTTATAAGTTGTCCACCTCTATCTTCTTTATTATCCAAATATCAAAGCAAAAGTAGCATAGCACATTAGCTTAAATGCAGTAGTATTATATGAAGCGACATGAACATTAATGTAACGATAAACACCTTCGGTCTCAGTTTATCAAGTCCAGCTGTAAACAAAACGAAACCGATTCTGAGCAGGAACTTCATAAACGATAACTTTCGTTTTCTGTTCGTTACCCAAAACCTGCCCAACAACGATGAGAAACAAATATTTGGGTTTTATTTCAACGAAATCGCTTTGGTGGAAGATTCAGTTCCGTTTTCTGTTCAGGAGCTTAAATCGGATTCACGACGACGTTTTCTCCAGCGGAACCGAGAGACGCTTCCGGAGACTGAGGAGAAAGCAGCCGTTCAGATGCTGTGTTACTGGGGATCGCCGGTCCGAGATGGACTCGGTCTCACACCACGAGACGGAGTCAAACATGGAAAATGTGGCATTAAATCCATATGTCCGAAATCACCAGTTCAGGACATATCAGCTGGACGGACTTCTATTCGATTCATCCAGGATGGGAAGGTGTCTGTGCTGAGGCAGAGTGATGGTGGAGAACTGAGTAAATTATTTTTTATTTATTATCAATATCACATTGATGGTGTTCTTTCCACATTTAGACTGAAATTGTTTTTTCTATAGAGCAACTCGATCTAAAGAAGGTCAGAATTAGATCAATGGTTTCAAGAGCAGATTACGCAGTTCTTCTGGATTATGAAGGAAAGGTTCTAACTATGATGAAAAAATCCATATGCAGGTATGTTTATATTAACTTTGTGCAGATGCTTGTTCATTTCAGCGAAATGTGTTTGTGTGATTGATGAATACAAATGTATTGCAGGCCTCTTAAAGGTCTGGAAAGCAAGCAGGTGATTCAGATCGCATGTGGAGACCAGCATTCAATGGCACTAACCAATGGTAGGTACAAAACGATTCTATCATGTGATTGAGTTTTGAGTTTAGATATTCAGAGCTATTGATCTTTCAGATGGTCAGTTGTTTGTATGGGGAGATAACTCTCATGGTCAGCTGGGTTTGGGGAAGATTCTGCCCAATACTTCATCTCCTGAACACCTTCTCAGTGGTATCCCAGCGGCTCAGATCAGTGCTGGAGGAGGACACAGCTTTGTATTGTCTCTTTCTGGGGCTGTATTTGGGTGGGGAAAGAACTCTGCTGGGCAGCTGGGCCTCGGAGACACTCAAGGTTTTTACATTTTAACAATCAAAGTAATTGATCAATAAAGCAACATTAAACTGACAGCAAAACCTGTCACATAACAAGTGTTTGCAATCAACAAACATTTTCTTAACACAGACAGATACCTTCCATCAGCTGTTGAAAGCCTCAATGGAAAGAAAACAGTGTCTATTTCATGTGGAGGAGAACACACTGCCACTCTTTCAAAGGTATGTTGGCTGTAACGCAATAGAGCATTGACGTCACTTTCCCATAGAGCCGCACTCCCTTCATTGAGACTGAGTGGCAAAACAAGCGGTAAAATGACTGTTTAATACAGAAAGATGCCAAACCGCAAATTAATCCAATTATTCTTACCAGCTCTCCGTGTACATAGAGATTTGGCAAAAAATTCAATTTCCTGAAATTATACATTCCTGATTTTAACGCCTACAAAAGTCTCAATGCCTGTTCGTACTTTAAAGCTGAATCTCTCCAGGACATAAAAGTCACAAACGACGTCTATGAACATTCTGGTTTATATGGACAGCTATTTCGTTCTCATCAATGGCTCCAAATAACTTTTAAATCTAAATGCCAAACGACTTTTTATCCTAAATACTGTGAAAAGTACTCAACCACCATGTAGAAGAAATGTGGCTGCATTTGACATTGGGTGCTTTTTGTTTGTTCCGTTTGGCTTAATTGCATGTAAATAATCCACATATTTAATTTCAGAAAAGCAAAAATGGAGATTTAGTCATAAGTCAGACTTAACAAATATGAAATAGCGACCATAAATCCTGGTTTTAGCTTCTGTATTCCAGTTATTTCTTAGCTTAATTTCATTCATATTCTGAAAGTCTTTAGAATGGCTTGCCTGAAGTCTGAAAATTCTTTCAGTCAAACGTAGAGCTTTTTCCATTTTTAGTATTTTTGCACTCACTGATGGATACGCTTTTTGCCACTCACTCCGTGACTACCATGCCCTGTGATATCATGTGCATACCCTCTATATAAAAGTAACAAATAGGTGGACAGAAACTGAACTATGAATGTTTCAGGGAGGAACCGTGTTCACCTTTGGATCAGGAGGTTCTGGTCAGCTTGGACACAACTCTTTAAAATATGAACACCATCCACGGCTGGTTGCTGAACTCTGGGGAGCTAAGGTGTCACAGATCTCATGCGGGAGGTAAACTTATCACTTAAAAGTCTGTTCAATCACAGGTTTCCCAAAGTCTGATCAGTTGAATCAGACCACACTTCATCCAAACTTTCTGAATTCGTCATAAACTAAAGAGACTCACTCCACCATCTTACATCCTCTATTCTAACAGATCTAAATTAAACTCAATTTCTACACATGCAAAACTGTCATGTGACCTCCTATGTGAAATCATCTTTATGGGTAAATTTCCCTTGTCAATTTTTAGCTGTTTTGATATTGGATTCAACAAAAGTTCGGTTCTGAAAGACAACATGCTCAGAAGTTCTCACATGATCATGTCACTAATAGAAGTTTAAAAGCAGTAAAATACACGTAACCTAAACATTTCACCAGAGAATCATGCGATTCATGCAATACACTTAAAACTTAAATTTACTGTATTAATCCAGTTCCCTTTTGGCATACATTTCTCAATTCCTCATCCCAAAACACGAAGTTATATGCTAATAAAATATAAATATATAATATAAAATAGTATATTCAACCACTTGTGAAAGGCTACTATAGAATAGTTTGGTTTCTAAATAATCGTTTTTCATTCATTCTTGAACAAAGGCAACACACTCTAGTGGCAACAACCAAGAAAATCTACTCATTTGGACAACTTGAAAATGGAGAAATAACTTCAGTACCATCCCTCGTGGATCTGCCACTAGGTAACAGAATAATCTTTTAACTTTAGATTGTTAACGAAGACTCACAGTGCTTCAAGTACATACTGTTTTTTTGCACTCACAGAATCTAGCCAATACACAATTGATAAAGTAATTGCTGGAGAGAACAATTCCTTTGTCTTGCTTTGCAAGGTAAGGTGATTTACAGAATTCAAATTGAAAATTCAATGTACCTTGCTCTTATTTATTTTTTATTTTTTTGTTGCTGTGTTTGCATGGCTTACAGGAAAGCGCTCTTAAATCCAGATTGAAACCCAGAGGAATCGTAACTTTAGAGGAAAGAATGATTGAGCGATGGGTTTCCGGGAAAGATGCATGGAAAATCAAAAAGAGGTTATTTAAAACTTATCTTGTATATGCTTATACAAACTTTTTTTTTTTAAAAAAATACGTGAAGTATTACAATCAACAGATATTGATTTAACCTTGTTTCGTTGTTTAACAGGGAGATTTATAAAGTATTTTCCTCTGCTGCCTCGCTCAATGGAAGTTTTCTCAAAACCAGGTAAAAATAATACTTTGTTAATGGTGGAATAACATTCTAATTACAGAGGCTCCTTTGAAGTCTAATGCGAATAATTATAATACAAAAAAGTGGATAATAGAATTGGTGTCATGGGTTTACCAATGACATTCCGAAAGAGAATTCTCATCCCATAAATGACATCCAGGATCACACAAAAGGTGCAGGCTATATAAGATGCTAAAATGTACTTGGTTTTAACATAGTACATGTTTACAGTATTAATTTTTCAAAATAAATGATTAACTTGCTCCAATTAAGAGTTCCAAAATTCAATAAATCCATAAAAGTAAAATTGAAAATTAAATGAAAAAAATTTTTTTTCTACAACATCTTCTATATTTAATTGTAATGAAAAAGAGTTTATTTACTCCATCAGTTTCTCCTTCCTGGATCTTCCAAGATCTTTCCTGCTTTAGATCTTTTGACAGATGACGAACATCACCTTTTCTCTGTCAATACGCTGTGAAAGCCGCACATACTGACTCTTTCTCTGTTTAGCAAGTTTTTGTATGGCCTTGGGTATCACTGCTCCCAGAATGCTCTTGGTTTCGAGTGTCTCCATCGTAGGTCTATTAAAGGTTCTGTCCACCAGTTCAGGCACAGTGTTCAGGTGCGTGGCCAAATCAAAGTTCTTTACTTCTTTTTTGTGTCAACAAAAAACATGTGTTTGTTGATCTTGTCCTCATCAAGAAGGTGGAGCTCTGCTTTCATCCTTTCAATTTTCTTCATCTCTGATACCCACTTTATTTCCACATATCTGATTGCCTGGGTCCACATCACTTATTTTTGCCCCACAGTCATCGCTTCGTCTTTTTATTTGATGACAAGAACTCCATCCTTTAGCTGGTCGCTTATCATTTTAAAGTGAAATTCATCAGGGTTCTTATCCATGGATTTCTAGCGCAAGGTCAAGATGGTCTTCTGTTTCCGGTGGAAATCATCTGCATGAAGTCTGTAGCCTTTCTTTTTTCTCTAGCAACCCCAGGTGTTTTCTTGAAACCGAGCCGTGATCGCTCTCTGTGGTCCCGTTTTTTACATTTATTTGCTTTCTTAAACGATGCCATGACTGCGTGTAGCAACAAACAAATTTAATAAATATATACAACAAATGAAAATCTCTCAAAATCTAAAAATTTTATTTAATTAAACAATTAAAATAACTCTTAGAAACCTGGCGAATCTCTAGGAAATCCTCCGCTATCATTGGACTATCTCAGTTATTTACAACATGAAATACAAAGAAAGAACCCTATGCCAAAAATGGTATAAAGATAATTTAGTGATACACTAACAGCGGACTCTTTTACTTACTCTATTACAAATGTCATGACCTCTTTCACATTGAATATAGATTCCTTCAGCACTCCAAATGTAGAACCTGTTTTCCTGAATTTAATTCATTCCTATCTTCTTTATAGTGGTGATGCACATTACCAGACGTCTGAGGAGGATTGCGGTTTGGATTTTGATCGTATCAGAAAATCCTTTGCAAGACTGTCAGTGAATGAAAACGCAATCTCAGAGGTAACAGCATTCATTAAAGTAGTTTTAAATATAATGGAATGTAATGGAATTTTTCGTACAACAGGCAACAAAGGGAGCATTGCAGTCTTTGAATTCAAACCCAGCCTGTCCTGAAGCCCTGAGACTTTATCTTCTCATCCCTGAGCTCATCCGTGGACTCCATGCACCTCAAACTGAACTCATAAAAGCTCTGGCCTCCAAAATCCTTCAACTCTGGCCTGCTGAGTACAAAGTATTAGGTAGAGCACAAAATGTTCTCTTTAAAGCTGCGTCTGTGAACATGCTGTTGTCTTTTGAATGTGTGCAGTCATTGGGTTTAACACTTCTAACAATTCAGTTAAATTTGTTTTTCTGGCAGCAAAGAAGAATATCAATGTTTTACCAAAAACACTAGAAGATCATAACTATAACCTCTTAATAGAACATAACATTTCTGAAAGGTTCTCTATTATTAGCAATGCGTTGTAACACAATACGATACATATATACATTCTATTTTGTTCTGATTCCTATTGTTCAAGAATTATATTCTTTTCCTATGTGACTCCCAGAGAACTATTGGTCCAAACTTCCTGATTCCTCACTCCAAAATCTGGTGGATGTATTTAAAAAGGTCTCGGCTGAGATGATTGGAAAAATCACTGCCACCATGCTGAACAGCGACAAAATAACAGATCTTAATAATTTTTTATCAATACTCCAGATGCTTTACCAGGTAAATGTATTATCCTACAGGAACACAATATAGCAATATTTAGTTCTAATTTAAGCATTTGTGGTTTGTTTGGAGGTCTGCTGCCGTGTCAACAGAGCGATCACTAAAACTGATTTCATCATTCACGAAGTCAACTATCTTCTTCTTGTGGTGAGGACAAAAATCCTTTAAGGAGGTTATTTTTTTAGCAATATTGTACAAAATTGAAGATGCTTATTTTTTAAATCTACAGCTTCAAACCACCAATGATGATATGAACAACAACTGGATGATGTTAAACTTAAGTGGGCATATCGAAGCAGTACAGAAGCAGCGAACATACTACTATGTAAGCTCTTAAACTCTCTAAAAGAGTCTTTTTCGAATTCAAGTTCGTTCAATATCAACTGTGTTTCAGGCTATTTTATATGGTCTCCTTTTATATCCATGCATCTTTAACCTGGAGGCCAAATGTAGCTACATGAAGAGCAGACTGTGGCGGGTAATTTTTAAGAATAACATGAACATTTTCATTGTCCATTTGCACAAAGAATGAATAGTTTTATTAACAGGATTCATTTTCACTGATTCTGAGACGAACGGCTCTGACTGAGGACTGTTTCAGTCAATTGAGAACTGCCAACCCGGAAGATCTCAGCCAATGCTTCTTGTCGGTAAGGATGAAACCAAATTATTTCAGTTCCTGTGATTTCTCAGGCTGACCCTGTTTAGTTTCCTGACCCTTCCCCTCTCTCTCTCGATTAACTTCATGCTAAAACGACTGTCCTTAAATAAATCTTTGCGTTAAAAAAGCCTCCTCTAGATTTGGATGGTGGTATACTTTATACTGACTTTTGTCATGTCATTTTAGAAAATGTATTTAATTTGAATATTCATGTTATTTACATTTTGTAAGTATATATAAATTTTATATAGTAATTTTATATAATTTTCGAGATACGAAAGTACCGGTAATCCGTTCCAGGGTGACATTCGTATCTCGAAGCAAGTTTTACATGTAAAACGCTTAATCCGTGCAACGGCTGTCGGAAACAACAGTAAAAGTAGATGAAAAATGGAAAACCAGAAAAAAATCAAGTAATGTTTCTTCAATCCTTAAATCTACACATTGTTAATGTAATAAATGACAATAAAACACACTCAAAATACGTAATATGTACACAAATGTGAAACCTTACCTTGAAAGTGAGGCTGTGTCGGAGGAGGTGTAACGGATGGCAGAAAACATTACATTACAACGTACAAAAGTTAACTTTCTTGAGATATTTCACGAATTAATGACACAAACACGGTTTCAAGCGCGAGCGCAGACAGATGGAGTGAGAGCTTCTAAGAACGCGTCACAGGGTTTCTCTAACTTGCGCTACAGAACAGCACTTTCCACATTATAAACTTTATTTCTTTTACGACACCCTGACTCTAACATTTGTTATAGCACACTATTAGTAATCTATTCATAATGGTTCGCTGTGTTGTGTTTTAAAGCATATCAGACCCATTTAGCACTGGGAGATAGGAGCACAAGAACCGGGAAGCGCTATGCAACATCATACAAACAAGCGGAAAGAACAGCAGAACAGCTTGTAGTAGTTTGTATCTCGAATTTTTCTTTGCATCTCGAAGCAAAAAATTTCCAGTGAGACGTTTCGTTACTCGAACATTTCATAGCTCGAAGCATTCGTATCTCGGGGTCCCACAGTGTTTTAATTGTAGTTTTTAAATTATATATATTCACAAATACTATTTTTATAGTGTGCTGCCATAAAAAAAGACGTTGAGCTGAAAAATTGCTGGGGTGTCACACACCAGGGCAGCACGGTGGCTGTTCACGGTAATTTCAGTTAAAAGTTTGTCGGTTTGAGGCTCACTTCTTGGAAGAAGTTTGCATGTTCTCCCTAATCCACAAAAAATGTGTTTAGGTTAATTTATATTAACCTTAGATCATGTTTATATATTTCATGTTTATACATGGGGTGTTTATAATCATCTACATACATATTTATATCCACATAAATAAATCTTTAAAATACACCTTTTTAAGATGGCAACTTACAAACCTTTTATGTTTGATTAAAGTGCCCCTCTAAATGATTTCATCATTTTCTTCACACTGGAAACACCTCCCCCACAAAACGTGTGGATTCCAGTAGCATTACATTTCTGATGCATGCTTTATACGCTTTGATCCAATCACAACAAACTAGGCCACACTTCCACCAATTGCCACCATTTTCATCACAAAAAGCTGGAAAATGTAATTGGGAAGTTAAATACAAATAGTACATATTAAAAGTGCTTTTTATATTATTGGGGTCAACAAAAACCACAATTTAAACCCAAAAAAGAGACACGTTAAAAATTGATTTCTTAATGGTCCATCTGACAAACCCCTTGTCTGGCAATTATTATTGGTTTTATTTATTTATTCCCAGCAATACTAAACCTTTGTCTTGCAGGTGTTTTACACAGAAGACATGAAACAGACATCTGTCAACAATAAGGACTTTTTTTACAACGTCTTCAAGGAGCTTTGTGCTCCCGAGTCTCAGCTGCTCAAGTACAACGACAATGAAACCATTGGATGGTTTCCCACTACGGTACAAAAAAATATTCACTGTAGATTACTGTTTTATTGACCGTCAAATTTGTAAATGATTCAATCATAAACACTTAACAACTGCTTTACATTACATGCACTGGCCACTTTATTGGGTACACCTTGCTATTACCTCTCAGGGTTGGATGTTTTGTACATTCGTTGTTGGTATACTTCATAGATTGTTTGACCTTCTAAGACCGGCTGTCTCTAACATCCAAGGAGATGTTAGAGACAGCCAAGGAGAGAACATGTCAAGGAAAGTTAAACCAAATTCTCTTCTGACAAGTCATTTTTAACCTTATAACTGCTAGAGAGGTAGATGTTCCTACCAGCTTCCGCAGAATGGCACCAGCCTATCACTGAGTCACTTACACTGATAGCACTGGGTTGCTGCAATGTCGAGCAATTTGTGTTTGCGAGGAATGGAAGAGGTGTACCTAATAAAGTGGCCAGTCTGTGTGAATGTTGTGATTTGTTGTGTTATTTTCGCTCAAGCTCACTCTGGAGAAGGAGAGATACTTCCTGTTTGGCATTCTGTGTGGTTTAGCCTTCAGCAACTGCACTGTGGTGAATCTGCCATTTCCTTTAGCCATGTTCAAGAAGCTCCTGAACATCAGACCATCCCTAGAAGACTTGATGGAGCTTGATTCAGCTCTTGGCAGGTGATTTAGTATTTTATAGTGACTTGATTCCATGGTTTAGCTTTTTATAGAGTTACGGAGCATCTGAATCTGTCTTTTCAGGAGTTTGCAGTACATTCTGGACTACAGTGATGATGTTGAGGAGCTGGATATGTACTTCACGGTAAGTTTTTTCCTTGGTTTGTAAGTATATAGAGAGTATGTAGTGGATTTAACACAAATCTTTGTTCATTAGATCACTTGGAACGGAGCATTGGTGGAGCTGGATCCTTCCATGCCAGGGAAAAGAGTCACAAATTCTAACAGGTTTCATTGATTGGTTTTAAAGAAATCAATCTTTACATTATTTTGTGTTTTTAAATGTACTGTAAATTCCTATTTAGAAAAAATTTTGTTGACAAATATGTGGATCATATCTTCAATGCATCGGTGGAGGAGGTTTTTGAGGAGTTCAAGAGGGGCTTCTTCTCAGCGTGTCACACGCATCTGGTGAAGATGTTTGAGCCAGAGGAGATGAGAGGACTGCTGGTTGGCAATGAGGAATATGACTGGGACATGCTCAAAAAGGTTCCGAACATTTTCATCTGGTGTCTAAAGTTAAATGGTTTTCATATGGTCAATATAGTACATTAAAAATATTTTGTTACAGTACAGAACCCACTACTGTTTATCTGTTTTCCCTTCAAATGTTATGAGATTACCCTTGTGATTAAATCAGGAAAAGACTCTCGATTTATACAATTAGGTTTACAATTGTTGGGTTGGTCAATGTGTCGTAAAGTTCCCTGAGTGGTAAACTATTCTTTACAATAATAATTTTGGTACACAAATAATCATTTTTGGTTTTGGTAATCATTCATCAATTGTAAGTCTAAAATCAAGTCTCTAGGGTGGTTTAAAATCCTGAACAACTTTTATTCACTGCTTTGATTTTCAATTTGAATATAAAAAAAAAAGAGTTGAGCCCTTTTTCAACATCTGATTCTGTGCTCGAAATGAAAAGGAAAATGCAAAAACTAAGAGGATTCCACTCCTCTTTTAATTCATGATAGTTAATCCATGTGTTAGAAGTAATGTTTTCTTGTTTTGTTTTTAAAAAATGGTAAAAATATGTATACAAACAATGGTCACATCGTAATTATTTTTTGAAATTTTCATTTCGGGATTTTCTTTTCAATTTTATTTCTTTTCGTTTTGGTTTTAAAACCAACAAAACAACAAAATAAAAAAATTTATAGTTTTTAAATCTTTTAAACAAATTATACTCTATGTTAAATTATATGTTGATTCCATCTCAAAGACACTTTTCTCGTCCCAAAAGCTGTAGGTAAATGTAGATGTAAATAGAACTGATGTGGGGTGATACATTCACTGTGGTATGCAAAACCCTGCACATTATCTTCTATTACTTATTTCCTATATGTGAAAGATGTATGAAACAAGACCCAGTAACTATAGGTGGAATGATGGTATATTTACATAAATGATACTTTTTTAGAACAATCTTAAATATCCTACGCGTTGTAAGCAAAATTGTAAACATTACACATATATTTAGTTACTTTATATATGAATTACATTTTAAATTATTGCTGATACCAGATGATAGCATGCAGTGGTCTCAAAATGTATTTCAGATTTTCTTGATTATCTTGATTTCACCAACAGTTATTGTTTTTTGTCAACAGAATACCAAATATGAAACAGCATTTTATCCCGAGCATCCAACCATCGTCTATTTTTGGGAGGTGTTTGATGAACTGACCCCAGATGTGAAGAAGGCCTTTCTACGTGAGTGTAAACAAAGGAGCAACTGGTGTTGTACCAGTTTCAGAATCCGCTTAAATGTGTATGTTAGTACCTCAAGTCTTCGTGTTAGTTGTGTGTGTAGCAAAAATGACAACCTTTTCATAAACTCATATACCATTGCCACGTAGTGAGTTGATTGCTAAGCGCCCCTTAAAGCTGTGATCCTAGAACTACTCCTTATTTTTTGCAGTATACTGATATATGCAGCTTTAGTTTACCATTAAGTACAAAGTTGTCACATTTACCATTGGAAAACATGGCACTTTAGTAAAGGCTTCTTTATTTCTTTCTTAGACAACTTCTGTTGTTGGCTGTTTAGTTAATTGATTTATCTCTCTTTTTACATTCCAAAGTGTTCTTAACAGGGTTCGAGCGAGTGCCTGTTTTGGGTATGAGTGCCGTGAAGATGCTGGTGACTCTACGCCCTTGCTCGACAGAGGATCATCTGCCCGAGTCACACACTTGCTACTCTCGCCTGCTGCTCCCAGAGTACCGGACTAAAGAGACTCTCAGAGCTAAACTCTTCGAAGCCATCAGCCATAATAGAGGGTTCTGGGAAGAATGAAACAGATTGTGGAATCAAATTATCCACATGGAAGAAAACTGACCGAAGAAAATACACTGAATGAGTGCGATTTCTATCCCTGGGACTTTATATCTGTAAATAAGCATTAAAATTGATTCATAAATAACAAGTGTACAACGTACTATTCTTTTGCTTGTCGCTAGTCTCTGATGTAACACTACAATAAAATATGATAAGTATTTTTTAAAAATAACCTTTATGTGTAGATCCGTAAATAAAGTTAGTTTCAAATACATTTACTCATATTACCCTAACCCATCCCCCTCCTGAAAAAAATTGGGAATTTCCATGTCAGTTTTTCAGCAGGAAGTTGCATCACTTGGGTCTTTATCGAAGGCCATGGTAATAAAGGTAAGTTCTCTCAATTTCTTGTTTACATATTTGATGATTTTGTGATATCGTGTGAAAAAACTATCCTGTCACTCAAATTATATGTAAATTACTTGAGTGTAAAAATTTACATATTTGATAAATATGTAATTTGCAGAATTCCCTGGTTCTATGATCATGTGCACCATTTGGCTGTTTGACATGTATTTCCTAATTCTTTGCTAAAAACTCACTCTACTTACTTTCAGTCCCGCTACTTTTATAAAAAAAATAATGAAGGGTTAGTAACAAGAAAAAAACGGTTCCCATCTTTCGATTATAAATCTAATACAACATTTAAATACCAATTTGGAATATATAAGTATGTATGCTATTGGAATACGTTCTGAAAAGAGATTAAATTTCGAAAAGTTACAACAAGTAAATGCCACCCATTTGATGGATTGTCTTTATTGATGAATGCCGTCGTCATGATCAAGTTGATGGTGGAAATAAAGTCATTATAAAAATAATGTTGCCCTCTACTGGTGAGATTAAACCACTTTGACAGGAGTCACGTGAGCAGTGACGTCGTAATCTGTCTCCCAACTTCCTTGTTTTTATCGGAACCATTAAACTGAAAGCTTTCCAGTGATATACGACCAAAAGAAAGAGACGAAATGCATTTCGCCAGGTAACGCTATCTGCATTATATCACACTGCTGAGTATACGTTTGTGTTGATTGGTGTCTCTCTGGAAAATCTTTTATTCTGGTTGAAAATGGCAGTTTAGTGAGTGTCAGCGATGTTTCCCAGTTTGTCCTCAGATTATCCTGTGTCTTTGATGAACTGTAATAGTATGTTTTGGTAGGAGTTTATGCATATAGCATATGAACTAATGCGTGGTTCATACTGTGTTAGAATGGACGTAGATTAAATTTGGACGTTTCTAAAGTCAACGAGCTGCATAGAGTCACATTAGTAGCTAAAGCCTTCATACTTTCGATTATACTCCAGGAAAGCACCTGTGACGAAAAAAACTCGGTTGTTTAACGTGAAACAGGTGTCTATGTTTGAAATTTTAACGTAAAAACAAATTTAACGGTTTTTTTTCTCAGTGACGTCAGAAGAACGAGCATAAAATTTCAGATTCATCAATGATTTCAATGAAACAGATCCTATTGTGATTTAAATATTCAAACACAAAAAATAAATAGTCATTATAGTATTACATAATTATCCCATATGAACATACAATGTATTGTTAAATAAATGTATTTCTTATTATTGCATCAGTTGATTTACAGGTTGGTTTTAAAGGATTTGTTATGTGAGTAACCAACAAGTATTGAATCTTCTGAAATATGTGAGCTGATGGCACACAAAAAGCAAATTTTCAGAACCCACAATTTTTAAAGAGTGTAAAAAGTGGCAGACCCTATGAAATTACAAGCTCAGAGGATGCTAATGCTTCATGGAACTTCATGTGGTCTTCAGATAAACTGCAGAATAGTCGCTGAATGGGTTTTCAATAGCAAAATCGGGTTCATAAGTTGGTCCAATGGCGAGGATATGTGCTGTCTTTTAGAGATGTTGGAGACTTTATTATTAGAATAATAGTCTAATATAACAACAATATTAATATAAGGGTTTTCCATCATTAATTGTTAAAAATTATAGTAATCTTATTACTTGTTATAATTTACCCCTTTTTCTTGTTACATAATGTGATACTTCAGTTCTTAAGAATTTAATTTATTGCAGAAAGTTACGAGTGTAACTAGTTCTTTTGACTGTTATTGAGTGTGTTTGTAGTCTGGGCAGTGTGTGAGGCGAGGTTTTGAAGTGTGTGAGGCTTATGTTTGAGTATCAGGTAATCAGAAAGGTTGTCTCCTCCAACTCCTGTTGGTGACACACACGGCAGTGGTGTGGTTGTGGTTTTAAGACCGCGTTCTTGGATCCTTGGTGGCACAAATGCAGAGAATGGCTGGTGTTTAAGATGCCATGCTTTGGGCTTCACTCAGCATCAGGAGTTTAACACAATGGTTACCATTCTTACAGGTACACACCGTGTTGCCTCTTATAATAATATTGAACGCCTCATCACCAAGACGTTTTCAACAATTCCACAGTTTTAACATTGAGAACAAGTGCCCTTTTCCTTTTGCGTCTCTCTGACTGTACACCAGTGGCCAAGCAAGGTGTAGAACATAACCTAAACCACTGAACTCCATGGAAGTGAACACCATTGGGATGAATTAGAATGAAGTCTACAGTCCAGACCTCATCTACCTTCACATTGTGTTTCTGAAAGTATGGTCAAAAATATATCTTCTAACGGCAACCTTCTAACTGAAAGGCTACAGTGCTACCCACTGCTCCACCGTGCCGCCCTCATATGAAACCTTTCCAATTTAAAACTGGCATGAACCTTAATTTTCCATGGTTTTGCATACAAATTTAACTACTTTACATTTTGTAATGAAATTCTACCGGTCTAATGGATTCAATGATCTATGCTAAACGCTAGTTTGTAAAATGCTAACACACACTATTTATTATCTTGAGTTAAAGGAGTGTTTCTTTAATTAACTGTTTATTGAATGTTATGAACATTGCTTGCATGCAACAATATTTGTTTTTTGGGATGCTGAATGTGCTCTGAAGCTACGTGATCAATATTTTACACAAACTAATTTAACAAAAAGTGTTTATGCTACCCAGCACTGTGATCTTAGATGAATTTATTCAATAGTTACACTTTTGTTCTGACACTATGTTAAAGGTATTAAATCCAGTGAACTGTAATGATTCGCTGCTTTGAAAAGATTTGTAGATCTGTGATTTTTTTTTTTTTTTAACCACACCAGCTGGTTTATTATGAGTCATTCTTGTGGCTAGTTCCCAGTTATCCACATGCGGTCAAACACACACCGACCGAATCAGGTTTGCTGTCCTTTGGTGAACATTTGGTGACATGTTGGGTTTTAAACCATACAAGCTGTAAATTCTTAAACCCAATATTTACAAAATGCTGAAATCTGTGAAATTATCATAACACAATTAAGACCCCACTAATATAAAAACATGTACACTGCATCGATTCTCAGCTTCCCAGTGTCTCATGCCAGGGTTTCTGCTTCTGTTCCAGGTCTGTCACTGACAGACGGAGACGACGAGGCGCTGCAGCCTGAATCCAAATCCTTCCATCTTGCTCTCACTTTCTCTCATTGAATGATGATGCTGTGCTGGGGAAGCAGTGGCGCAGGTCAGCTGGGCATCGGGTCATCCGAGGCCGCTGTGTTAGAGCCCAGAACCTGCTCCGTGTTTGACGGAAGAGGCCTGAAGGAAGTGGCCTGTGGAAGCCAGCACTCGCTATTCCTGTTGCATGATGGGAGCGTTTACACGTGTGGATTGAACAGTTCTGGTCAGCTGGGTCACGAGAAGGGAGGAAGCAGGCCAGGTACTTAAGAGGTTGTTTATCATGATGGAGATCAGTTATTGGATCCATCGCCTGGTTAATTCTGAATTGATTGATTAAATATCAATTAAAAAAATTACCTTTAAAAGCAGTGTGTGCACCATAGCTCTAAGATGGAGACTTTTTAGGCTTTTAAATGTGAAAGTGCTCTGTGAATCTCTGTGTAGTTTTTAATACTAAAGAGTCGAATCTGAGATAAGTTCATGAACTGTGATGTCACAAAATACTATACCCCTCCTACATTGTGATAGCTACATACTGATAAGGCAGCTTCATGGTATTGTTGAATTTCAGCGCACTTTTTACATAATATATGAGGTACATATATTAATAGTGTAATATTTGTTGGTAGACATCCGTTTCGGAGATAAGCACGCAATAAGCAGTTTCCAATGAGAACAGACGGTTCGAACTACCAATCATCGCAGGTTGCGTCATGTAAAGTTTTGTACAAATAAATACCAGTTAAAATAACCGTGTATTAAAAGATAATTGAAGTGTTTTTTTTTAGCTGTTGTTGGAGACTTCGGAAACCAAATTCGAAGCACTCACCTAGTCATAAAAGACAGTGAGCTTCAGCAAAAACCTTCAAAATGAATGCTCATTTTGGCATTGGGAACGTCTCTACACAGGAGATATACAATGTTTATTGGTATTTTTATTGGTTTATTGGTACACTCTTTCAAACAATGTGATGATGCCTGAGACAGAGAGCATAAGATTTCGAAGAACTCGAAGTGGGTGTATTCTATGATGTGAAACAGACTATTCATGTGACCAGGAGCTAAAATGTGTCATTGTTATTTTATTCTCCTGCAGTCATAATAGATCTGTTTTTACCCATCATGCTCTAGGACTCAGCCACAGGGTTGTTAATCTGGTTTATAAGAAAACAATTCCCTGCAGCAGATTGTCTCTCACATGTCCCTGCTAATGAGATTTCACCATTACTTCAGGAGCGATGTGTTGAAGTGAGAGTTCAGTCATACTCCTTTGGTTTTAAATGTCCTGAACCTGTCGGATTGTGTTGAATAGTTACAATGAGTCCATGAGTGTGAAAGTTCTTCTGAAATTCTCTATCTATACACAATCTGACGAGCTGCAAAAGAAAGGCATTCCTTCCATCTCTTCTGTGTGGAAGAAACAAATTCGCTGCTGTTTTGAGGAGGTTTTTGAATGTCGCAATGTTGCTCCTGAGTTTTCTTTTCAGTTTCAAAAGACGGAGTTTCATTGTTTAATGAATGCAATGCTGCGAGTAGGGGATTTCTGTGTGTTCCTTTCAGTTTCCTTTAAAATAAGTGGTGGACAGCTTACAGAAAGTTGTTCTATGTCTTTTTTTATTTTAATTTTTTAATTTAATGAGTTATTTCGATAACATATTGTGCTATAAGGCTCAAATACACAGTAAATAATCTAGCTAACTGAAGAATGGTACAACTTCCATTTTGTGTGATTTTTTTTTTATATATATATATATATATAAAATGTGAAAGTATTTTAATATCCACACTTTTTCCCTCAGCGTTTCCATCAATTTTCAACAAAGAGTGAATGCAGCACGACAGATCACATGACCAGCTTTTATATATTAATTTTATAGGATTTTTTCAGCGACACTTTTATTTTTACATTAATAACTTGCATATTGTGATGACCAGCTGCACTACAATGGGTTCTGATTGGTGGAGAGTCATAGTAACATTGCACTTTTGGAGAGGCTGCATTGGTTGTTTCGTGTTCCTTTGTTCTTATGTGTTTGTTGTGTTGGACATGTTCTGAAATGGACACAATGTACTATGCCATACATTTTACCTATTTAAAGGTCCCGTCGTATAGTGGACGGTTGGTTCGAATGCCAAACCTGCTTTCTTTTCCAACCCTCCAACATCCCACTCCTACTTTGGTTTATTTCTATCTCTACTGTCCTGTCGAATAATTCGATACAGGCAATTGCCACAAAATTAATAAAATTGCATTGCTGTGAAACTCAATCTGTCAAAGCTATTCATAAATGCTTCTGGTCACATCTTTGTTTAGACAATTGACAAATACAACTCAGGGATTGCTACATTTTTTAATGTTAGGCAACATATTATTTAGTAATAATCCAAGCATATTTTTCCATTCTGTTTAATTGATAAATACGAACTAATTTCTGCTTTAATGTGAAATTGGCAGTAGAGGGTTTTAAATTTGATGAGGTTAAATATGACCAGTGGACTCTAAATATGACCAGTGGAAACTTGAATCTCATCATATCTTTAGCATTTAAGTATAAAATGATGAAATTGTTTCCGTATTAAAGCCATATTTTTGACTCTTTTAGAGTTGTATAGCATTGTAAAAACAATGAAACTTTTTTTTTTTATTCTAGTAAGAAAACTGGAGATGTTCTCATGGGAATGTGATGAATTTTTTGGATGCATTTGTGTGACAGAGCTAGTGGGTGCTCTAGATGCCCAGAAGATCTCGAGTGTGTCTTGTGGAAGGGCTCACTCCCTGGCAGTGAATGAACAGGGTCAGGTCTTCACCTGGGGCGCTGGAGAGGGAGGGCAACTTGGATTGGGCATGGCTGAAGAAGCCGTTCGAGTGCCCAGGTAAAGCATAACAGAAAGTTATTACATGTAACATATGTTTCTTTGTGTTTCAATCAGTTCTTGTATATTTCAACCCCTTTAGGTTAATTAAAAAGTTATGCGAGCATCGAATCTCACAAGTGATGTGTGGAAACCAACACTGTTTAGCACTTTCCAGAGGTAAGAGACACAAATGGAACCTTTATTTGTTGTTTGGCCTGTTTTTAGGAAGTGCAACATCCTGCTTTTGATTTTGTTTCAGATGGTCAGTTGTTTGTGTGGGGAGAGAACTCCAGTGGTCAGCTGGGTTTAGGGAAGAGTGAACCCAGCTCTCTGACCCCTCAACCTCTCAATTCTCTGTGTGGGATCCCACTGGCGCAGATCAGCACCGGAGGAGACCACAGTTTCGCTCTTTCATTTTCTGGAGCGGTGTTTGGTTGGGGCAAGAACAGTGCGGGACAGTTGGGCCTCAATGATGAGCAAGGTTAAATACACACACAGCATGAGCGTCCTTTCTATGTTCGTGCCGGTCTATTGGGTGACACTGTGTACAAAAACACTTTTGGACTTAAACCATCTCAGATTTAATGTAGTTTCCAACACAAGTTGCTATTTTTAAAACCAGCTTTAAATATTATCTTCTCCAATGTCTCTGTGATGTCTTAGACCGCGCTGTTCCCTGTCACATCAAGTTCTTGCGCTCACAGAAGGTGGTTTACATCAGCTGTGGAGAGGAGCACACTGCTGCCTTGACAAAGGTTTTGCTTAAAACCCTTAAACTTTTTTATTTTTGTCAATATTTTTATTATAAAACAAAAGCATACTGAGTAAAACAACCTTGAAGAAAGCATCACAGCTTAGTAAGAAGTAGGGATGCACCGATGCTGAGATCATGTACTTGTAAAAACACTCTGATTCCCTGCGATGTCATCGACAGAACTTTTTTTGTCGATCAACCACTTTCAGATGTTGAATGGTCACCGACTTAACATTTTGGAACTAATTTCTACAAATACACAATCTTAAAATTAGTCTCATTACTTAGAAAACTGCCACATTCCAAAAAAATGGTGTCGCGCATCCCTAGTAAAAGTTGGAACAGTTGGTGTTTCTCTAATGCAGCATTTCTTACATTATTATAATTTGCATGCGCAGGAATTACAATTACAAAATGTAAACAGATGGCAAAATATATCAAAACATATAGCTTCACAACATATAACAACATTTCACAACAGTAAATTACTTAACGCAGCATTGCATAGCATAGTATAACATATAACAGCTAAAAATCTAAATAATATTACAGTACCGTAAAATCAAATAATATAGCATATCATTACATATTAAAAAAACGGCAACATTACTTCACATAACATTACATCGCATTAATTTTAAGTAACACTACATACTGAAGTATAGCATAGTAAAAAATTATGTTACACTGCATCACATCATATAACAACATATTTACATAACATGACGATACAACACAGTACATTAAATATTGTAACAACAATGACTAGCAACATGACAATATAAAACGTAACTTAACATAATATTGCAAAACATAACATTAGCGTAATATTACACATTGTAGCATAACAAAATACAT
This sequence comes from Danionella cerebrum, assembly GCA_007224835.1. Classification (NCBI taxonomy): domain Eukaryota; kingdom Metazoa; phylum Chordata; class Actinopteri; order Cypriniformes; family Danionidae; genus Danionella; species Danionella cerebrum. The sequence goes on along the minus strand of SRMA01026884.1, from coordinate 537 downwards.
GACATAACATACCTTTATGCATCATTGTATAACATAACATTACAAAAAAAAACATAATATTACATAATGTAACATGCCATTGCAGAATATAACATTATAATGTAAGAAGATATACAACAGCATAACATAGCATAGCATTGACATAGCTAGCAATTCATAACATAGTATAAAAAAAACTTAGCATAACAGTCCATTAACGTAGCTAGCAATACATAGTATTACAAAACCTAGCATAACATAGAATAGCATAAGTATAAAAATAACACAAACATAGCATAGCATAGCCAGTAATTCATAACATAGTTTAAAAAAACTTAGCATAACATTCCATTAACGTAGCTAGCAATATATAGTATAACAAAACCTAGCATAACATAGAATAGCATAAGTATAAAAATAATACAAACATAGCATAGCATAGCCAGTAATTCATAACATAGTTTAAAAAAACTTAGCATAACATTCCATTAACGTAGCTAGCAATATATAGTATAACAAAACCTAGCATAACATAGAATAGCATAAGTATAAAAATAA
>SRMA01026883.1:237856-267723 GCA_007224835.1 Danionella cerebrum | reverse complement strand
CACCATGTCTCTATGACTTTCGTAAGCTGAGATAGAGATACGCCATATTGGTTGCTATGGTAACAGTGTTGTTGCTATGGAGGGGTGGCTGACCTAATATATTGTTCCCCATATGAATACAAGTAAATTACAGCAACCCCCATGTCTCTATGATTTTCCTGAGCTGAGATAGGTACATGCTAAATTGGTTGCTATGGTAACCAGTCTGGTTGCTATGGAGGGGTCGGTGACCTAACACATTGTTCCCCATGTCAATACATCAACCCCCATGTCTCTATGACTTTCCAAAGCTGAGATAGAGCTGCGCCATATTGGTTGCTATGGTAACCAGTTTGGTTGCTATGGAGGGGTAGCTGACCTAATATATTGCTCCCAATATCTATACGGGTAAAATACAGCAACCTCCATCTCTCTATGATTTTCCTGAGCTGAGATAGAGACATGCCATATTAGTTGCTATGGTAACCAGTCTGGTTGCTATGGAGGTGTCATTAACATAATATAATGTTTCAGCTGTCAGTATGGGTGCAGCTTACCAGCCCCCAAGTCTCTAGCATTTTCCTAAGCTAAGATAGAGAAGTGGCAATATAGTTACTATGGTAAACAATTTGGTTGCTATGGAGGAGTTAGTGACATCATGTTGTAATCTACTTTCCATTTAGACTAATATAAAGCAACCCCCATGTCTCTACTGTGTTCCGTTTAGAAGATATTTGACATTGAAAGTTATGTCAAAAAGTGGGTGTGGCTTAATTAATTTATGTTAATTCACAAGCAATGATGGGCTGGATAAGTAATTTGCTTCCTTAATGCTTGTATGACTTTCCAGTGTCAATCAATTACAGAAGCTCTTTACATTAGGATCTATGGGGTTCATGCTCCATTCATTTCAATGGGCCATTGAAAGTCAATGAGACACCTTTGACCTACTTATTTGAAATCAGCTTGCACCTGGAGTTATCAACTGCCAAATTTTCAAACGAGTCAGCTGACTCAACTGTCAGATTTTCAAACGATGGCAAATCTGCTGGAGAAAATCAGATTTTCATGCCTCAAACAAATAAAGATTATAGAAGAACCGTAAGACATATCGAAATGATTCTTTCTTTGTAAGAAGCAGAAGACCCTAACGAAGAGAATGCTGTAATTTTTTGTGAAGGTGTGATTAGAAATAAAAAAATTATGGCGAGCTACAAATAGCCTTCATTTGATTCTGTGTAACTGCTCATTTTAGAGAAATCCATACCCTCAAACAAATAAACATTATGAAAGAATGAACAGAGGTATTGAAATATTTCTTTTACTGTTAGAATCCCAAGATTTTAAGGAAGAGCATGGTGTAAATTTTGTGAAGCTGTGATAAAGTTTGAATGATTTATGGCGAGTTAAAAATAGCCTGCGATTGAGATTTTAAACAGGATCCACCAGAATTTTTGAATGGAAGTGAATGGAGCAATTAAGTGCACTCCTTGTGGTTTAGGCCACCTGGAGTAAAAACCGTGTGTTTTTTAAAAATGAAAACAGCACCAACTGAAAGAGGACAAAAATCTCTACCATTTAGATATAAAATGTGTGTGTAAAGGTTAATTTTTAGTTGAGAAAACATTGCAAGTATCAACAAGACTGAGCTTGCTCAAAGTTAGAGTGAGCGATGACATCACCACTCTAGGGCCCCCATAGGGAATGACTTGGGCGATTTTTGGCCCGAAATTCGTGATTTTTACGGAAACCGCTGGTCAAATCGGTCTGAAAAGATATAGCATAAATATACATAACAGCTTTGAGGTGTGTGGAAAGTTTCGTGGCTGTAGCTCAAACGGGCTAGGAGGAGTTGACGGTAGAATTTTTGTCAGAAGAAGAAGAATAAGAAGAAGAATAAGAAGAAGAATAATAACTAGATTTTAAAGTTTGCACGCAAACTTCGATGTTGGCTTGCGTTGGTACCGTTAATACCTATTTTTTTAAATGTTGTCAATTCCGCAACAATAACATAATCCAACCCCCATGTCTCTATGATTCTCATAAGCTGAGATAGGTACATGCAAAATTGGTTGCTATGGTAACCAGTCTGGTTGCTATGGAGGGGTAAGTGACCTAACATATTGTTCCTCATGTCAACACGAGTAAAATACACCAACCCCCATGTCTCTAAGACTTTCGTAAGCTGAGATAGAGCTGCGCTATATTGGTTGCTATGGTAACAGTGTGGTTGCTATGGAGGGGTCGCTGACCTAATATATTGTTCCCTATATGAATACGAGTAAATTACAGCAACCCCCATGTCTCTATGATTTTCCTGAGCTGAGATAGGCACATGCAAAATTGGTTGCTATGGTAACCAGTCTGGTTGCTATGGAGGGGTCAGTGACCTAACACATTGTTCCCCATGTCAATACATCAACCCCATGTCTCTATGACTTTCCAAAGCTGAGATAGAGCTGCGCCATATTGGTTGCTATGGTAACCAGTTTGGTTGCTATGGAGGTGTCGCTGACCTAATATATTGCTCCCCATATCTATACGGGTAAAATACAGCAACCCCCATCTCCTTATGATTTTCCTAAGCTGAGATAGAGACATGCCATATTGGTTGCTATGGTAACCAGTCTGGTTGCTATGGAGGTGTCATTAACATAATATGTTTCAGCTGTCAGTATGGGTGAAGCTTACCAGCCCCCAAGTCTCTAGCATTTTCCTAAGCTAAGATAGAGATGTGGCAATATAGTTGCTATGGTAAACAATTTGGTTGCTATGGAGGAGTTAGTGACATCATGTTGTAATCTACTTTCCATTTAGACTAATATAAAGCAACCCCAATGTCTCTACTGTGTTCCGTTCAGAAGATATTTGACTTTGAAAGTTATGTCAAAAAAGTGGGTGTGGCTTAATTAATTTATGTTAATTCACAAGCAATGATGGGCTGGATAAGTAATTTGCTTCCTTAATGCTGGCATGACTTTCCAGTGTCAATCAATTACAGAAGTTCTTTCACAATAGGATCTATGGGATTCATGCTCCATTCATTTCAATGGGCCATTGAAAGTCTATGAGACACCTTTGACCTACTTATTTGAAATCAGCTGCACTTGCTGAAGTTATCAACTGTCAGATTTTCAAACGAGTCAGCTGCAGCTGGAAAGTCAACTGTCAGATTTTTAAACGATGGCAAATCTGCTGGAGAAAATCTGATTTCCATGCCTCAAACAAATAAAGATTATAGAAAAACCGTAAGACATATCGAAATGATTCTTTCTTTGTCAGAAGCAGAAGACCCTAACGAAGAGAATGCTGTAATTTTTGTGAAGGTGTGATTAGAAATAAAAAAGTTATGGCGAGCTACAAATAGCCTTCATTTGATTCTGTGCAACTGCTCATTTCAGAGAAATCCATACCCTCAAACAAATAAGGATTACGAAAGAATGACCAGAGGTATTGAAATATTTCTTTTACTGTTAGAATCCCAAGATTTTAAGGAAGAGAATGGTGTAAATTTTGTGAAGCTGTGATAAAGTTTGAATGATTTATGGCGAGTTAAAAATAGCCTGCGATTGAGATTTTAAACAGGATCCACCAGAATTTTTGAACGGAGGTGAATGGAGCAATTATGTGCACTCCTTGTGGTTTAGGCCACCTGGAGTAAAAACCGTGTGTTTTTTAAAAATGAAAATAGCACCAACTGAAAGAGGACAAAAATCTCTATCATTTAGATATAAAATGTGTGTGTAAAGGTTAATTTTTAGTTGAGAAAACAGTGCAAGTAGCAACAAGACTGAGCTTGCTCGAAGTTAGAGTGGGCGATGACATCACCACTCTAGGGCCCCCATAGGGAATGACTTGAGCGATTTTTGGGCCGAAATTCGCGATTTTTACGGAAACCGCTGGTCAAATCGTTCCGAAAAGACATAGCAACAAACTACATAACAGCTTTGAGGTGTGTGGAAAGTTTCGTGACTGTAGCTCGAACGGGCTAGGAGGAGTTGACGGTAGTTTTTTTGTTCTAAGAAGAAGAAGAAGAAGAAGAAGAAGAAGAAGAAGAAGAAGAATAATAAGTTTAAGAGAGATAACAATATGTTGGCTTTGCAAGCAAGCCAACATAATAAGTTTAAGAGAGATAACAATATGTTGGCTCTGCAAGCCAACATAATAATAAGTTTAGGTGCAATAACAATATGTTGGCTTTGCAAGCAAGCCAACATAATAAGTTTAAGTGCAATATCAATATGTTGGCTTTGCAAGCAAGCCAACATAATAATAAGTTTAAATCAGATAACAATATGTTGGCTTTTGCAAGCAAGCCAACATAATAAGTTTAAGTGCAATATCAATATGTTGGCTTTGCAAGCAAGCCAACATAATAAATACTATGATAAAAACAGCTTTAACCTTTCATTATTTCATAATCGATATCACTTAAAACAAGGAGTTCAAAGTCCTCTTTAATTTCAGATGGATTTTCATTATCTCTGAAGGAAAGTGTTAAACAGGAAATCAAAATCTAATTTAAACAACATTCAGAGTAACATCCTGACACATTCATAATAATGCACAAAGTTATGGATATTGTAAGATATTTACACAGAGTGATTTTCAGCCCCTGGAGTGTCTTGAATACATACGCTATGAGTGATTTGTAAGAACCAAGGAAAGAGTACACGACTCATTTTAATCTGAAACCCCATAAACAGCATTCTCACTTCCTTGAGACACACTGAATTGCTGTTTCCATACAATTCATTTCACGCTCTATCTAGCAAAAACATGCAACTGCACTAACCCTTTGAAGATATTAATGGAAATAGATGCATTAGAAAAACCCTCAATCTCACTCTCAGGCTTGACATGGAGAAACAGATGTTTACAGCATCTCACAACACAATACTGCATAGCTAGAAAGACAAAAATTAAAAATGTGTGCGTCTGTAAAATAATAAAACATCTGCTCATAGACTGAAAAGCAAAAAGTGAGAATCTTATTCGTTTGCCAGGTCTCTGTGAACACCCAGTAATGCCTATTGGTATGAGAAATTCTACAGGGCTTATAGTGGTAAAATATATTTTATTGTATTTAAACAATATACTTGTTTTATTTTGTGACAGGAATTTTGCTCGAAGAGACATTAAGAAAATCTGGTTCCCAAGTATTTAAATGACTGTGTTCTGATGTGAAGAAATGACTGGTAAACAAATTCTTCTGATGAGGATATCTCATGTGGATAAGGTTCTACTAGTTCCTAGTACACGTGCAGAACAGTTTCATCTTTGATAGCTCCCTCAATCTGGAAAGGCCAGTCACTTTGTTGTCAGTTCAGTGCTTTTTTCATTTCCACCTGCTTTTACACTCAAATTATTTAAACAAGTGACGCATACTTTCATTTTATCATGGCTGGACTATTGCAATGCTCTTTATTTGGGAGTTAAGGAGTCTACAAGCTGTAATTAGTCCACAATCCAGCAGCCAGATTTCTGTGTGAGGAAGCATGATCACGTCACTCGCTTATCATGCACTCTTCAGTAGCTCCCCATCCGATACTGGATTGATTTTAAAATATTGCTGATATGTTTTAAATATTTAAATGTTCTGGCACTTGACTATATTTTCAAACTCTTATCAGAGTATAAACAAGGACAAGTATGTTGATGGTCCTTTAGTGTCGAGGAAAGCATGTCGTTTTAGAGATCCCTAATCTTTTTTCCTTGTACTAATTGCTATTATTAATACAGTGGTACCCCGAGATACAAAACTAATCCGTTCAAGGGTGGCTTTCGTAGGTCGAACATTTTGTATCTCGAAGCTAACCCGTGCAACGGCTCTCAGAAACAACAGTATAAGTAGATGAAAAAATGGAAAACCAGAGAAAAATCAAGTAACATTTCTTCAATCCTAAATCTACACATTGTTAATGTAATTAATGATAATAAACAGAATGAAACACAAGCAAAATACGTAATATGTTCACAAATGTGAAACCTTACCTTGAGAGTGAAGTGATTTGTTGGAGGAGGTGGAACGGATGCAGAATACATTGCGGCACTACATACGAAAGTTAACATTCTCGAGATATTTCACGAATTACTAACACAAACACAGTTTCAAGCACAAATGGAGACAGTACCGAGCGTTTAAGATGGGAGAGAGCGAGTCACTTCAGGACAGCACTTTATTAACGTTATTTTTTTTAGAATACCTTGACTCTAGCTTTTGTTTTAGCACATTATTGGTAATCTATACATAATGTTTTGCTTGATTTAAAAGTGTTTTAAAGCGCATCAGCCCCTTTTAAAACTGTCAGCAATTGGAGTATGGAGCGCCAGGACCCGGAAGCGTCAAACTTAACAAGCGGAACTGATATTAGAGCAGAACTGTTGGTGTTTGTTGTACTTGGAATTTTTTTCGTATCTCAAAGCAAAACATTTCTTAACTGTAAGCATTCGTATCTCGGGGTACCACTGTATGTAATTCTGTTGAGGATTAAAAGAGACATTCTTATTTTTACAGCTTCAAATGCGCATTAAGTTTTGAAATAAAGTAGATGTAGCATTAAATTTAAATCTATTCAATGATTGTGACGACCACTTCGACATCTCTTTGTACTCTTGAATATGTAATATTTAAATAATGACCTGCCCCCAGAGAATAAAACACTAAATGACACAAACAAACATACATCACTTCAATTGGGATCACTGGGGTGTAAGAATTCTTAATTATCACAAATTCTGAGGCTTTAATAAGAAAATCAAGTGTGTGTGTTTGCTTTTGTTACTGTGTGTTTCAGGGTAAGGCCATTTTCTGGCAAACAAAAACACGCTTGTCACTCAGAATGAGTGATTACCTCTCTCCCCATGGAAGGATAAGTCAATTTCACACGTTTTCCCTCCTCCAGGCCCAGACACACACTTAAAATGTCTCACTTATACATACACTCTGATACATTCCTGATTATTTATGAAGGCACACAGAAGTTCATGATTCTGCTGGGCCTCCAAATCTGTAATCATTGGAAAAACAAGAGTAAATCATTTTTATACTTTTTTGTTCTTCTTGTGGTATGCTTTAAGCTTTCCAGAGAGAAGCAGGGATATAAGTTCCCAGAGGACCTTCTTGTGACACAGGTTGTTGCAGTGAATGATGAATATAGCAGTTTGGGGCATGCTTATATTTATCGTATTGTGTCTTTTTGGCTGTTAATTCTGCAGTCAACTATGAACACTTTATTTTTCAGCTTAAAAATGTGCATGGGAAATCTCAGCATAAGGATTCACATATTTATTTAAAATGCTATGTCGCACTATTCCACCATTGCAATCAAGGTGCTTTAAAAGAATGTTAAAATAAAACATAATAATGATATTACAATTGTAAAGATATATGACATAAAACAAGCTATAAACTACACAGGAAATTAAAACACACACTATTCCATTCTATAATCCATACTGGATTTTAGTCAATCATCACAAATCTTTGTTACCCTCTAAATGCAAAAGGTTCTCAGAGTGCTTTCTGGACGATTTAAGATCAAGATCTCGACAGACACATAAAGCATTCTACAGCGAATACATGCTTGGTCACCGTTGTTGGAAAAAAACCTAGACATTCAACATTAACTCCTAACATCGAGGAAGCTGCAAAAATCTTTTATTTATTTAGTAACTGCACAGCATGAAGGGGCCATGAACTGCATTTGTTTTTACTTTGTTGTTTTAATTGTGGTCTAATTATAGGACAATAATATCACCGACTTTTGTGGATTGGCACTTCATAGTTTTTAATATTCACGAAGTCAGCTTGATATCCAGTTCTCAAGACTAACCAACAGTCTGACAAAGGATCAGAAAATGATATGGGTTCCCAAAACTTGGATCATCATCAAACAACCAGTATCCATCAAGAGGCAAGAGTGAACACAAACACGTTTTGTGCATTTTTTTCAGAAGAGACCCAAATTTCTGTCCAAGTTAACTGCACAGAGAAAACATCCAAGCCATGATTATGCTCTGCTGACCAACAAATGTTGCACTCTTGACTAAACCTTCCAGATTAGGGATGGGAAGCTGGTGATCATCATATCAACAGGTCAGAGCTAAAAGCAAGAATTCACCTTTCAAAGAGACACTTTTACAGTAAATAATGCAATTTTTGCATTCTTCATTCATTTATGCACTATCCAAATTGGGCCATTATGAACTGATTATGAGCTGCTTTGGTCTGTTTACAATTCCACCGAGCATTATAATACTATTTTCAATAATAACCTCAAGATTCATATGAGGAGTTTGGTTCCAAAATGCGATAAATGCCATTTTTTTAAAAAAGAGTGTCACGTTTGAAAAACCCATAATCAATAATTCCAAAAAACACATTTTTCGTGTATTACAGTCATGTTTTTTTTTTTACAACCCGCGATAAACAGCAGTCAATTTTTATTTTTTTCACAAAAAAACATAACTCTGTTAAACCAAGCACAGAACAACGAAGATGAGGTGCTGCAGAGGTGTAAATGACAGCTGTAATCGTTCCAGGAATACGGAACATAAGAAAGGAGAGACTGCAGGGAGGGGGCTCACTTGACCGGGCAGTGGATAACTGATAATCTCTATCTGCGTGTGGGTTCTGACGCTGTTTTACCGATCCATTCTGAAACCAGCCATTTGATTCATTATCGGTGTTGTATTTTGAGAAAAAAAAAGTAGAAAAATATTGAGTTTTGGTAAAAAAAAATTAAAACTTGTTTTAAAAATACATTTTAAATATTAAAATCTGGCTTTGAAATTGTTATGTTTGTGTGACTGAGGTGATTTATGAAAGTTTGGAATAACACTTTTTAACTCAAATTCATCAAAATTTAATATGACGTTTGGAAAAACAACTTCATAGAAACCCGATGTCCCCCTTTACCAGTGCCACACATCTGAAAAAGAACAAAAGCAATGAACCTGAGCTGTGATGGTTGCTATGCAGTTGCTCAGTTATCAAGGGTAATTTACGGAATAGTTACAGGCTTACCAGGGGTGTTTTAAGAGCTTAGAAATGACTGCATGCCAAAAGAAAATGTCCACAAAAAAAAACAAATTACACATTTGTTCTGTTTGATATCCCAGGCTTGAAGCAATGGCTCAAAAACAAATACCCAAGTTTAACATTTAGCAGCAGGGATTTGTTCAAATCAATAACCCTAAATGTGCACTAACAGCGCTGATGCTTCCCTTAGAGAGCAACAATAATAGAATTGAATGAAACACAATTCAATGTGGCTGTGGAGAAATGTAAAGCTCCAAGATTCAATCTTATTAGCAATTTAAGTCATATCATATTCCAGTACATAAATGGTCTGAAAGCAGCATGAATCTCTTGAGTATTCCGTGTTGGTATTATAGATCTTGATGCTGTAGGTCTCTCTGCTATTTTTTTTTTACAAGAGTTAACATTCCTTGGTGGAACGGCAAGCATGCATTTAAAATGACTCAGTGGAGAAGCTGAATTCAATCACTTGGGTTGATATTTCTTCAATGTCTTTAATTATCTGAGAAGTCTATATATGTAATCAAACCACTGATGGGAATCTAGAGATATCTGAGAGATTCGTTCTGTCCTTCCGTAGTAGATAATCTGTCCCGGGGCGTATTTCCATTGGAACAGCAAATAATGACTGCTGTGACTCCCTCAGCCTTTATGATCAATGCAGTGCTGCACAGACAACATCCAACACAGAGTCTCCTACACATTTCCATCCACTCCAAAACTCAGCCCCCACAGTCCCAAAACCCCTAGACACTCCAGTCTCTGGGTTCGGCCAAAAATCTCCTCCACCACACGAGCGTTTAGGCTCCAGTGTCAATGCAGGTCAGAGTTCATGTTGGAGCTGTCAGTGAGCTGTGTTTGTCTGGGGTAACAGAGCTCCACCGGGACTCGTGTTCTCTCAAGCTGTTGTTGGTTTGATGTATGAAATGGAGAAGTTGAGGTGCCAGGTAATAAAACATCATACTGATCTCTGAAAAGCCAGGCCTTATGGATTTCTGTATGTGCATGTGGTCAATAGTTTTATTAAAACTCAGACTGTCTAATGAAAAGCTTACTATTGGAAAGGAACCTGGAGGACTACACTGACTTTGGGTTAAAATGTTTAAAAGAAGAGCAAGAACTGTTGAAAGTTTGGGGACTGGCGATCCCATATTGGTGACCTTTCTACATAAAAGTGCCTTTTATCCAAAGTAAGCTGGAGTTGGTCCAGAAGACCCCCATGACTCTACTTAAAGAGTTACGAATAAAAAGGAATTCAAACTGAAAACGACATTATGTTACCAGGATTAATTGATAGTATTACATGATACAACAGGGACAACTACAATCTTTCCAATCTCTCCAGTAGTTCCAAAGGGGTTCGTCTGTGATCGCCTGGAGATCTCCGGTTGGTAATTATACCATCTATGTTGGTAACCGGTACACTCAACTTTGAAACCAAGCTGCAGTGAAGTTCACAAACCACCAGGAAACTCACAGGAAGGCACACCACGGATCTGAGGAGCAAGTGCAGCACTTGAAAGTAGACTGAGTAACAACTCACAGAGCATACAGAGTAGCAAGCCAGCAAGGGAGTCCAGGAAGTGATTCACGGGGGAATGACTTGGACGATGGACACCCGGAGTGTTTATGTGGAATTTCGGAGATTGAGATTGGATGATGAGGTAAGTGATGACAAGTGTTAGTGGTTAAGGTTGGTCTTAGACTTGCGGGTTGTTACATATAGGTGTAATTTATACATACATTCATTTTCCTCAACAATATTAAACTAAAACAATTGTATGCTTTATAGCAGTTTATTTAAGTTGTGTGGGAAATATACCGTATTTTCGGCTCATAAGACGCACCGGCACATAAGACGCACCCAATTTTAAAAGAGGAAGATCTAGAATAAAAAGATTCTGAACCAAATACTGTTGTAAAATATTTTATATCAACTGTGTAAAAGTTAACAGCCAAACATGTAACATGAACAGACAGTAAACAGTAAAAGTAACAAAAAAAAGGCTGTAATGTTTTTCTTTGCCCCCACTCATCATTCTAAAGTCCACCATTCGTTATCACCATCACTGTTCCAGTGCAACATTGTCACTACATTACTAATAATAGCCAGTAACATTGTCACTACATTACTAATAATAGCCAGTAACATTGTCACTACATTACTAATAATAGCCAGTAACATTGTCACTACATTACTAATAATAGCTAGTAAGATTGCCCCCACATTAGTAATAATACAGTGGTTCTCAAACTTTTTTAGTCGAGCCCCCCTTTAAAAGAATCTGTAAAATAATAATTATTTAATAATTAATTAATAATTATTTTTATGTAAAATAAATGTTACTACTCCTAATGTTAAATAACTCATTATTTATAACTTATTCAAGTGACAATTCGGTTGCATGTGAGATGTACCGTTGAGAGATAATTTGATTTTATTAAAGAAGAGTTTCAGTCATTGAGAGTCATTCAGTCATTTTCCTCACGCGAGCAAGAGAGAGAGAGAGAGAGCGCGCTGTGCACGCTGTGCATCTGTGCACCTTATGAAAACCCACATAACTCCATTAATGAAGGATCAAACTGTCCAAGTTTGTGAAACTGTCCAAGTGAATGCTTAGCGGAAAAAAACCCCTCACAGACTGAAGACGATGCAGATCGATCATCATCTTATCGTCAGGCTCAAAAACATCGCAGATAAACTCTTAGCTGTGCCCATTTCACATCTTGAAATGTATTTTAGCGTGAGAAATCGGGTTTGTAGCGTGAGAGATCACTCAAATGCGAGAGTCTAACGTTCAATGTGTGGTCTGTAGTTTTGCTCGTGAGTATGGATGCGGAAGCACCGCACCACTGCGGCCAAAGGCATTGTGGGCAATGTAGTTTTTTTTCAGTTTAGTTTTCGTTACGGCCGCGATGGGCGATGACATCAGCGTGCAGCGCTGGGTGTACAAATATGGCCGCGGCTTCGGCCTAGCACCGGAGCTCTTACGCCTCTCATACGGCCGTGACCGGACTTCGCGGCACTCTGCATTCGGTCGATAAGACGCACCAACTTTTTCCCCTCAGTTTTGGGGAAGAAAAAGTGCGTCTTATGAGCCGAAAAATACGGTAACTCTAAATTATAACAGAGTGCTCTCTAATCTACTTTATAGCAATTATTTAAAATTACTCTCCAATCTGGTGGCTCAAGTCGCATCATGTAATACGAGTTCACCGGTCAAAGTTTGCCCCAGCTGAATTTTCCGTCAAAGCAGAAGCTCAAAATCTCACTACTTAGGCAAAAGCTTCCAGTTTTGGATTGACGCATTCGTTGTCGATGGAATTTTTTAAATAGTGTGACCACCCTATCACGATCATGTTTCTGATTCCTAGCTGCAACACCTTAGTTTCACATTAGTTTCCTGTTTAATTACTCACTTCTACTCGCTGCTGGACTGCTCAGAAGTCACGGGGAGATCAATGACTGCAGTGGGGATGCTGAACACACACGTGGGCTGGTCATATAATTAGAATATCATAAAATATCCTCACAGTCTGATTTATTTCAAGTGCTTATTTCATGTCATTTTGATGATTATAACTGAGAGCTAATGTACTAAATCTAAGGAAATTAGAATGTTTCTTAAGACAAACACAAAGAAATGTTGGTCAACTTAAAAGTATTTACATGTTCAGCACTCAATACTCAGTTGGGGCTCCTTTTTCATGAATACCCAGCTGATTGCTAATCACCTACACCTGCACAATTATACGTGCATCGTTGGCCCTTTAAAATGGCGAACTCTCCCAAGGATCATTCTCATGAGGAAGAACAATTAATAGCATGCATACCATGGTTCTGGGTAGCTGTGACACTGTGTACAGGTGCCCAGTCCTGGTGAAAAAAGGAAATCTGCATATCCATAAAATTGTTTGCTGTAAGAGTGCTCTATAACTTGCTGTTAGACAGCGCAATTGACCTAGGACTTAATAACACGCAGTAGATCAACTTTTTTTGTCAACCTCAAAACAACCTGGATTCTGTGCCTCTCCAAAGGAAATGCAAACTTAATTTTCATCAGCAAAACTTTGAAACAGTCAGCAGTGGTCCTGTGATTTTTGTCTATAACCCTGGGAGAAGTTTCTGATGCTGTTTCTTGTTCAAGAGTGGTTTGTGTAGCAGTTCTTGAAACATTGACTTCAGCTACAGTCCACTCTTTGTGAATCTCACCCGCATTTTTAATGTGTTTTGTTTCACAATCCTCTACAGTGTGCAGCTATATCTGTTTCTTGTAAACTTTTTTCTACCTCATGTTCTCCTTCCCTTCAGCTCTCTGTTAATGTGCTTGTAAACAAGCCAGCCTCCTTTTCAATGACCTTATTGTGTCTGGACCACCTTTTGCAAGGTGTCAGTGGTTTGCTTTAGGTCAAGTCAGCAGTCTTTCACATGGTTGTGTAGCCTACAGAACTAGACCATTTAAAGGCCTCTTTGCATTCCTGGTCCTCTTCTCCTTCCTAGTCTGAAAAGTCAAGTAGGAAATTATGTTTAGTCTGTAAATTAGTTTTGTTTAGTCCTTACTCAGTACATTTACTGCAAATATGAGAATGCAGGAAATGCAGATATGTATGAATTACTATTACTGGTTACTCATTTCTGTTTCTGTCCCACTCCACTGAGTGGCTTAGTTTAAAGTTGCCCTCAAATTAAATAATTTTACAGTATTGGTAAACATAAAACATCCCCACCAACCAGAATCAAGAACAAATAGTTAAACATCATTCAAAAGGACACATTTCATCCAAACTGTGAGCTGTACAAACATTAAAAGAGCTGTACAAACATTCAGGTAATTGCTTTTATCCCTTGCTTTTTTATCTAGGCTATGTTTTTTGTCTGATTCTTCTGTAGTCTGAGTACGAAAAATGTAACGGATAAGCTTTCATTACATTTATGAGGGTATAATAATATTGAATGGCAGATGAAACTATGTTCTTGAGTAATTCTAATGTGTAGCACAAATGAACTTGTTAGCTTAAGTATTTACAGTAATGAAGCGGCGCCCTCTTGTGGAATGTACAATAATTACAACTATTCAAAACCTGTTTTTCTACCCATTAACACATAATAAACACATAATTTTTTTCCAATTCCAGTTTCCAATCTCTGTAACTCTAATCGCAATAGCGAATATGGGACGGTATTAAATGTATTTAGCACGTTGTGTTTCATTCCAAAACGAAGTATTTATTGACTTCATACGTACAGTTCGAGACGTTACACTTATGTTAGTTTCTGCAAATTAAACGGAAGCGGGGGCTTTACGCCTACATCATATGTGACGGCTTTGAAGTGCACCGCGCATTTTTACATGTCTTTGCTCATTGGCTGCTGCCTCCAGAGTACTCGAGGTTTGAGTCACGTTGTGTTTTGCATATTATAATAATTCCAGGAAGGTTTTTCAGGTCCCGTTTCCTTGTGTGACGTACTTTTTGTTGTCGAACAAAGAAGACCGCGAGCATGGTTTAAAGATTATTAAATTCATTTTAACCGTGTTTTAATCTTCTACTCTAAGATTTAAGTAGAGCTGAACGAAAGCGATGGGTTTTTTATTTTTATTATTGCAAGGTGTTGTGTTTTTCACCTTGATAGCTGTAGCCCTGAGTCTCCGGCTTCTGGATGATGGGCTTTCTCTCAACTGCACACAAGAGGTAAAGTTAATATAATACACAGACACAATTAGAATCCTCAAAAGTATGTTTTAACATGTTCTTCTTTGGTTAAACTGGTTTTGTGTTAAATGTTCCTTTCACTTACTCTATTCAGGAAGTGCCATGCAAAGCAGTGTTTAGTGAGTGCTCATTCTTTTCTTTGCAGTTAACCTAAGAATTAACTGAAAATGTTTCGAGGTAAATTGATTGATCATCATCCCCCACAGATAACTGCTTATACAGAGGTTGGCTCATTCCTTCTGATTTCACTCCCAGTGAACCGGACGATTTACAAGTGGATGTAGATGTTAGACGAAATATGAAAGGTGATTTGGAGCCAGTGATTGTGGCAAAGTGGAAAGCAAAAGATGATGGTAAGCCAAGCATGAGGTTGTTTTTTGAACATTAACATTAGAGAGTGTGCCTTGATGTCACTTTCCTACTTGGCCGCGTCCCCTTTACTGAAAGTGAGTGGCAAAGCAAGCAATAAAATGGCTGTGTTTTATACAGAAAAGTGGTGAGATGTTCTAGTGATCACATATTTAAAGTAAAAAAGGGGGCAAGTGGTGTATTAGTTGTATGGTCTTCCTAGAACCTTCTAGATGGTTAGCTGTTCAATCCCCGCCAGGTCCATTCTGCCGTTGTGGCCTTGGGCACTTCACCTGGGTTAGGGCTGGGTAAAAAAAATACTTTTCTCTGATTGTAGTCGATCTTCAGTTTAATGCAAAAATCCCCAAATCGATTCTTAATGAATGTGCAAGAGGATATGAATCTTTACCTCTCATTAAAATAAAAGTTGTTTAAAATAAACAACTGTGTGCACCCTATTATTAATGTAGATGTGTATTTTAGAAAAAAAAAACTTTAGTATCGGGCAGCACGGTGGCGCAGTAGATAGCACTGTGGCATTCCAGTTAGAAGGTTATCGGTTCAAGGCTCACCGGTGACCTTCCTGGAAGGAGTTTGCATGTTCTCCCTGTGTTTGCGTGGGTTTCCTCCGGGTACTCCGGTTTCCCCCACTATCCCAAGAACCTGCTGTTAGGTTAAATGAATAATCTAAATGCCCCCTTAGGTGTGAATGTGTGTTGCCCTGCGATGGACTGGCAACCTGTCCAGGGTATACCCCTGCCTCTCGCCCAATGTGCGCTGGTGCTAGGCACCGGCAGACCCTGTGAACCCAAAACGGGAATAACTGGGTTGGAAAATAAATTAATGAATGAACCTAAGTAGGAGAGTTTCGGTTACCAGCATTTATATCAAAATCTGTCTGACAAACATTTTAAATGAAATAATCTAATTGATATTGAATTGAAACCATAATGCCCTGTATGGATGACTGGTGCTGTGTATTTGGCAGGAAGTCGTAGGTGCAAAATTGCAGCCATGTTCTAAAAATACAAATAAAAAGTTCTTTCAATCAACACTCCACATAGAATTTTTTGCTTGGCCCAACTCTGGCCTCATACTTTCAGCTTTAGCTTGCTCAAGTACTGCAGTGATTACACTACATGTATGGACCAAGTCTTGTTGCCAGAAAAGGCCACATATGGGCCTTGCCAGCTCCATCTCTCAGACAAGTGAATAAGCCATAACCCACTACTCTGGCCTAAATCTTCCGTGCCCCAGTTAAACAAGCACCACCTCAACCAGACTTTGACCAAGCTTGACCAACATACCATATGCCATGGACAAACAAATGCCAGATGTGCAGGACAAATATTAAGCTTGGGCCAAAATTGTTTGCTGACTGGGACATAGAGGGCAGGAAAGTGGGTACATTCAACTTTGAGTTAAATCCTCATAGCAGTCAAACATTCAATCTGTAATCGGTAAATATTGCGATTTAGTCAAAGTCTTAGTTACAGGACAAGAAAGTAAGATTTAATTTCTTGAAGTAATCCTTAGCTTTCTTTTTTTTGGATTTTGGCAGTCTGTAGAACAGGGGAACCCTTTGGAGAGGCCATTTTGCAGGCCATACATTCACCGTCTTTTTGCCACTTACTCCGGAACTTCTGGGAACCATGACATCATGTGCACACCCTCTATTAACTTACATGCCAATGAAAGAGATCCTGTTTAGAGCTTGGACACATTTTGATCGCCCAAGTAAAAATATATTTCTGAAAGGAAACATCATACATTAACTAAAACCAAGGTTTTAATTTTATTTCATGTAATGGAACAGTTGGTACCTTTTATGTTGCAGGAAGCATAAGCCATCTGAATGGAACAGAGCTTAGCGTGATGAAAGCGTCCACCAATCAAATGCTCTGCGTCCATTTCACTTTTCTACAGCCATTTAAGACCATGAGAAACCTCGCTGGTGAAAAGGCACGGTTGAAATATTGATTGAATTGACTTGAAATCTGTAATACATCATTGCTAATAAGAATTCATAATGTATTTTGCTCCAGTGGTCTTTTTTTCTGGATGCAGTAGTGGTTGATCCAGACAGGACGTATGTTGTGACCGTCTCAAACCTTCCAAAGCCAAATTTAAAACATTCCAGCTATAACGTTCACACTAATGTTGACGTTCCAGGTTAGTGAGAGATGGTTTGCTGAACTGAAACTGCATTGAAATCAGATTAAGTTTCAGTTTCGATGTCTAACCGCAGGTTGTGATCATCCCTCGATGATATCTACCACTGTCTGTATTGAAAGAGGTGAGAGAAGAGAACTGCTTTTTTTAGCAAACACTCATGACGTTCCTGAATTTTGAGATTGATTTGACTTGCCATACTTTGTAGGGGAGACTTGGCAACCCAACATCTCTGTAGTGAGAACGAGAGGTCTAGATGTGGTGGATGGTCTCTATGTTCAGTTTTTTCCTGGAGAGAATGTAGAAAGATACAACATCTTCATGAAGTGCAACAGGGACAGCAGTATGAAGACTCTTTATCACGTAAGCTGTTGTAATAATTAGGCCTCTTAAAATACATTCAAAAGTTATCGACTTTAAAGCTGGAACTGTGCATAACAGATTTTTGATCATTTAGGAGAACCAGACATTACTGAATGTGACCTTTGACCTGGAGAACTGGTCTCGCTCGTGCTGTGAGTTTAATGTTCAGGTGCGTACAGTTAAGAACCAACCTGTGTTTCTTTTTTCGATTTAGAAAAATAGACATTTTTATTAGGTGCATGTTTTGTTTTTAGCCCAGAATCGAATGTGGTTATGAAATGATCGAATTAGTGCCGTCTTTCTGTTTCTTGATTTATGATGTGATTCTTTTTTTCATGTTTAGATTCAGCCATTTTTCAAGAATTGTGCAAATGACTGTCGTCGAAGGAACCTAAGTTTTAACATCTGTGATCCTGGTGTGTCTGATGTATAACTGTTTTATCTTTTGACTCAAGCGCCACATAATGTTATTACATTTTACAATGTTTTCAGTGCCAACAAGCTCTCCTGATAACAATTTATCCATCTGGATCCTTTGTGTTGGATTTTGCCTTCTTATTTGTGGCCTTGGCTTCTTTATCATCTACTTGTGCCGCAGGAAACCACCCCATGGTATGCCGTGACATTTACATCTGTGTTGTTTTTCCTGTTTTAAACCAATGACGTGCGGTGAGGTTTGTGGCAGGTGAGGCACTGGCTTTTTCAGTGACAGATTTATAAGATATAAGCACTGTATATTATGCACAAAATATGTAGATTATGTTTCATATCTCTCATCAGCACTCTTTCCGTAGACATTGCATGTACATCAGTGGTCCCCATCCCCAATCTAAAGGTGTGTAGCAGATAAAAACACAATAAAATGATAAGATTAAAATAAAACTGTGGTATTTTCTCTATAATAATGAACGTAAATCCACATGTGCAACTTTATTAGCGGCGTCCTAACGTCGCACCAACAACAGAACATGACATGAGCAACATCCTTAATGCCCCAATGCACCCTGGTTTCAATGGTAACGTTTAAACGTACCTTCAAAATAAGACAACACAAAAACAAAGTACATGCAAATACTCGCTCCTCGCAGCAGCCCTGAATTTGCTTGTTTTGCTGCAACGAGACAGTCCCATCTTGGGTTAATGGGAGACAATGAAACCTGAAGTGTGCTACTTAGGTCCAGTCTGCTCCGTAATTTTGTTTTGGTTGCTGTCACTGCAGAAAGTGCCGTTGTGGCGTCCTCGGGGTATTCTGTCATGACTTTAATCCAGAACAGCGGCAGAGTTGATGTCTTGAACAGACGTTTTAGGCCGCCGTCATTTGCAATCTCCAGCAGTTGATCTTCTTCACGCACTGACATGCTGGATTCCCCTGGTTTGTTGACAAATGGGTCGCGGATCCATTCCTTAGCAGCTCGTGGATCTTTTGTGGTTGGGAAGAACTCTTCTGACAGCAAGGACAGGTGTTCGTGCACCAGCTGGGAGAACAAAGGCGCATGATGTCTCTTCAAAATCCCCGTCAGTGTATGATACATGTCAAATGTGCCACTGTTCACACGGCGTCCCCACAAATCCAGTTTGGCTTTATTAAATCTAGCTACTTCATCTGCCAACTTGAAGACCGTTGTCATTTCCCCTTGAAGTGACAAGTTCAGTTGCTTGAGCAGGTTGAGTATGTCGCACAAGTGAGCCAGCTTTGCAATCCATTAAAGTGTGGTGCCAGCGATGACTTTTTTTCAGAGAGAAATCTGCAGCGGCTCTTGTAAATCAAATACTCTGGCCAGCGATCTCCCTCGGGACAACCATTTTATCTTTCAGATAATAAATCTAATGGAAATAATTTTTTCTTTGTGTGCGGCCCGGAGGCTGGGGATCACTGATGTACATGAAGAATGCACATTGCATTATACCTCCCAAAAAACACCAAGGTGTAACCACAGACTTTCTTGAAGCATTCAGTCAGAGCAAAACAAAAAATAACTCTTATTGACTCTTTAGCTTGACTACATAGAAGAAAAACATCACAGAAGAGTAAACGTGAGCTAACATACACTCTATTTATTTTAATAAAACATTACATAGATGGCTTATTGAGTATCCTGATGTGAGGCACAGCCCTGTGCTGCCTGCACTAATTGGAAAAGAAATGTTCAAAATACAGTGATTTTAGTAATAAAAATCATTTAAGTTACTAGAACTACAAAAATATTTATTTTATCATTAGTATTGATCTCAAGATGGAGATTAGTATTTGTATCATTAGTATTGCCTCACCTGCCGCTCCTGACTGCACGTCCCTGTTTTACACAATAGTCTTCTCGTGATTGGCTACATAATCAGTCCTAGAAAAAACATGCTTTAAACATGCTTTTCTCAAATTGTTGTTCAGTTGCAGAAAAACCACCAACAAAACCTCTGTTGGAAACCCCGTTTCCTCACGGGCAGAGGTCTGTCTTGATCATCTACTCAAAAGACCACCCTCTATACACAGAGATGGTGCTTAAGCTCTGTGCCTTTCTTCGGGCAAAATGTGGCACTGACGTTGTGTTGGATCTACTTGATACGGCTTGGCTCGGCACCATTGGCCGTATGCAGTGGATTGAGCAAAAAAAGCGATACATAGAGCAGTCGTCCAACAAGATCTTGATCCTTTGCTCCAGAGGAGTACAAGCCAAGTGGGGGGCGATCTGTGGAGAGCCTCGCGTTCTCCTCCGGGAGGATGTGCGATCTCCAGTTGGTGATATGCTGACACTTGCCCTTCAATTGATCACACCTGATATGCAGCGACCGGCTTCCTACGGGAAGTATTTGGTTGCTTTCTTTGATGACGTTAGCAGTGAAAGAGATGTGCCGTCTTTGTTTGACATTGCGGTCAAATACAGACTGATGAAACATTTTGAGGAACTCTACTTCCGGATTCTTGATGTGGAAAAGTATGAGCCAGGGGTGGAGCGCTGTATTAAGGACATTGGAATGGACGAGTATTTCAATTGTCCCTCAGGAGAAGCTTTGAAGACTGCTATTGAAGCCTTCCAGTTGCACCAAATAAAGAATCCAAACTGGTTTGAGAAAGAATGTGTGAATAGTGAGGATGAAGTGAGAGGAGAAACTGACCCCCTTTTAAAGCAGCCTATTGCACCAATATATGAGAAAACGGCCATTATTAATAATGGACCCCCGATCCTTATCCAAGACGTCAACATCCGTTCTGGAACCCCAAGTATTTGTACAGTAACTCCACAAATTCACAACAATCCTGAACAGTCAGTGATGGTTGTTAGTCCAAGAGTCCACTCAAAACCTGGTGAAGTGCTCTCCTCTCACCCAGCTCTGGCATACCCTATTGAAATGCCCAGTGTGGTACCAGTGAACCCACTACTTTACCCATGTCTCCAAGTGGAATCCTTACCAGTAGAAACTGCATGTCCTCCTGTTGTATTCCCAGTGGGAGAGCCATCAGATCTTTGTTTGGGGAATAATAGAAAGAACCCAACAGCACCTCCACCCTCAATGGAGGATAGCTTCCTTTTGGATCAAGAGATGAACATGTCTGCACCGGTGGAGATGGAGGAAAGTGAAATGGAAGGAGCTTCAGAAATGAGACCATCACGGGGGTCTGATCAAGGGTACAGTTCTAGGAACTCTGTGGATAAGGAGGAACTCAAGTTACAGCTAGACCTTTCCTTGCTTACCAAGTTACAAACGCAACTTTTGCTTAACAGTCCAATCTCTTCAGGTTTTTACAACAATTCAACAGAGAGCTGATTGTTTGGTATCCTTTAAATGTACCGCACCATTTGAGATTTGGCAGAACTGTCTATTTTGAAGTACACAGACTACTCTAGTGGAACATTCACACCTGGCTTGTTTACCGGTAATTCGATTCAAACAAACTAGAGTTCATTTTCTCCTTTATTTGGTTCGTTTGGGGAGATAAGAAAGCGACAACTGAACTAAAAAAAGGAGGTCAGAGACCTGCTCGAGGAGGTGTTCTCAGTACGGTTCTAAACTAATTCTAAAGTGGTTTATTAGTGGGGTGAACATCATTGAACTCTGATCAGAACTAAAAGCACATTTATTCTAAGCAATTGAAAAAGCAGTCGGGGAATCATGTACAATGATTTAGTGA
This sequence comes from Danionella cerebrum, assembly GCA_007224835.1. Taxonomy (NCBI): domain Eukaryota; kingdom Metazoa; phylum Chordata; class Actinopteri; order Cypriniformes; family Danionidae; genus Danionella; species Danionella cerebrum. The sequence continues at coordinate 245,980 of SRMA01026883.1, read as the reverse complement.
CCGATAAATGCCCCGTATGATGTCGTATTTTCAATTAGTGCGGACCAGAGCGATCAGTAAGTGTGAATGAGGACTAAATCTGCAGACGATTGCGGGGTGGGCAGATTTAATAGAAATCAAAAAGAGTTCCGTGAGTTGAAGAGGAGCTAGATTATGGAGAGAAGATTTGTAAGTTAGTACAGGCATCTTGAAGTAAAATTAAAAATCCTGCACAAAGGACGACAGGAAACTGAGTCAGTGATGAACATTTTTATAAAGGGATCACCAATAATTAGACAGGAACAGGTTTGTGTGGTTCACATTTACTATGGCCACAAGTCTCTTGGTAAACAGCTTTGTCTAATACAGCACATCACATGGTTTATCTACTGAACAAACATCAAATTCTTTCTGTAGAGCTTGCTGTCCCGTCTTCTGAATATTAACAGTTGCACTTGAGCTTATTGTTGTTTGTTATTATATCAGCTCTCAAATTTGTATATTTGCATATGTGTAAAAAGCAGCATTCTTTGGTTATTTGTGTGCTTTTTTTAACTATCATTTTATATAATTTGCATCCAACATTATTCCTTAAATTAGAATTTAACCAGGAAAACTTTCAGAACTCTAACTCTAAACTGTTGCAGTCTGATGACAATAACAGAACATTAACTTGAAAAGTAAAGCCCTTGGAAAATAACATCTGTTACAAAAACTTGGATGAAGATGATTGATACCTGTATCAAAATGTTTATGGAAGGAGTACAAAAGCTATGCGTAGTATTCAATGGTGGGTATTTTATAATGTTGAATACTGATCAATGAGGCACAAAAATCCCATAATGCACTTCTGGCCTGAAATTTCGACACATTAGGACCACCATTTACACCATTCCTAAATTAGAGAAAGGATTTGTTGGAACAAGGCTGCAACTGGTTGTATTTACATGATTTTGTTTTAGAATGTTTTATATGTATCTTGTACTTTTGGCAACAACTGGGTTCGACATCATTAAGAAAAGGGATACAAGAAGAAATGGATAAAATGAAAAAAAAAAATTCTTCAAATATTGCTTGTGTTTATTTCTTTCCACATGGATTTATACGTCCTTATGCTAATATTGTGGGTGGTTAATAAACATTCCTTCTTTTTTGATCGTTTGCAATTTAAATTACAGGCTCTGCATGGCTGCCTCAAATGACCAATCCTGATTGATTGGAAGTTAGGACCGCCTACATAATTTGCATTCAGAAACAAATAAAACTGGAAAATGTGGCATAAATAAAGATTTGTTAAATTATAAAAAAATAGAATACTTTCATATGTTTCTGTATTATATTAAAGTATTATATTAAATGTATATGGTCTTTTTTCAAGGTTCCAAATATGCACAAATTACTCAGGGATCCTCGTCATTGAAATATTTCCACCAACGTTATGATGGTTTTCTTTGACTAATCAAGATGTAATCAGCTGTAGACATTTACTGGCATAAATGAATCCGCAACAGGAAGTGGGTTGACAATCTTGAGAGAGGTAGCCTTGTACTGATCACTTGTTGATACCAGAAATTGTATTCTATACCCAAAGTAGCCTATTGACATTTAGGAACATCATGGATTAATTACACAATATTCAGCGGTTGCCACAATTCAGTGCCACTTAAGAAGCTAGGAAAAGACCACACAAAGTTCACAAGCTAGGCACCAACCTAATAAAAAAACAAGGCATATTTACACTCGTAAGAAGTGCATTAATTGACATGGTGCCTATAAACAGCGCCTACAGAAAACTGAGCATGTTATAAATTGCACAACTTGGAACAATTCCTCACATATTTAAAGTGCATCACAAGACAAGTGCAAATCAAAGATTGTTCTATCATCAAAAAGCACTGGATTACGGTGATATCCAATGCTTTAAAGGTACAATATGTTCGTTTCTTTTGACCGATCAATCTGAAACAGTTCTTTGCATTCTGTAAATGAAAAGTTTAGAATGATATCAAATCAGATTTACTTAATATAATACCTGCTAGTGCCATGCTACGTTCTGATTGCTGCTGTGGTTTAGCATCTGTAGCTTCGACACGTTCTTATGCATGGCCATGAAATGTTTGTAATTATTAAATGATCTCACGTGGAGATATTTTACACAGTGTACCTTTAAATTGGATATGTAACAAAGACGTTATAGGTGGAAATGTTATATATATTGGCACGTTGAATGGTTGTAGCACCCTTTGAAAAAACAGATCATTCACAAGGAGAGGTAAAATGTGTTGGATTTAATTTTTTGTTTTACTTAAAGGAACACTCCACTGGTTTTGGGAACAGGCTATTTCTCCAACTGACCCACAATCAAAGGTTTGATCTATTCTGCTACTTTTAGCAAAATGTTGAAAGAATTGATGGCTTTGATTTTTTTTTTTTTTTATGACTATGGCTCGAAATATGTATTAACATTGAAACATCACTCCGTCAAGTGTTAAAAACTGGAATACATTGAACTGAGTATGAGACTCATGCATTTTACCGCTTTATCACGTCAAACATTACATTTCTCAAGCATAGAATTGATAGTAGTGCCCACTAAAGTTTACTATAGAATCAAAAATAAGAAAGCACTGGTCAACAATTCAGGTCCTCTGCTAATCAAAAATGGCATTGCTGTATCCGGGTAAGATCTTGCATCAAATGTTGCACAAAAATGCAAAATATTGGGGTTGTGTTCTATTGCTCTTGGCCAAGTGGCAATCCCCTGCTTTCCCCCGTGATGCATAATAGGAAGTGACTGGCCCTGCACTTCAACGATTGACAGATCATGTGATCAGCGGCAGAGTCATAAAGATTTTTTATGACTCAAAAAACATTTTTTAAAGCAAGATAGTTGAACACTTAGACTTTTCGAGAAGAAGCAAGATCGTGAATGCTTAGTGTCCTGCTTCAAACTGTACCACTTAAATTGTAATGTTAATCCAGATGAAACCTAAAAATTTGATATGCGTTATATAGGATTCATTAGTTTATTTTGTTCTTCTGTGGTAATTTTGTTGTTATTATTACACATTTGTGCAATATATGTAAATAGTGTTTGCACAGAATGTCCTGCATGGTGAGCTGTTTGGTGTTTATGCGAATGTGGTTAAGTTATGCTGTTGGTGGTATGTTGATATTGCTGTGAAAATCAATCTGATTAAACTGTTAAAGTTATGACAAGTCGAGCTGAAAGAACCATCAATCATCTGCCCCTCAAGAAACCACAACCTTAATTAAACATAACTTTTAAGGCCTAGTATATCTTAAACAAGTGGTGGAAATAATTTTTTTTCTGCTCCAAAGTTGGCCAATTTAACATTAGAATTAATGAGAACCTGCTCACTTCTGGAGCATGCCTCAAGGGGGCGGTCGAGGAACTGCAGTTCAGTGACTTTCTGTTATGCAGAAGGAAATCAGGTTACCCCTTGTCTGGGACAGAAGTAACAGGCGTTAGCTCAGAGCAGCTGTCCAGCTGGTAGTCCATCTACTTCATCTCTACTTTCTGTTAGAGCCCATACTTCAGATTTTTGTAATGCTTACTTAAAAGTTATTTTTAAAAAGTAATAAAAATATGACAATATAAATTCGTACTCAATTTGTACATCACAACTTATAACACTATTTTAAAAGATATAAATAATGCATCAGCTACCAGCGCTAACTTTGTTTAGTATCTGTCTAGTAAAAGACTTACTTTTAAATGAACTCAACTGATGCATTTTAGTTACAAATAAAATTACTATTTAATTCAGTTGATTTATCTATGGTATGTGTATTCAAATATTGTTATTTCCAGTTGGAAAGAAAAAGTGGAGTATTCCTTTAAATATGGCTAAACCAAAAGAATTCTGTGCTGTCTTAACCCTTAGAAGTCTCTGCATACAGCGGTGCATGTGCCAATCACACGGGCAGTTTTGAAGCAATGACCCAACTCAACTGTTGTTTAATTTTGATTATAATGTGTAGGTTTCAAAAAGGTTATTAGTTTTTTTTTAGATTTTATGTTTCAAATGAACTATTACAAGAGTTATGACATAATTTGCAAGGTAATAAAATTAAAATGTGAGAAAATGTGAAGTCATTTTCTGTTTTGTTTTACTAACCCCAAAATAACCTTTGGAAGTACAATACTTGTGATATGGCTTTGTTTTTCAAAGTTCTGGCATAAAAAAGACACAATGGCACTAAAAGTACTTGGAACACTGCAATTTGATTGAATACATTTTTTTTACTGTTTTGGCCTTTTCTTTGCTTTTTGGGTGGGATGTTGTGGGAAATTTAATTAACTTCCTATGCTTGTAAAGTTAGATCTCACTATAATGAGAATGAATGGTTTTATTATACATGGCCTCGGAAAAGGGAAAGAGGACTGCTTTGACTCCCCTTTTCTTCCCAGGCAGGAAGAGATAAGGATACTCTTCCAGAATATTACTGTTTTGTTTCAAAGGAAACGCATCAGGGGAGGGGCCGAGAGTGAAACTGAACTATGAGACTAAAAGCTGATGACGAACAGACATGAGGCAGAAATCATCCTGGGAACAGACTGGGAAGATTTCTCCGGTGCACCGCATCGTTCTCCTCTTGTAATAATACTTATTAAATCTACCTTTTTATTAACACACGTTCTCCTAAAATCATTTTGAACACGCATTGGACCCTCAAAAGTCCAACAATGTATAATTTTTTATTTTGTCTCAATAATTTTTTCAGTATACAAAAATACAAAGTTTCTACCCTGTATTGTATTTTTTGTACAATGCCATATTGTGTAATTCAATTCAAATATTTGTTTAAAAAAAGAAGAAGCTGGTGTTGTTTAAAAAAATTATATCAAGAATTGTCACGAAAAGCAAAAAAAGCGCTCAAAAAGACATCGGACTTCTAAGGGTTAATTAACATTTTAATTTATATCAAAACTAAGTTCCCTCCTTTACTTCATATGAACAAATAATTTAATGTCATCGGTCTGTCCGGTAATCATCAGCGTGGTAATGTTTTAGGTTTGTTTGTATTTCTTTTATCTTAGGTAGAGTCATAATTAAACGGACGCTTAGCACCTGGAAGTGCCTTCCCGCGAAGGTTCGGTGCACGTGGTTAAAATGTGGTCTCTGCTCACGCCTGAGTGTTGACGGCCAGCGTGTTCACGTATCCGTGCGGACACATGTCGTTCTCCGAAACGCAGTGGGAGAACTTGGCAGCGTTTCCCCCGTGCCCACGTGAGAACCTCCGGACTCCTCTCAGCGTCACACACTGCTCCACGAGCTCCAGGCACTTGCACCCCAAAAAGAAAATGTTCTTGAACATGAAAACCGACACGGGTGCACTGTAAAGAAAGACGAGGAAGCATCGGACCACTAGCAGCGGCGCGTTGAGCAGCACAGCGGTGAAAAACCTCGCCCAAACCCAGCGGCAGTTCATTTCAGACGCCGTCAACTCGTAGAGCCACACCACTGGAACCCCCAGCGCCACGAAATACACCGTTATAACCGTGTATTTGAGATATGTGTTCGGTATCTCGTTTCTCAGGAGCATCTCCACCAGCGTGAAGCTGTCGAGGATGTCGAAGCAGGTGTTCATGAAGCACGCCTGGGAGTGGAAGCGCGTGGCGCCGTTGGGATCCTCGATGATGGAGTTGATGAGGCAATAGAGCAGAGGCGCGCACAGCAACATGGTCATCTTGAACCCCGTGATGCCAAAGGGCACCTTGAGTGCAATGAGGTCCAGGATGGAGGTTTCCAAAACCAGCACCACTTTCGGGGTGGACGCGATTACGTAGATGAGCCATGCCAAGTAGGCGAAGGTGAACTCCCCGAGGTTGCACCCAAAGATGGAGCTCTTCTGGTTGAAACCGCAGGCTCGTTCTCGCTTGCTCCTGGCGTTCTTCGTGAAGAAGATCGCCCATCCTGAAATCACCACCAAATCCGTGGCGATCCACGAGCACCAGTAGAGATCTGTGAAGATGATGAGGTAGAAGTCCAGGATGCCACCTTGGAGAACGAGCACAAGGAAGCACAGGATCTTATAAAAGAGGTTCTTCTTGGAGCGCTGGCCGAACAGGGGGCTGGACTGCGTGTATTCTCCGGATGTCATGGTGGAAGACTGCTGGTGAGCTGAGGGCACCAGGGGCTGCTGGGAGCTGCCCTCCTCGAGGTTGGCACTGGCGATGGTGGTGTGAGTGTCCCTCCTGGACGCGACGCCACGGACGAAGAGATGGCCGTTTTCTGGTGCTGAGGCAGGTGAGTCTGGCTGGGAGAGGTCTTTGATGATTTCAGCAGTCATTGTTTCATGCCTTCTCCTCCGGTTTGTTTTGGCTCCTTATAATGAAGCGCGCACACGGAGAGCAGGAGGAAAACCCGGCTCGGAGTCTGGTCGGGGTGGAATGTGCTGCACAAATCCACTAAAGGTAACCGTTTATAATCGACCTTATTGCGATCCATAGAACCTTGAATTGTAGTATTAATTTAAGTTTGAAACCAGTGCAAGTCATACACTAATCAAAAGCTGCCAATGTAACATTATTGTTTATTTAATCCATCATAGTAATACTGCTTTCAGGTCAATGAAAAGAGTACTGAAATATCATACTCAAGTAAAACTACCATTACTTGCCATAAAAGTGAAGAAAAGGGGTAAAATAAAAGCATATGTTCTAAATACGACTTAAAGTAAGAGCAAATAGTAGCCAAAAATACTCAAGAGTAGAGCGTATTATACTGAGGAATAATTTCCCCTTATATCCTACAAATATATAATGTTGCTATCATCAGACACATTTTCTTAAGGTCCTTTCTAAGCAAAATATAAATAGAGGAGAGGTGGAGATACTAATAAGGAGAGCACAAAATAGAACAAAAATAAAAATTGGAGAGAAAGGAAAAATGAAAAAAAGGGAGAAAAAAAGAGCAGCGAGAGAGAAAAAAGAGAATGAGAGAAAGAGGGAAATAGAGAGCGTAAAAGAGTTGAAAGACAGAAAATGAGAGCACGAGAGAGAATAACTGCAACGTAATTAAACATTCAATTATTAACCTGGCAATCGAAACAATAAAAGAAGATGAACAAGGTGTTCTTGCAAAATTATTTCTATTTCTAATGATTGTATTGATGTAAGCGTAATGGATTGGTTACATTCACTAGTCTCATTTTTTTGGGGAGGATTATTTCTTTATACGCAATTTGATTGGACAGGACAGGTGCCAATCAATTTAGAAAAAATACATTTTAAAAAAATTATAAAAATGTAGTTAAAGCAGCTTGAAGAAAAGTCGTGCAGTAAAAGTACAGATACAGAACTAGAAATGTACTCGAGTAAGAGTATACATGTTTAAATCATAATTTCTGAGAAAAGAAAATGCTCAGTTACTGTAGTTTGAGTATCTGTTATTAATTAGTTACTTTCCAGCACTTGAAAGGTCATCGTTTATTTGTTAAAACAAATGTAAACTGTGCAAAAGTTTTAGGCAGGTGTGATAAAATGCTCGCAAATGTAAGTTTCATAATTTATTACGATTAATTTATAAAATGCAATAAATTATGGTATGGCTATTTGGCTGCAACTCTTCCTTGGATGGCAGTTATAGCCAGACCTCTCCTGACCGAAACCAGAGAGGGAAACCAGGGGGGTATTCCAGAAAGCTTGGTTAACTTACCATATGATAAATCATAACCTCTGGGTTGATTTACCCTAAACAGGCATACCATGAGTATGTCGGTTCCAAAACACCTGAGAAGAGTTAGTTTAATCAACCTCCAGCTGGTTACCCAGAGTTAATGCGCGTGCACGGTGCATATATAAAGACATTTTCAATGGATCGCCGATTTCACGAGTCACCATGGAAAGTCAAAGCGAAAAAAAGAGAGCGGCGTATTTCACAGAGGCGGAGTTGGAGGTTTTAATGCACGCTTATGAGGAGTTTAAGCCAATAATATTAAAAAGAAGCAATACAGCTGCATCAGCTAAAGCAAGAGAGTTGGCTTGGCAAAAAATAACGGACAGAGTAAATGCGTGAGTGTATTAAATTACAAATTTGATATTGGCTCCCGTTTTATTATAATACAAAATAATGAAGTATGACTTTTACAGCCTTTTGAATATGTTATATCACTACG
>SRMA01026883.1:227037-237846 GCA_007224835.1 Danionella cerebrum | reverse complement strand
GAAGTTACACTGAAACATAACCTGCTCCCGAGCAGGTTATCTTCAGAGAGTCAGTTGCTATGGTTACATACATACCCAGAAAGTTACCTCCGTTTTCGGAACCGAAAGTTGAGGTTATCCACGAACTTATCCTTAAACATACCCAGGTATGTCACATAACCTGCTTTCTGGAATACCCCCCAGTGCGAACTTCTGTTAATTGGGTAATTAGTTTGATAAGTCCTAGGCCCTCCACAAATTTTTGCCTGGGAAAGACCTTGTTGATGTAGTATAACGCCACCTTCAGACCAAAAGAGACACCTTTGCAGCTTGTCTCTAGAGACTTGCGGAGCATTGGAAGTGGCCGTACCACTGTTCAATCACTTATCAATGATTGATTGACTAGCAATGTGACATACATCAACAATAACAAATCTTTCAAGGGAAAAGTACATTTGCAGCCAGTTTATCAGAAAGTGGCATTTTTTTTCTTTTGTTTGATGGAAACAATGCTTTATTTGCAAATATTTTGTGCAATATTCCAGTTGAGCATAAATTTAATTTGCATCTTTGGACTGAAACATGGCTAATCACTCAAAGCAAAGCCAGGAAAACTAAGGAGTGGCTCCATAAGAAGCATTTCAAGGGTCTGGAGTGGCCTAGGTGGTCTCCAGAGCTAAATCCTATAGAAATATCTTGGAGGGAGCTAAAACTCTGTGTTGCTCAGTGGCAGCCCTGATACCTGAGAGATCTAGAGAACCTCTGTACGGAGGAGTGGGCCAAAATCCCTCCTACAGGGTGTGCAAACCTGCTGAAGAACTACAGGAACGATTTGACCTCTGTAATTGTTAAAGGCTTCTATATCCAAATAGCATTACAAATACTTTTTGTATCATTTTCAAATACATTTTCTATAATATTTTTTCCTGACTTATTAAACGCTTTACCAGATCATCATTCCCTACAATATAGGAAAGAAAAGTTACCAATGCAAAACTAACAAAGTAATGCATGAAACACCATAGTTTGATAATAAAGTTTTATTTCAAGTTACATCGGATGGTTCTGAACCATAGAAAACAAGCACATTTTTGTATAAACATATGCAGATCAACCAAGTTCGACAAGAACCGAATAACAATTGGGTGTTTGTGGTTTGACTACTGCCAGCTGAGCTTAAAATGCAAAACTCACTGAAGCGAAACATTTACAATTAATAGAAAGTTAAACCGATGAACATTCAGCTTCATTTTTGAATGCATTTAAGTCGGCCTTTGGAAGTCCAGATTTCACAAAATATCACACACTTAGTTCATACGGAAGTCCCATGGGGATACCACAGCAAAACAGGTACAGCTTTACAGGAACCAATACAACTCAGTGGATAAGTTAATTGAGGGAAGAAACAAAAGGACAAACTTTACGAGTTGCCCTTGTGGAGAGTGCATTTGTGAAATCCAGGAAGCCCATCGCCGCCGCCGCCGCCACCTCCCACCCAGTCAGAATCAGTGCACGATGAAGATATTTCAAAAATATCAGAAACATCTACAGCCACCAGATAGTGAAGTCATACACAGTAGCTGTATCCTCACAGTCAGTGATATACATCTTTATCCCACACCGGAGATGAACCCGGGAAGGTTTCGTAACAACATCTTTCCCATTTTTATATATAACTTAGTGTATTTTCTTGCAAAGAATTAAAAAAAAATAATGTTTGTTTTTACTCGTCATACGTGTTCTAGTACATCAACCAGACGTGGACAGAATGGAGAATGCATTCTAGAAAAGATTTTTTTTAGCATGATAGCTATTATTAAATGTCTTTGACATGTTTTATATTCATTTTTTGAATCTGAAATGAATTCATTGTTTTAACGGCCTGCTGAAAGGCACTGCCACAACACAGGGGGTAGACGCTACTGCCCTTCAGACACACAAGACAGTACTGCCTAGTTTCTTACCGGAAGAGTAATCGAGTAAATAGGGATGGGGTTAGTCTAGAGAGAATGGGCCTAGGACGGAGGAAGCCCTGCTATAGGTACAGCTCGTAATAATCATCAAGCTCTTCATGGAACAGATCCCACTCATCTTCAGAGTCAGTGGCATCATCATCAGTCCCGGCAGCCAGAAGCATGAGGAGCATCTCGCTGAGCTCGAACCTCACCATCTCCTCGTCTTCGTTGTCGAACGAATCGTTGTTCTCCCGCTCGTCAAAAAGATCCCACAGGGGTGTCCGCCTGGAGTTCTGTAAGAGCAGGTCCAGCACAGCTCAGCGGAACACAATCATATAAACAGGATATGCCTTCAAGCGAGCCCAAGCGTTACCCGGTTTCTGCCGTTGGTGCCGGTCTGTCTCCTTTGTGGTTGGGGCTCTTCCAAACGTCCATCAGGAAACGCATGCTTATAAAAGCAGTTAGCTCCAAACGGACAGGTCCCACGGCCTTCATCGAAATATCGGCAAGGCTTGCTCCTGGATAGAGACAGATGAAGTGCTTAGTCAGACAAAGGAACATAAAAAAATATAGTTGTATCACCTAAAAACAGACGAAGATACGGCTCAGTCATTATAACTACCTAGTTCAGCCAAGACCAGCCCTGGGCTTGATCCACCAAGCCTCGAGGCAGGATAACAAGTGGAGTGCCTTTAAAAACAACTTTATATTAAGTCAGCTGCATACGTTTCTGACTAGGGCTGGGCGATTAAATTATAAGATTTATCGTGTATGCAATAAAAAGAGTTCACGTGAACACCGCATGAGAGCTTGAGCTCTATATAGCGGCGATGGCGGAGACAGTCAACCAATCCAAAGTTCAGGTGTACTTCACCCGTGTGGATGCAGACTATGCTCATTGCAGCAAGTGCAACAAGATTTTATCTCAAAGGTGGAAACACAAGCGATCCATTAAAACAAAGTGCATTTTGTGCGGTCAGAGAAATGTCTACTTCATCATTCGTCCCCTCAGGTATGCCGTGCTAAAATAATGACAAACATCACCAAGGATTGTAATGGTGAAAATTTAATTAACACATTCAGAGAAGCCAAAAAGATGAGTTTTTTTTTTTCTGCAGTAGCCTAAATCAGTAGCTACCCAAACCTTTTCCAGTCACATACCTCCTGCTACCAATGAGTAAAAAAAAGAAAAATAAATACTGAACAGATGATTACTTTTCATTAACAAACATGTTTTATAAATAACGATTTTGTCAAGCATGGGGATCTCTTTTATAACACACAGAGATCTGTTTATATAAATAAATAGTAATGATAAACCAAAATGTTTTATTCACTTTGAAATGCCACAAATTAGTTTTGTAAAAAACAGGTTTCTCTCTCGCTCTCTGTTTAAATAAAAAAAATTTGACACGAAAAACAAGCTAATAATTTTAATTGAAACGCAAACGTCAAAGTCTTGGTCTCAGTTTTAGCTGCTAGTAATTTTTTTGTCTCTGCTCTGTCACAATTAAAGCATATGTTCGGATTGTGCGCTTTTAAGACGAGGAAGAGCCTCGCTCTGATGTTCATTCATTCTCCAACACGCTTATTCCCTTTTTGGGGTCATGGGGGTCTGCCAGTGCCTATCTCCAGTGCACATTGTGCGAGAGGCTCCTCACACGTTTCCTCAAGCACGAGGATTCACTATGGCCTCGCTCCTGTAAATAGTTGTTATTTTATTTTAGTCATTGTTTTTCATTATGTGGAGTAGATAAATAACATTATTTGTTTTTATACAATTTTACATTTTTGTGGGAGTCCTGTGAATAGTTGGATTCTCTTACATCCCGTACCTGAGAACTATTGCACCAGCATGAGTCATTAAAAAAAAAAAAAAAAATCAATAATTAATCGATACCGACCGATATTAATGACTGATATAGTGATACAGTTTTCAACCATATCGCCCGCCCCAACAAGATTCAACAAATGTTATGTTGAAACCTTATTTTACAGTATAAAACGTGGCGAGTTAGCCAATATACGTAAGGATTAAAACCACAAAGCACATCTGAGAAACAGAAATGTCCCCTGACGACCCCCTGTGAAACTAGTGCTGTCTGAATTGGAATTTTAACAGATACAAGTACAGTGTACTTTCCTTTCAAACCAACCCCAGCGACTCGACTGCTCGATTGAAAATGCTTTTCAACTTCGACGATGAAGTGAGTGCTGGCGTCACATCCTTTACATTCCTTTACCAGTGTAATCTTAACACACTTTTGGCATAATTTTTGCAGTCCATCACGCTTGCATGCAAAATAAAAATAGAATAATGCATAAACGATCCGGAGACGCAACGCGTCCGAGACGGATTGCTGCGATGCAGATGCATTGTTTTTGCAAGTGCTTGTCTGTTAACGCATGCCGGGGAAAAAAATTCAACTCAGATGGATGCATTGTGAAAGTGAGTCTAACCCTTAAGCCTCAACAAGTCCATATACGAGTTTGGACGTACACGTAGGGCTTGGGTGTTTTGGGAAAAAAAATGGTTCAAAATATCTAGTTCATGAATTGATGATGTTTAATGATGACTTGCTATGATTTACATAACATTCTCTGTTTTTGTAACATGTCAAACATACATACATCATTGGCAAACAAGGTTAAAATAAATATTTTATTTAACTTTAGTTGCTGAATATCCTCATCAAATAAGGAATGTGAATATTTTGCATCTGGAATTAAACTAATTTGGTCAAAACAAGTCTGAGTTTAAAGTTAACCAACGGTAAGTAGCACCCTTCATGTATTTCTGTGAAAAGTAATTTCTTTCCTTCTGGGAAAGTTCCTGTCACATAGAATGGCATTTTAATCTCTTCATTTTGAGCATTCTTCCCACTCGTCTTTGGTGACTTTACGACAGTTTGTTTTACCTGACCGACTCACACCTGAACCATTTACAAACCACAGAGAAAACAAAATAATCATGTGGAGTTTTCTTTCCATGTTTGTTCTGAAGTGTTATTGGTCCACTCGTGAGTTGTACAAAGAAGTGAGGCTGAAATGAAAAGTGATGACATCATGTGCCGCATTTCAGAGTTTTGATGAGCGCCAACAAGAATTTTGATAAGTGCCAACAAGTGTTCATCTAAAACCCACGATTCCTCGATTAAAGAAAAAAAAGTGTAAAGTCAAATTAATCCAGAAAAAAAAAGTAAATTATTTTTTCGAGTTGCTTACCCCATGCCATCCTTGTACTTCTTGATGAGTTGCTGCTTCTCCTCCTTGTCTTCGACCCAGTATTCACTTGGGATCACAAAGTTGGAAGTAATTCGACACTCTGGGCAGGACCTGATAAAAGCAGGTTCATTAGTCACTATAATTCCTGAACACTGATCTTAAAGGAAGATGATGCCCATAAGGAAGGTCTTACTTTATGATCTTGCTCTCAAACTGTTTGGCACTCCGCCATTTCCTGATGCACTTGAGGCAGTAGCAATGGCTGCAGTTGGAGAGAATGCCGAAACGTCGCTCACTGGGGTTGGTTTTTTCAAACACCACCTCCATGCACACGCCGCACATCATGTCCTTGCTCCGCTGAATGGCAAACGAGATTTCCATGTCTTTCTCGTGAGCTTCGATACAGGCCTGACATCAACAAAAAATTACAGTCATGACCGCAGTGTATTCAGCTGAAGCCTTAGAGCGTTTAGTCATGGCACAAATAAATTGTAAACCGCGAAAAAAAGTGCTTTATGTGCAAATATACAAAAACTGATGGAAAGAGTAAAATACAAATACATTTGAAAGTTACAGAACTCAAAATGCTTTGGTTTATTTAAAAAAAAACTATGTTTATTGTAGACAGTTCTGGAAATGCCTAAAAACTAGTTTGTGGCGGATTTAGACTAAACCTCTTTTTGACTAAAAAAGATGGACAAACCATCACTTCTTCCCGCCATTGGTTGGGTTTGGGTGCTAACATGACTGTCCCAAAATCTAAACTTTTCCAGTGTATAGACAATGGTTAACTTAGTTCCATTTCAAAAGTCTGCTTATAGGGACTTCGGGTTTATTTCTATACTTGCTACACAGTTGACAAAACAAATAAAGACAATATTTTTTTTTTAGAAACTCTATGATCCCAGTAGGAGACCTCAAAACACAAACAAAGAAGGATAAGTGAAGCAACTTTACATGAAACACACACACAACCAAGGTTATTATAGGTAACAAAAATGAAAAGTGAAAAACTGTAAAAAAGTGAAAAAATTAAAACCAATAAAACTGAAACTTTTTACAAAAGTAGCAAAACGAAAAGATAAATTGCTTTTTACTTTTAGCTTGGTCTGTCATTCCCCCTCACCACCCCCGACATCTTTTGTTCCAGCAATTTTACTTGAGCTGCTGACCCCTTACAGCACTTCAATTACATCTCTTGGTGTTTGCAGTAGGCTTGTGGTTAATGTCACAGCTCAGAGGAAAATGGTTAAAGTTTGAAGAAAGCGGCAGAGCCCTATATGGGATTTCTTAGAATACGACAGCAAGTGCATTGTGCTGAGAAACAACTCAATATGAGGAACAGTTCTTAAAGGGAAAAAATTACATTTACAGAACTCTCATAAGGATGATAATACAGAGTATTTTGCTAAGAAAGATAATTTTACTAGCTCCCCTATTAGCAAGTGATTTTAACATGTAATACTTTTTCCATACTAGTCACAGCTCTATGTTGACTCATAATTCATAAAGATATCTTTAATTCATATTAAAGATGATATTGTCCATTTTAAAGATATCTATAAGTGTAATTTGACTTGCTGTGACACTTTCTATTGGACGATTACAGATATCTACAACTGTTTTTTTTTGACTAGTAATAAATACATGGCAGATATCTTTAAAAATAATTTAAACTCGTCACAGAAAGAGTTTTTGTGTAGATGACCGTAGCACAATAACTTTCAGGGTGTATGAAATTCTGGATACATCAGGACATTTTCAAACGTGTTTATCACAATTTTTATACAGCATATAAACTAAAAGGAAACCGATGGGAGCATGCAAAATACCCCACCAAGTTGATTTTGTTACGTGCCGGGACCTGCTGGAGATATTGAAAACAAGTCTCATCACTTGTATGTTACTCGCCTTGATGTGTTGCGAGCGCTGAGAGGAGTCAGAAGGGTGAAGCACCTGCAGGCCACACATGTCACAAACATCGCCATGGAGGTAGGCACAGTTTAAGCCATAGCGACATTCACCGACAGCAGCGTATGGACAAAGCTGCTTCTTCATTTCTTTGTTGGCTTGTTCCTTCTCATACTCCTCTTCAATTAGAGGACCAGGCCCCTCAAACAGCACTGGCTCAGCTGCAGGGGAAATATAGTGATTTGTGTTAACGGATGTTGCCAGAAATATGTTTTCCTGAATATAGGAGCTGCTTATCCTTCAGCCCAGTATCTAGGGAAGAATCTGCACTGGGATTGATAAATGAAGCAGAGTGAGAACACTGGCAAAACAATCCTGCAACTCAATAGAACCAGTTCAAGGCTTTCAAAGATCTTGATTTAATTAACCTGAATGGCAATTAAATACACAAATTGGCAAGTGTAAAACCCTGCAGTTGGACAATGAGCTATACATTTTATTTACATACAGCTCTGTATATAATTGATATCCCTGCTTATATTTCAAATAATTGTGCTTTCACAAATGTCTCAATCTGAGTTTCAGAATCTCAGATGAACTACTCCATAGGAAACAGGTGAAAAAAAGTGTCCACTTTAAAAGTATTTAATTACAACAAACTAAACTACTGTATAATTATCACACTTTTTTCAATCTATGTCTGTACATATTTTAGCACAGCAATTAAGTGTACTAATTTACACTTTACTTGCATTTTATTAGTTTCAACTTATTTATGATTTAGCATGTATGCATCACATGCTGAATGTTAGTTTCATAACTTAAAATTAAACATGCTATTCATATTTTAATAGTAATACTTCTCTACACTTAAACCACTAAACACTATTGCATAAAAAACAGACATGTAGTCATGTTTCCACTATATTTCTGATAAGTTTTTTTTTTTTACCTTGTCCTGTCCTGCTCAAAAGCCATCACACGGGAGAGTAGGTGCGTCACGGAGTTGGACAGTTTTGTTATCTCCAGGGGAGTAAAACACCTGGTGTGGTGTTTCCTCCTCTGGATTGGAGCATTGAATGTATGTAAATAATTATTAGTTGTATTTCCCACGGACCAGTTTACATTAATTACGTCAGGACAAGGCGGCGTTGGGACTGAAAGGGGGAGTGAATAAGGGAATGGGGGACGGTGAGGGGGAAGGGTTCAGGAGTGAGGAAAAATACGAGGAATACCTAGCTGAGCATACAATGTAAGTTTGTTACAGTTCGTGTTGTCCTGTTTTGTAGTTTGTACATAACATCTACCTAGACAAACCATGTCCGTTTGTTATAGTTCGTGCAGTACAGTTTTTGCAGTTTGTACATACCTACACAAAAATATACATTGTGCGGGA
The DNA here is from genome assembly GCA_007224835.1 of Danionella cerebrum. Taxonomy (NCBI): domain Eukaryota; kingdom Metazoa; phylum Chordata; class Actinopteri; order Cypriniformes; family Danionidae; genus Danionella; species Danionella cerebrum. Next base: position 229,380 of record SRMA01026883.1, on the reverse strand, counting down.
TAATAATGATGTTGTACAGTTTATAATACAAATCTGCTACATGGGAGGGAATATACAATACAGATGAAAGAGCACAAACCGCGACCCGGTCCGCATCGAACGGAGACCCACAGACATCAAGGAGACCAGAGGAGGACAGGGAAGGAGACCGCACCAGGTGCAGGCCCCGCACACACCCTGACCAGAAGCCCCAGATGTTGTTGACCCCCTGATCACTTCAGGAGGCAGGCCCCTCTGCAGTGCCCTGGAGATGTTCAGTGTCTAATAGAATTAAAACTGGGGGTCCCTGACCTGGGGTAGGACAGGGGGTGCTACCGGCAATAAGCTTGATCCCCCATAGAGACCACCAGGGCCCTATGAATGAGGCTGAAGGAAATGAGTGCTGGCGTCACATCTGTTCCTTTACCAGTGTAATATTAACTCATTTTTAGAAGAATGCATAAACGATCCGGAGACGCAACGCAACACTTAAACTGAAAATTAATACACATCATTTTTCCCCTTCAGAAAAGTTATTATTATGGCAAGTCTGCCACAGTTCGGATGGCTTAGAGTTAACTTGGCGTTTTTCTGTGTTCCTCCCAAGGACAAAGATTAGATACGCAAGGAATCCAAATGCTGCGGGTCTTGGATAAAAATACCTGTCAAATTCTCAAGTCTAAACAAAACCCAATGTGCCTTCAGCTGATAACAGAACACTTTAAGGTTCACATTGTAATATTTTATACACATTGCAAATGCACACAGCAATGCTCTTAAATAATACAATATTGGGATATCTTACACTCACCCCTGCCACAGTAGGGCTGCCCTGGCACAAACTCTGCAGCATTGACCCAATCTACAGCCCCGGAGCCGTGGGGCGTCTCCTGGGTGTCGCAGATGCTTTTGCCTGTGCCACCTGGCTCTGAAACAGAGTCAGGAGTGCCAGTATGGGGAGGAGCGGTCAGCGGCATCGACGGCTTAGAACTGGGGACTTCGTCTTGCTTGGCAGGTTTGGTGTGTTCATACCTAAGACACGATGCAAATGTAAGGGAATTAAAATAATCGACTGGTACCAGCATGTGATAAACAGAAGCAAACACCGAACTGTGAGAAATCGAGGGTCGTGAACTAGATTTCTCACGGCTCTTATAGGCCAAATTGTATTTTTTAACATATAAACGTGAACTTTTCTTTAAAACTAACATGTTTTGCTTCGTAGTTGGTAACCAGAACCTCAGGAGAGCATTCAAGCTAGGGCTGGGCGATATGGACCAAAAGTCATATCCCGATATATTTAGGCTGAATATCGATATACGATATATATCCCGATATTTTTATCAAAAAGTGAGAGCAATTGTTTAGTCACAGTCAAACCCAAATATGACATTTCACAAGTAGTTTTATTTAAACTGGCCGGATGAAACAATACACAGCTGTTCCCTTGTTTTTGGGAATAAAATATAAATATATTTGAATACGCAAATAAAATATAAAAATCTAAAGTTTGTATAATGCTGTACATTCATAAATTAATAAAATATTCAATGCTGTAAGCAACTTAGGCGATTGCATTCTTTTAAACTTTTTAAACAATATTTATAGTTGAACAATGTGTTACAAGTAAATTTGACATCTACGCGGCATATAAGCAAAATAAAAATTAAAACTTTTTCACGAGTAAACATTTTATGTGAACTCTCATTGGCTTAGTCTGTGTAATCACGTGATTGAATGCGTGTTCACGCAAGAGGGAAGTCGGAATCTGCCGGGGAGTCGAAATATGGCACAACAACGGTACACCGCGGGAAAATGAAGCATGAAGGGAGCTTTGTGTCGGGCTGGAGCTTTTGCGGGTTGCGGTTGGCTTGCAGCTGGGGCCTCGGCAGCGCGCAGTTTCACACACTCTTCATACTGCAGTTTGTGCCACTGTTTTAGATGGTGAAAAAGATTTGTAGTGCTTCCACCCCTGGCTGTAACTTCTTTATGGCACTCCCTACATATGACATGGTTTTGTTTCTCATCAGAAACTGAATCCGAACCATCTCCATATTACTGAGCCGCTACTTTTTTGTTTACCAACTAATTTCTCCGCATGCTCAGCAGATGTTGTTGCTTCCTCCATGTTTGTTGAAGAGTGCCGGCGGATTGTCTGCTCCAGAGTCCAGCCCCTCCCCGCTCTGTGCCTGAAAGAGGAGGGGCGTGGCCAGGGGCGCGCGAAGTAGTGTTGAGAGCTCCGGGTTAAAGCAGTTTGCTCACAGCGCAGTTTGAACTACGCAGCCTATATCGATATATTCGATATGGTCAAATTTCATATCTCGTTTAAAAATATATCGATATATTTTTAATATCGATATATCG
>SRMA01026883.1:165306-227027 GCA_007224835.1 Danionella cerebrum | reverse complement strand
AATAAATAAATAGGCTGCATTATAAACTCTTGATCTGGGTAGTAAATGGTATTATCGTTTTTATTTGTATTTGCTGCTCTTAGGGACCAAAATCAGTTTAAAGTTTAAATTTCAGCTCAGTAAAGCACTTTAAACACCTTTTCAGTAAGTTTTAGTTACCTTTCTTGTGGAATTGTGCTTCAAATAAAGAACTTTATATTGACCAGGTTGTTAGTTAATCATTTACAAGTCAATATTGTCTATGGACAGTGATTTAAAAAAAAAAATAAATGAATAGATAACTAAAAAAAGTGAACTTGTGAAAATGCGGTGTTAAATGTGATGCAGTTGAAAATTTGGGTGCACCTAACTTTTGTGCTGGTGCACCTAAGAAAAAAATTTAGGCGCACCAGTGCAACCAGTGCAAAAAGTTAGTCTAGAGCCCTGTCCAATATTCTTTTGTGTTGAATAGAAGAAACACAAACTTGCTTGATTTAATGCCATTTTCTGTAGTCTACTCGTTTGATCATTTAAATACTTTAGCTGTAATGATTAAGAAGCTGCTGCTTTTTTCTATCTGACACCAGAGTATTTCCCACAGGCGATAACATCTCCCTGAAGCTGATGTGGGCTCAGATTGGAACTGTCTGGTTACCATGGTGAGTACATGTTTTTCAGTGCAGCAGTTGTATTTAAGTGGGAGATTGAAGGCACTAGAATCTAACACTGTGGCATTGTGATTAAAACAGCATGGCAACACATTGTATCAAGCAGGCACTGTACATCACATTTCAGACTACTATTCACTATTGCCTTAACATTTTAAAGATTATGACTCACAGAAAACATTAACTCAGTGTTTCAGAAGTGAATTAAGGCATAAGATTTACAACTTGAGGAACTAGCAAGGAGGTGGCATGTTTATAAAGTCTGGTGGCCCAAAACAATACGTCTTATACTTCCTACCACATGCCAAAAACAACCCCAACCACTATAGAAAAAAAAACCTACCTACAAACTATGAATATCATTGAAAAAACACATTTCAAGTTTATTTGGCCAATCGTGAAGGCTATGCTTTTTTGTGAAGATTCTTCATGCTTTGCCCAAGCATTCTATAGAATGCCTGTTGTCATTTCCATAAAGTAGGGCCGGGCGGCAAAATGACAAATGTTATTTCACAGTAATGATAGTGTTTTTATATATATATATATATATATATATATATATATATATATATATATATATATATATATATGCACTTTCTTTAAGAAAAGAACTGGAACTTATGTAGTATTTTATTTTTAACCTTAAAATAGAACTAAATGACGAGTTCAACCTCCTGGCCTATCTTTCAGGGTTTGACCAGTCTCAGCCATACGAATTGGCCACGCCCATTTATTTACATTTCACGGTATACACCAAATAAAACATATATACCGTCATACATTTTATGTTATGCGCCATGTTTCTCTTTGTCGCAGTAACGGTCACTCTAACTTCAATTGGGGAAGGAGAGAGGTTTTCCTCTTCTTCCTTCATGTGTTCGTGGAGAAGACAATTAGATATCAGAAATGCTTTGATGCCCTTATCTACATGGGCACAGTTAAAGTTTTCGGGAGGTACAAGTCAAGCGGAGGGGTTTGTGATTTTCCATGTCACCAGTATAAGATGTGCGAAGATTTAATGGGGAAACAATCATACATTAATAGTCTGAAATTACAGTAATTAACACCATAGAATTATGAGCAGTACCAGTTGGGGCTCGAGCACAGAAATGTTAAATTGCAAAGGTTTTTTTTTGGTGGTTCGTCTGCTAAATTTTAATGTTTTGCAATGAAGCAGGAAGTTGTTAAAAACTCAAGACAAAAATGTCCAGTCGGGATGAAACTTGTGTTCCGTCAGTCTCTGAACCGATCTATTTAGCAACCTACTGCGTCAGTCATAGCACCACCACAAAAACATTTGTCTACTGTTCTGTACAACTTTGAAACACTTTTAATAGTCAATTAGAGCGAGTTTCCAAAATGGACAGGAAGTTATTTTGCATAAACCTCTAAAAGAGGAATTTTTAAAAAATTCCTCCTAGAATTAGAATCTGTTCACATCCAAACTTCCCCACTCTTATCTTAAGGCATATGTGATGTTTAATTGCAAAGACATTGTTGAACTATGTGAATACAGCAGCCGTCAGAGGTCATGCAACTTCAGATCAGTGCCAAGTTTACCAACCCATGTGCATTTGCCTATATTGTTCACAAGCTTTGACATTTCTCAATTGTACACATGTCCCAAATGGTTGTGGTGCATATTGCGACAAACTGGCCACTGAAGGTGTGCTTATGCTTCCCCCGTCAAGCCTTTCAACACCCTTTGCAGCTGACGGGCAAAAGCAATAAAACCTCACCACGTAGCTTAACATGCACCTCTTAATAATTGTAACTTCACGCACATAGACAGGTACCATGAGCTCTGTGCCATCACAGGCTGGTTATACATGGAGGACCAGGAAATGCTTCAAGGAGAGTATAAACCAGACTTGAAGGCGATGGTGCTGGAGCCTATGATTGCTGCTTGCAGCTTTAATACACATTTTAACTTGTACTGTGCTAAATTAACTTATCAAAAATAACACAGGCATTTTAGAACACAGCTCTTACATATTGTAATGACTTTCAAACACAACATGCAAAAGTTACAGTTAAATAAATAACATGTGATCATCGTACAATATTTACGACAACAAGCCAGATCCACAAAACACAATGCAGTGCCTGACCTTTACAGCTCTCATTATTCCCCAACAAAGCACGCCTCAATGCTTTCCTTAGGCATCCAGAGACCCCTCTGTCCTCAAGGCTCTTGGGACATTCGGCTCTATTCTAGCCCTGTGCATGATTGCGCACGTGTGTATGAGGATAGGGGCAGCATAAATAAATGACACAACGGCGGATGCCCAGGCAGCTCCTGCAGAGTAACTGCATGAACCGAGTGAACCCAGCAGCGGTAATGACGGAGAGAGAGAGAGAGAGATCAAGCTGCATGTTAAACACATTGAGGTTATGTAATTGCCATGCAGACTGCAGCCCTCCTCTGTACCCCCTCCCAGATTGATGGGGGTGGTGGATGTATGGAAGGAGACAGCAAGGGACCGAGATAGACACAAAGCATGGAGAACCCATCCAGAATAAAGCTTACGCTTACCCCCCTCACACACACACACACCATCCCCTTGCTAAAAACATGTGCTAAAGCCCATATGGAGACAAAAGCATCAATGCAGCTCCCCATGCTGACAATACCACAGTGTCAGACATCAATCGAGACTCAGACAGCAGCTAGTTAAGCTCAAGAGTCTGGATCGACAGAAAGCAGGGCTCTCAGTCAGATGTAAAGCTGTCATAGAAGAGCTTCGGCAAACAAAGGCATTCCCATAGTGCCGAGATGGGGGCAGCAGTTACTATGGGGATGCACTTGACCGCAGACAGTTATGAGACAAACAGTGTCTGGCTCGCAGGATAATTTTTTCACATTTTAAGCACCTTTGCTCTTGACTGCACTGGGTAAAAAAAAACAAAGTCAATGAAATCAGAAAACTATTTTTGTAACTCCAACACAAAAAAAGGTCCAACAGCAATTTTGGAAAACACACATTTGTCAGCCATCTTTACAAGCGGGGTCAAACTCTATCATTATATTTTCACCAGATGTTGGTTGAATTTAAAACTTGTAATCTGTAGCAAGAAGAAATTCAGAATCTCGTTTGTCACGAGCATGTCATGAAGCAACAGTTTTCACAGAAGCAATCACTGCTACTCCACACTAAGCTCCCAAACCTGAAATGCAGATTGCGTTACATTCTGTGTTATGTAAGGCCTGTTCGGAACTGGTCCACAGAGGAATTTTGTTGGGAACTGATGCAATGTTTCATCATAAAGATCTTTACCTGCAACGGTCCCCGAAAGCACAGAATCCCTTTTGGAAGAACTTGCAGATCATGGTTGGCTTGCAGCTGCTGAGGTCGTGTGAATATCGACAGTTCTCACCTTCTTTGCAAAGCCCGTGCATGAAATACCTGAAAAGGAAGATGTTATTCGAAACTCTGGCATCTACAAAAGGTGGTTATGTAGTCTATAGTGGACAGTGTGTAACGATGCAGTTCAAAGGAATAAATGTTATATCAAAAACACATTTAATAGACAGCAAACAATGTTGACACCTCAGCTCATCACATATTCATCTTGCATTTGCCAGAAAAACTGAGGTAAACATTAGACCTCAATTGGCTTTTCATTCGGTGACGTCATTGTGTGCATTACAAAACAAGGCTCATTTTAATGGCAATACATTTTAATGGTAATTTCCACAACTGTCAAGGTTGTCACTTAGAGATTTGTCGATTTCCAGAAAGCTAGAGTGAAGGGTTTACATGGCAGTCAAACAGAAAGAGATATGCGCAGGATGGACGGTGTGTAGTTTTCCCGCATACACGGATGTTGCCGAGCTTAACACAAAGCGAAAGCAGCAGCTGTTAACGTTATGTGCTTTACAACAACAAACACACACTGGCACATCGCACTCGTTCGGTTCAGCACAAAGACAGCGCCGCTGTCCAAAGCCTTCGTCATCGACGCACGGACCAGTGCTTGTGTTTTATATTTAAGCTCGGTTTTGGTCGCAAAATAGCCGCGTTCCCCGACGGATTTCCACTAACCTGCAGGTTACGTGCTTCGTCCAGCCTCCGATGACTGCTGGAGCCGCTGTTGACGCTGCCGCTGCCTCCGCCATTGCTGTTTATGTTGAAGCCCCAGCACCCGGATCTTCCGGAAAGCTGCCGTTCACCGCTCGGTCATTTCCGGAAAGCCGAAGGTGCCCGAGTTTTTTCGGAAAAGCAGAGCTGCGTAGTGATCAAAATGTAAAAATCGCATTGAAGTTACAAAAAGAAGTGAATTTTCACATTATTGCTGATAATATATTATATTAAAATATGCCTATACAATGTAAATGATGATTTTATGTTTATTTTTGTGTACATGTACAAAATGCAAAGAAAGCAAACAAAAGAAAAATATTTGGCCTTCATACTATCATTAATTCTTATAGCTACACTTGCACAGTCAGGGATATTGTAGGATTATAGTCAGGTGTATGATCCACTATTTATGCAAAACAGATGCTGTTAACAGTTTCAACAAATAAGTTGAAACTCAGTTATGAACTGAAACAGAAACAGCTGTGTATGAGACTCAATAATGGACAGCCAAACTGCTAAGAAACTGAGAAAGGCAGTACATTTCATGCCAACAGCACAGCAACAATACACAAGGTAGTAACACTGCATCAACCAGGTCTGTCTAAGATAAATATTTTAAAGCAGACTAGTGTTTCGAGATCAGTGCTACCCAGGTACACCCGTCTACTGTCTGGAGAAGTCTGCTAAGAAATGGTATTCACGCGGACGGGTAAAAAAGCTGTACTTCTGGTGCGGGAACAAGGCCAAGCAACTGAAGTATACCTGAAAACATAGGGACTGCAGGAAAAGGGCAGCAGGTGCGAGTTCCTTCAAAAAGTGAACATAGAAGCATATGAACCAAGGAGAATTCCTGCTGTTTTGAAGGAAAGGATGTTTGATTTGGATTTCTTCTTTGTTCATTTTTTAAGCATTGCTTCCTTCTTTCACAACTAAAACTGCATAAAAAGCTGCATGGTTACCACGTATCATTCTAATAACAGGATGGTACTTCAATAGAATATTTTCCCAAAGCAAATTGAAAAATACAGTCATTTGTCTGGAGTTTCCTTTTTATTTATGCTTGTCGTATTCCACAATGGGGACCCGCCATGTTCTTTTTAACATTTTCTAACCATGGTTACCTCCATCACTTACTGTGTATTGAAGAATATATACAAAATATAGCAAGAATATACAAACAATGTGGTTGTTTCCAAGCTTTATAAGCTGCTGCTTGAGAAGATCTGGGTGTTCTGGTTTTAGTTCAAGGCACTTCTGGTTTCTTGTTCTTCTCTGGCTAAAGCCTCCAGCAGCCTTCTAGGAAAGGCTGACCAGGGTTTGGCTGTTGATGGAGAGATGTTTAGATTTGACGAGTGGGAAAGCAGCAGAGAATTCTCGTCTGATTGTCTGGAAGGTGTTGGCTCCTGGTTTAATGATCCGAATAATTACTACGTTCAGTTCAACTCAGACATGACTTTAATGTCGAGTCTGTTCTTTTTTTATTTAAGATACTAGATATGTAGTTAATTTATTTTCTTTTTTTTTTTTAGAATTCCTCTAGTTTGGATTTAGACCAAAGATTATATAGTATGAATGATTAGAAATTATTATTTTAAACTTTTCATTCAGTCATTTTCCTGCTTTGCAGGGCAACATTCACTGACACATTCACACCTAAGGGGGAATTTAGATTATTCAATCAACTTAACAGCATGTCTTTGAAATTGTGGGGGAAAACAGAGTACCCGGAGATAACCACGCAAGCACCGGGAGAACATGCAAACTCCTTCCAGGCAACCCTCTAACTGGAAGGCCTCAGTGCTACCCACTGCACCACAGTGCCGCTTTATTTTAAACTTGTACTTTGTAATTTCATACATTACTGTTACGTAATATGAAATGTAAGCATTTACATTTATTTATTTTACTTCCATGTATTTTTAATGTGATTAAAATATTTGCTGTTTCACATTATTATCTGTATGAATTTATCCTCAAGTTGTCTCGGCAAAATGCCTGCTTAAAAGACTGACAAAACTACTCCGAAAAACAAATATAGTGAGTTCAAGGACTTCTATATTGAACCATGTTACATATGTGATTGTTATGAAACTGTTTTTCAGAATTCGTCAACTGATCTTTTGCATTTTGGTTTATTATTGCAGGTGGATTTTGCGAAAGTGGCTCCAAAATTATTTAATCTGGAGACAATTTTGAAAACACATGTAAGAGAAATGTTTGGCTGTCCCTTTTGTGATATAAATAACAAAGCAACCAATGTCTGATGTTTGTTTTCTTGGTGGCCACAAGATTTCTACAAACAAACCAATAATGCTATACAATTTTATAAAGACTTATAAGAAAAAAATAGTAACTCAAGTTTAAATCTGAGCAACATATTGTTTGGAGATGTGACTGACTGATGATGACTGATACGACTCATGTTTTTTATAGTTTCTTTTAGGGGTGGCTCAATATATCGAGATACAAAAATGTTACAGTACATATTGTGAAATTACTGGGAGATATTGTCTTGGAGTTATGTGAACGAGAATGGGAAAAATTCTTATTTTTACTTTAGAAAATTTTATTTTGAAAACATGCGTAACATTATAAAACCGTGTAAAAGAAGGTTTCACTCTCACTTACAGAATAAGAGACGTATTCCTGTTTGAAGGACTCTTCACACCGATCCAAATTTTTGGATGCAGTTTCGTGCGACAATGCGCCTCAAGCGAAAACCATGGGTGCCAACAAGAGCAAACCACACATCTGACCAAATGAGTGGTGCAAACAAAAAAAGGGTTTTGAACTGTCATATCGGATCCGTTGCCCACTAGGAGAATGACCAATGAAAGCTGGCTCTTTTGAAGACATGAGTAGGACTTCATAGCGACTTCATACAGGAAACAGGGAAAAAATAGTGCACCATTAATCCTCTTTTCTCTGCATTTTGTCAAACAGCTCCCTGAGATCAACCGCTAACTTTATTTGCTGTTTCCCCGTATGGTGCAGGAAGCTTCAGGCAGAGAGCATCAGTATTTCCTTGATCCAGATGAAGTACACCCTGCTGAGAAGCAGAGTTCGAAGATTTGTGCGCATCTCAATTCAGATTGGTGTGTAGAGGCCTTAATGTTGCATGTTTGGAGTGCACAAACGTTAGTGCTGCCCTCTAGTGAGTAGATGATATTACATGTTCAAATCAAACTAGACCCTAGCTTTCTTAGCTTTACCATCTTAAAACTTTGAGATTCAGTTCAGAAATGCGATTGATTCTGTTGCTTATTATTGGGCTATTTAAAACTACAGATGGAAAATTGTTATGAAGCTTGTTTTTGTTTAAGTTTCTTCCGAAATAAGTTATTATTGTCACATATTGTTGTATGTTGCAGTCAAACCTTAATACTTTTTCAAACAAACCTAAAGATACATTTGCCTCTTTGTGTTGATTTTAGCATCCTATGATTCTATGTATCTATTTAAATTGTTTTTAATCAGCTCTCTTTTATACTTCACACTGTATATCTGTCTGGATCTCTTTTGTTGTAATGTGTTCTTGAGAGCCTTCCTGAAATAAATGCACCATCACATATATTGTATTGATGTATGCATCATGTTGTGAGCGGAGTGTACTCATAACCCCTTAAAATCCATAGATCAATTCATTCATTTTCCCTTTTTTGGGGTTACAAGGGTCAGCCAGTGCCTATCTCCAGCGCACATTGGTTGAGAGGCGGGAGTACACCGTGGACAGGCCGCCAGTCCATCGCAGGGCATCCATAGATTCATTTTTCAAAATAGTTTTTTAGTTGTCTCATATCTCCACCAACTGGTGTACTTCAGATATTAGTCTTTATTTGGATTAGTCAACCAAATGATATTATCAATTCGAAATATTAATGAGCTATACATAATGTATAAAAATATGTTGTAGTAAAAAAAACTTTCAAATTATTTTACTTATATGACTGATACATGCGTTATTGCTCTGTCAAAGTACCCCAGCTCACCTTTAAAATGAAAACATAACAAAAAAATCGAATCAATACTTATACACGTATTAGAGAACTTTCAAAATATGTGTTTAAAACTAAATATCCACAAAACGTCTTCTCAAAGTCACGCACTACAATACCCAGCATTACCGTTTCCACCCGCCGACTGCGCATGTGCAAAAAAAAGTCATACTTTGACGAGCCCCCTCCCCTCTCGATTTCAATGTAAGATGGTGGTTAGAAGGCACTACCGCTCTACCCAGAGACAGTAAGAAACAAGGGCTGGTGTTTTGCAGTAAATCACATAGGAGCAGCAATCAATCACCCGGGAACCACCCTTACTGCCACCCGTTGAGCTAGACCTGGGTCTTTCATATAGAGTTTATTTGCTGTTCTGATAAACAGGGTGAGTATCCCACCAAGGCCTCTCGACCACCGCCTCCACATTCAGCTACGTTTCTCTCTCAGTTCACCTCTTTACAACACATTTCATAATCGCTTTATGCTGTAAAAGTCAAGCTACTGTGCAGTTTTACCTCGAATTTGTGTATAAATTGACTAACGCTAGTTATTGAGTTATCCTGAACAGTTAGCTGCTACCCGCACAGTTTAACCGGCTTTTATTTAACTGCGCTTGTTTTAAGCCGTTATCCTTCAAATAAACACTTATTACGAGCTGTTCGGTCTCTGGGAGAAAAGGTATAACATGTTCACTGATGTTGTTGTAGGCTTCAACGGTTTGACAACTTCCATATGCGTGTTAGCTTAGCAGAACAGCTCCAACAAGGAAACATTGCAGTCTTCGACACGCTTAACTGTTTTACTTTAAAGGGAATTTCCTTGAATTGGGAGCAGGAAGTTGCATTTTATTTACTCTGTGATCTATGAGGGTGAATGCATGGCGTTAAGTCTTTGTGTGATGTTGACATTGCTATAGTTTATTTTTATCCACACCCTTTGTGTTGGCTATGTGTGCTAGAAGCCCACTGACAGGCTGCCATTGACCCCAAACCCATCTCTCATACTTTTTAATATAAAGTAGAATGGTTTAATTCAGAGTATTTTAAATAAGTCCTGATGTGCACATCAGACACTGTGTTGTTGAGTTGCATGATCATTACTCGTGTGCAGTCAGCACTGTGGCTTTTACGCTTGGTGCTAGCAATTTTTCTTACAGAGGTGAGCACAAACTGTATGGCTTGCATTTGAATAGAGCGAGAAAGGCTGTTCTAAATATTACCAACAGAGGGAAATAGTCAAAGTTGTTTAATTGGATTTGTGCTAGTTTTTCAATATCTCTTCTAGTTGCTAGGATTTTGTTTTCTGAATATAATGTAACTAGTAGAGGTGTAACGTGGACTCTTGGTGTTTCACACTTCACAGAATTCCCGACACTCATTGTTTAGTGAGTGTCTCTTAGATTTGTTAATTTTTCGACAATGAACCATATTTTCATTCAATTGTTAATTTTTTTTCAATTGTAAAATTGTCTTAATTTGTAAAACGAATGACATTTTTCACTGTAATTTCTATGGTTATCTGTTTCTATAGCCTTCTCATGGTGTTTTTCTGTAAAATTTGTAGATATTTTTAACAGTGTTGAATGTGCCAGACAGAGTAATATCTTCCCTTTTTTGTTTTTTTTAAAGGCATTATGAACTGAGTACTAATATGATTTTTATTTTTAGCATGTACAAGTTGACAGAACAGTAAAACGATCCTGTTCTTTTCAGAATGCAAACTGTTTTCTTTTTTATTTCCTTTTTTTGGAGCTTGCTCTGGTAATAAACTACTCAAAGTGATGCCGACAAGCTCAGTGTGGGAGTCACTCACACAACTAATAAGCAGAAATGTTCGAAAGATGACTCCAAGGACAAAATGAACCAACCTTAGCATTATTAAGCTTGCAATCAACGTGGCTGGAATCTACTTGGGACATGGCAAGAAGTTTGGGGAAATCAATCTCGGTAAAGTATTGTTGGAAAGTGTTTACTCCTGCCTCTTTGTCCCAGCAGTTTGATTCTTAGTCTGTGAGAAAAGGTCACATTTTCGTTATCAGATCTCACAGAGCAGAAGATTGTCAACATGCTACTAAAGCCAATCATTAATCCAACCTGTGATTTTACCATTTTCTTGTAAAGCCTGTAAGATGCCTGCTTGTCCTTGTATATGACTACAATTTTAATCATATAGAATTGGCCGGGTGGATGTTTAAAAAACAGAAAAACAAAAAAAGTCAGGCCTGGGCAATCAAAGCATGTAGCCAATCAGCAGCGAGTATAGTCACGAGTGGAGAAGGGAGCATTAAAAGATAAAACCCTTAAACAAAGCTGACACTTGTATTCGGTTCTAAACTATTGAAGCCTTTCTGTAGCACTTTTCAATTCACAATGTATTTAGCAAATGTTTCTGACCACGCCCACCTTCCGTCAATCATTGCGTCATGGCTGGGCTAACTTCTAACCTCTACGGGCACTGGAGCGGTAAACTCCAAATGTCACTTCACATACGCTTTAAAAACCTCCTAGAACACCACCATTTATATGTTCATGCTCCACTTCCTCTGCCAGTGAATTCAAAGATCTTATGATATTTTAACGATATAAATGTAATGTAACGTAACATTGACTCAATGATTGATGGAAGGTGGACGTTGTCAGCTCGGAAAGCATTTTCATAGCTGCCAAATTTTGCTAAACATAACCAATGCAAGGCGTCATGATGGAACTGAAATTGTGAGTCTTCTAACTGTTAGATTAAATGCATTTAGCATCAAAAGCTTTTAAAATATAATTTTGCTACTATTTCTGCTTGGACATGTTACACGTATCAAATCATTTTGAGTTATACATTTTGCATTTCGCTATATATAAAGCACTTCAAAATTATGCATTTATATATTGTGACTACTGTTGTAAGTCGCAAATGTAAATTCTATGATTTCATTTTCAATTTCCTTGTTGCACCAAATGCTGCACATGGTATAGGAAATTGATGTCACAATATACCGTGGCACTATATGAAATCTGGAGTTAATTGGTTATATTTTCAAGCCTGAGAGACAGCATGAAACAATTATAGCGAAATAAGAGGAAGATTGCTAAAAAAACTATATATAAACATTCTCTGTCACGCGGAGTGGAAGAAAAGTGACTGCATGGGCAACCTAGACTTTATCTTTACAGTAGGGCTGGGCGATATGACTTTTAAATTACGGCTCATCCGAATTACTGTACAATCCACTTTTTCAGCAAAATAAATTACCCAATATATGAGTGCACATCAGGTCATGTCCTTGATAGTCCGATAGATGCTGCTGAGTTAGTAATCGTACATGCTGCACGCTGAATTCAGTCAGATTAGGGAGACATAGATGAAGAGGGAACGAAACAAAATGGATGTACAGAACAGTTCAGTATAAAATCGAGTATTATGGCATTCCTAGTCTAGACCCAGCGACAGTATTGACAATATTCCACCTTCTTTGCGGATAACATTTTTGTTTAGTTTTATATAATTCAGGAGGCCAGGAGCATTTCATCTCTCTGTGTGTGTTTAGTGTCTGACGTCATCAGCAGCAAGTTGATTTGTTCTTGACCTAAATCTTCATCTGGATGAAATATTTATAGTAAAACTATATTTTTATGACGGTCTGGATTAAATCTTCAATCATGAGATACGTTTTCCAATGGCAGTTTAAACATAAATTTTATAAACAAGTTTTTTTTTCTAATTAAAATTATTATATGTTGTGTTTCTTATTGTAGTATTGTTACACCCTTATTTGTTACCACAATAATTCAAAGTGTTTCTTAGAAATGTTTTTGTTGACTAGATCATATTGTAGTCATGTTTTATTCATCTGCTGACTGTGTAGAACCCACAGATGTACTTGACTCATGATGATTTCAGCAACTCTGTTGTGACACGGGAGTGATGTAAGCTGAGAGTACTGTGTGTTCACTTTTGAAACATGTCCCATCTCTTTTATTATTACATTTGGAAATCAAATGCAAGATTTCAGCTCCACAATTACATTCTATTAAGGATTGCCTCTAGGGTTCATTTGGATTCGCACCAAGACCACCTCCTAGAACAGGTGGTTTTTAGTCCACTTTTGGCCCGATTTTTAGTTTGGTTGTTGCTTTCTCACCTTTTCAAACCAAACTAAAAAAAAAAAATGTACGAAAATCTCTAGTTCAAATGAATCAGACTTAACGAGTCAAACTAAATCAATCTATGCGTTTACATTTTTAACAGGTCAGATCTGAAAGTTTGAATTTTTTTTTCCCCAAATCAAATTAAGTACAGTTGAGATCATGTACTACATTTTTGTTTTGTAAGAATTTAGACTTTTGATCGATCGTAGATGTCCGCTTCAAATACTTCTGTACTTGGAATTCTGTACTATGTCTTGGGACATAAAAAATGAAAGGAAACCAAAAAAATGTAAACAAAAAGGTTTTCCACGTTGACTCGTGTGAACAGAGTCTGGGCTCTTTTAGATGATCTTTTAAAGTTGAGCTGCTACTGCACACTGGGTTAATATATACACAAAAGACTACTATCGGCTGAACTCAAACATTGGCGGCTTATGTCATCAGTTGTGTCTTTGCTCTCTTAGCGCCTTTAGTTACTTGAAAACATGTTTGTTCTCTCTGATCACTTGATGGTTGTAACTGGTTTTGTTTTTAGTTTGATTACAGTGTCGTTTTTATTGATTTGTCGTGCGGTTTGTCCAGTACTAGGAAGAAAATAATCTTAGTTTCAAAGGTCAACTTGAGAATTGTATTGCCATGTTTTTTCCCTTTTCTCTTTAATACATGTGCACCATGATACCAAATGTTCTTGGCATCAGTGCAAAGCTTTTATTACCCTGAGCTAACATCCGGTTCAGTCGGGAAGGAATCCCTTCCTCATGGACTGTGGGAATTCCTTCTGTGTACAGTTCCTGGGGGCAGCAAAAATCTCCCAGAGCCTATTTTTAATTCCATAATGGAAGGCCTCACCCAACAGCCATCGCCACCACCGCTTGCTGGGGTGAGAGCTTGCACATCCAAGGAAGTTCTGGTTACACTACATGTAGCATAGACCGCCCCCTGAGTTCAATCAGCATTTCCCTTTTAAAGAGAGATTCAAGCAACTGACTCCTCCTGCTGCCCAGGATGGGATATTTTTAGATTCCCCCCATCCCTCATACCCACCCGCTGTTCACTCTTGATGTTCCTGCTGCTTCCGCTACTGTCAAGAGGCTTTACAAGGACCCCATTAAATCTGACGTGGAGATTTGAAAGATTGTTTGTGTATAATAGGATATGACAAAGCAATATTGAGGGAAAGTCCGTAATTTGTTATATTTGTTCAGTGCACACAAAGTGAAATATTCCAAGCCTTTATTTAATCAAATATTGATAAATCTGGGTTAAATACAAAAAATTAAGCACTAAGACTTTCACTAAAGTAGAATATCATGAAGTAGAATTCAACATTGGCTCCCTGTGCAACAGTCTAGGCTGCTAATTCATGAAATTAATTATGGGGAAGACTTCTGATTTGATTTGTTTGTTGCGTCGAGGATCATCGACACCCTTCATAAGGAGAAAAACTCTCAAAATGCGAGGGCAATTTTTTTTTTTAAATAGCCTGTTTTGTGTGTTTTATTTTTTTAACCAAAACACCTTGAACAGGTGTCAGACCAAAAGTTCACTGATTGAAAGACTTATCTCCATCATAATTTCAGGCATTCATTGGTGTCTTAAGGCCTTTACACACCAATCCAAATTTCCGATTCAAATTTACAATCCAAAGTTTCATGCGAGAACACGGCTCGATCAAAACCATGGGGATCCACGGGATCTCACACTTTTGACTTAAAGAGACTTTCGCACTGCCATCTTGGATCTGTTTTTCGCAAGGTTGCTGTGCAGGAATACATATCTGGGAAAGCTGGGGAAGGCAGCAAAAGGCCGCGCCCAAGAACAAAACGAGTAGCTGTACTCTCCCAGAGGGGCAGAAGAAGAGAAGAGACTACAGAGACTCTGGAGAAGCATCCAGTCATTGCTGAATCTAAACAGCACAAGAGGTCAACAGCATATTTTTGAGAGGATTTCATACGACATGATTTTAGACTGAATCATAGAGAATGTGGTCCATGATCTCAAACTGTCTCGCAACCAAACATTTGTAAGAAAGATTGTTTATATTGCCATCTGTGCCTTTGTATCCTATATCCCTGCAACTTTTCGTTGCCCTCCTGGTGTGGCTCTCTCATTGGCTGCAGATACTTGAGAAGCATTTTGCTAACCTGTGACCAAGTCACTGGTACTTCAGTCAATGCAATTGTCACACGTGTGCACAAGCTCCGATTTGCATGCGATTATGGGGATAAACTTAAAATCGGGGCTAAAATCGTGCTCCTTTAATAAGAAGTGGTTTGTTTTCCAGACAACAAATTGTTTATTTATTTTTTACAGATAAGCACTTGCTCTTCCTCTTCTCCTTGTGCCGCACACATTGTGAATTGCTTCCTCGCCACCAAGAGGCATGGAGTGAATTGTAGTTCATTGTATTAAATCATGCTTTAAAGTGCATTGTACAAACCCACCTGCAACCAAAATTAATTCTGATTGGCCAATGTTTATTTTAAATCCAATCACATTTCGGAAGCATTTCTACTAAAATATCTATTTATTTTAAAACTATAATCTATAGTTTTTGTTGCGTTTTTATACATTTAAACTCTTAGATGAGGAAAACGATGATGAAAAGTTTTCATTAACAAAATTAGCACTAGTTAAACGAATTTAATTTCAAGCAAAATCACATCTAAGGACTCAGTGCCCATAAGTCTTAGCTGAGTCATTGTGTATAATGGTAATCATATTGTGGAAGTACCACCATTTCTTTAGGTTCAGTACCTTTTAGGTTTAGCTCCAAATGTGTCAACATGAACCGGACTAAATCTTTTGGTTTCTTTAGTCTGGACCAAATGTTTTGTGGATCAATGGATGTGTTTTCTGCTTTTATTATCGAAATTAGATTTTCAAGCTGGTGAATTCCAGTTGTATACCAATCCACTCACCATCGTTCAGGGTTTCGACTAACACTCGCTACTTGCTCTCTATTGGAAACAAATGTTCTTTGGGATCATGTGAAGCCTGCAGAATTTCTGACATGTTAATATTTTCTTCACATTCACAGCTCTGCCTCCAAACTGAGACCTCCTCGATTTTATCTAATTGCCGTGCCATAGGATGTCCAGCAGCCCTGAGGTCAAGGAGGACTCCATGGAGTGCCCACTGTGCATGGAACCGTTGGAGATCGATGACGTCAATTTCTTCCCCTGCACCTGTGGATACCAGATCTGTCGTTTCTGCTGGCATCGCATACGCACGGATGAGAACGGCCTCTGTCCTGCCTGTAGAAAGGTAAATACATTTTGCTAAATGTAAATAGCATTGTTTAAATATTTACACATGTACTAGTGTGTGCCATACATTTTAAATATCGAGGGAAATTCAGTCATTTGTTTCAATGCGTAAAACTTGTATGTTGCAGTAGCTCTCTATACACTGTGAAGTATTCCAAGCCAGACTTATGTTGGCTCATCTGAAAATTGAAATAATGAACTCAGTAGGCACGGCATAGAGGCAATCAGCCTTTAACGCAGTTGAGTTGTTAGAAGATCAAGTTGCTTGGGCTTTGGCCTTCAGCTTATCTGAATTTTCAGTGAATCATGAGTGAATCATCTTCCTCTTGAAAACAGCCATTAGATTCAATGGAATTAAAGTCAGGCCAGCTTGCCGCCCTGTCAGATATGGATATTCCATGGCAATAAAACCAGGTACTGTTTTAAAATGATCTACAAAAAGCATGCAGTGTCTCCCTAAACCATCACTGACTGGAAACTTCACACTGAAGCAGTGCTCTTCTCCGTCACTTGTCCCTAACACTCTGTTAAAATACACAGATAGTCTGTGCACTTTAGTTTCAATTCCAATTTCCTTTTGAGACTTTTTCCAATTTTGGTGGATGTCAATGATGGCCTTCTGCACCACCTGCAGTCTTCCTCATGATTTGTTACATTAACCCTTAAAAGTGTCTCTACGCACAGTTGCAATTGCCAATCATAGTGTGATTTAATTAGGTTGCAATCACAGAACACAGCTATTGTCTGTTTTAATTAAAAAGATTATTAGTTTCAATATTTTTGGTTTTAAATGTACAATACAAGAGTTACGATTATGTGCAAGGTAATAATAAAAATGTGAGTAAATGTCGGTACCGCGTGGGTTTGAATACCAAACCCATTGTCATTTCCCATCCTTTTCCCTCTCTCTAAACTTCCGCTCCTCTTCCTGGCTAAATACGGTCCTGTCTGTTAAAAAATAAAGGCGACAAAGCCCAAAAAATAATCTTTAAAAAAGTGTGTGCAATTATTTTTCAGTTTCGTTTAAGGAGCCCAAATAGGTGCCATCATTGCTGTCTAATGGTAAAAATAGGATAACCCTTGGAAATACAATATCTGCGATATGGTGTGTTTTCATTCTTGTTGAATTATTGTGTAATGTAATGAAAAAAAATATTGAAATATAATATTAAAAAAACAAGCTGGGGTTGTACTAAAAAAAGTTTATCAAGCATTGCCACGAAAACGTTTTCAAAGATAATTTATTAGAGTAAATTTTAAAGTAGTTAAAAAAGGCTTACTACTTTAGGGGTTAACTAACTGACTGAATTGCTGCACAGGGAGGCAGTGTTGTCGTGATACTCATTTTGTGAAACTCATTTGTTGTACTGCACAAATTATTGCAATGAACTTTCCTTTGAAATTACTAATGTAACGTTGGAATTTTCTGGTGTGATGTTAATTCAAAACGTTGGTAGTTTAACTGAACAGAAAAACATTAAATAAGAACATCCAGTTCAAAGGCAAACATCAAACGATTAGCAAGTCAAACGACTTAAAATATTACCGCCTGGTAAATAGATGTTACTACAACAATACTTTAGCCTTTTGATCTCAGAGCGAAAGCCTTGATTAACTCATTCAAAGGTAACAAAATGAACCCAGACCTTATCTTGTGTTTTGTTTCAGCCTTATCCAGAAGACCCAGCGGTATATAAACCTCTCTCACAAGAGGAGCTTCAGAGGATAAAGAACGAGAAGAAGCAGAAGCAGAATGAGCGGAAGCAGAAGATCACAGAGAACCGCAAGCACCTCTCCAGTGTGCGAGTGGTCCAGAGGAATCTAGTGTTTGTGGTGGGCCTTTCACAGCGACTCGCTGACCCTGAGGTGATTCAGCTGAACACACACGCTTGCCTGAATTCTGTCTAGGTGATCTTCACTCTCAAGACAAATGACTTAAGAAGTCGACCGCACCAAAGCGTGATACTCATCTTGGTCTGCAGCCACAGCTTCACTGTGTGCAAGATTTAAAACCATTCTGTCCTTCTCTATCTTTTAAAGTGCGATGTGAGATAATGGAAAAATAATGTTGTGGACAAGATGTACTTGTTGAACAAAGATAAGAACAAAAGTGAATTGTTTTATTTTTAGCTGAGCGGATTTTATTTATTGCTTACTTTTTATGCAGAAATTTAGTGTGGGGTTTTTTCACTCCCCCCAGTCACATTTATTCCTATGATGTTCACTAAGGGTTTGAAGTAATGTAATCATGCAATCCACACATCCTCGAGTTAAAATTCTAAAGCAGACTCAATCTTGAATTGATCTAGATGTAATTATCTGACTGTGCAAAGCAAGTACTTTCTGCAAAGCAACTATAGTACTGGTTGCAATATTTTCAGCATGGCACACCATTTCTGAGAGCCTATGTTAACATTTAAAATGACCAAAACAAAAACTCCCTCATACCTGAAGGCCTCGCCCTAATATTGATGGATCCACCCCACACTTAAGTTACTACTCATGTCACTACCACCTCCACCACCACCACCACCATCAATTAAGGCTACTAGTGTTTTTTGGGCCTATTTTGAAGCGTCCTTACTGTAAAATTCCGCCATACCTGTCTTGGATAACTTTTGAGTCCTGTTCCTCTCAAAGTTTTTCTTTTTTGAGTTTAAACTTGTTGGTTTACTGTAAAGCTGTTTTGAGACAATGTCCTTTGTGAAAAGCGCTATACAAATGATCGAACTTGAACTTGTATAACTAGCACTTTCCGCGGGGTCTTAATAAGTCTAAAATACAAAATCCCAAATTTTAGGCTTTAAAAAGTTCATTCATTCATTTTCCAACCCGCTTATTCCCTTTTTGGGGTCATGGGGGTCTGCCGGTGCTTATCTCCAGCGCACATTGGGGCGAGAGGTGGGGGGTACACCCTGGACAGGTCGCCAGTCCATCGCAGAGCAACATTCACTCACACATTCACACCTAAAGAGAATTTAGATTATTCAATTAACCTAACCGCATGTTTTTTGGATTGTGAGGGAAGAAATCCCACGCAAGCACGAGCAAGCCTCGAACCGCCAACGTTCTAACTGGAAGGCCACAGTGCTACCCACTGTGCCGCCCCCTGCCTTGAAAGGTCTTTAATGTAATTAAATTTGGTGTTTTAGGTCTTAAACAGTCTTAAATAGTCTTAATTTCCAGCATACTTCAGATTGAAAGTGCATTTCCCAGCATACGCCGCGTGAGCCGGCACATTTGGTTTAACAAAAGATGGGTGCCATCTCAACCACATTTTTGTCATTTACAAAATGTTACAAATAGACAAATATTTCAGGAAATGTAATGAAATCACTAAATAAAGTTTTATGTGGACAATCGAGCATTTGTTGGCCATATAACAGTAACGTTTCACAATGGATTCGCTTTTGCATAAATGCCATTTAAGATCTTTTTGAAAAAATTACATTTCCATATTTACATTTATGTATTTAGCAGACGCTTTTAAGGTCAGATTAATCATGACAAGCACATAGAAGACGTTTGAGCTGATGCAGAGAATAGGTTCTGTGCTTCAGAGGGTTTTTTTGTTTTGTTTTTTATTTGTTAGTTTTTATTTTAGTCTGATATTTTAGCCAGAAACATATCAGAAATGCAGATTTTTGCATAATATGGCACCTTTATCAAAGATGACTGCCATAGCTACCACAAATAAAGTAATATTTGTCATTTGCAAAGATTTTCAAATGATGAAACCATCCGTTTTGTGTTTTCATGTAACAAATACACATATATTTCAAAAAAATTTAATTGAAATGACTAAAACAAAGTTTTACATGTAAAGTGGACCATTGTTAGTCATATAACAGTAACATTTTACAATCATTTCCCTCTTGCGACGAACCTCTTTATAAAACACAGCATTTTTAAAAGTTGCAAAATTAAGAAATCCAGCGTTTCGATATATGCATTTCATAAATGCATATATAGGTAATAATTAATACACAGTGTCTTCTCATAGGATAGTAGAAGTTGGGCTCATGAATAATTAAAATACTGATGAGTCATAAGAAATTGAGACATTTCTTTTCAAATGGGAAGTCATAAACAAAAGATAGAAATGACGCAGTTTTTCTCGCAAATAAATCGAACAGATAATAAGTTGTATTAAAGTACCTGTTAACCCTCCTCTGTACAGTCAACTTTTACACAGAATGCCATTTAGGATATTGTTGGATAAACTATGATTTCTGCTCTCGTCTAAACGTGTTCCTGCGACTGAAAGTTACATGCCCACCAGCTGCATTCCCCCAGTATTTCCAGCCCACTCTTATTCATTCGTTTTTCTCCCTCTGTTCTCCAGTTGATGTCATGTTCTTTGATTAGCTCTCAGCAGAGAAGTTATTCAGCGTCAAGCAGCCAGAGAGTGAGAAAGATTGCAAGACCATGTGCACTGAAAAAAACATTAAGTTCACATTAGTGTCGATGCTTTCAGGGACGCTTTTGCTTAATGGCTTTCTCTGTTTGAATAATCTTTTTGCACAGATTGCAATTTAATTTTATCCCTGTGTGGATGCAGAAAAGAACGAACACAAAAGCTGTTCCTTTCAGACAAAGACACCAGATAGATCCGGACTGCTTTCACAGTTCAAGAGTGACTAGAATTTTAAAAGGCATCTCGGCAAAGTCAATAAAAAACCTTATTGTGTAGCATTTCTTTTCCTTGAGTTAACTGGATGGGTTTTCCTCAATGCATGTACAAAACAACTGTTTAAAAAAAAAAAACCCTGTTCAGGTGGACGTGAAATAAAACTGAACTAAACAAACCAAAAAATAAAAATCCATATGTTAATCACAGTTTTCATGTTTTTTTTGCATTTCCTACCAAGGAATTAATGAAATTAATGATTAATGATTAATTTTCAACGAATGTTGTTATCGAATCGTTCGGCTGTTTAAAATACTCAAATACACAAAGATAAACACAGCCGCAATGGAGGTTACATGAGCGCCCAAAGTTTTCCCAGGTGTGGGATCAATGTAAGACCCAGATTTCATGGCATGGAAGTACCACAGTCATGTACGAACACGTGAAAAAACATGTTGGTGTTACAGTTGGCGAAAGATAAACTGTATCTATCTCTTCATTGTGTAAAAGTTATATAGTTGAAGTTCTTTTGTTTGCTAACTTTAATGCCAATAGAGATTAATTAAAATTGTGCTACTTTAGATTATCTTTAATTAAACCGTGCAAACTGAAGAACACTACGTTAATACTACGTACAAATTCATATGTGAATTTAATAAAAGTACAAAAATGGTGTTGCTTTTTTTTTTCTTTTTAATTTACATTTTAGATAATTATAGAAGTTTTACTGTTCGCCCGGCCTCGTGGTGGAGATACTCCATTTGCAATTGCCGCAAAAAGAAATAAATAAAGATACATTTTATTGTTCAAAAACTTTGTGTTTCATTTAAGGTTAAAAATGCGAAAATATTATACCGTATGTGAGGTTTTTGTTTTTTTACAGTTCACTTTTCATACACAAATAATCCCCATTTATTGTTTTATGTTGTTTTAAGTAAAACTTCAAACTAAAGAAGGCTTTATTTTATATCTGATTAATTGAACTGAAATTAATTAAACCATTTTCAAAATAATCCTTAGTTGCAGCCCTTATTGGTTTACAAGTATGTATTCTATTTAATCAGCGATGCCTGGCTGCAACTGTATCTAGGTTACCATTAATGACATATTGGTCGTTAACACAATGGAGACTTCTGATTGGCTGATATGACTTCAGTGTCGTAATCAATTACCCCCTGCTGTTTGTTTTATGATTTTTTTTTTTTTAAAACAAGCATGTGTTTAATGATCTTGTTGGTATCTGATTGCAGGTTTTAAAAAGGTTGGAGTACTTTGGGAAGTTCGGGAAGATCCATAAGGTTGTGATCAATAACAGCACTTCTTATGCTGGCTCACAGGTTGGTTTTTCTTTTTTTTTTTCCTTGGTCAACTTTGTTTTACCCAAGTCTGTAATGAAAATCATTAGTTAAAACAAAACTGGCATTAAAAAAAACAATCATTGATGAATTTTTCTGACTCAAAAGGGTCCCAGTGCCAGTGCTTACGTTACATACATTCGATCAGAAGATGCCCTCAGAGCTATACAGTGTGTGAACAATGTTGTAGTGGATGGCAGAACACTTAAGGTAAAAGATAATCCAGTATTATTTCAAATGTATTCATTTGTTCTTTTTTAAGTTTTTTTATATTATTATTATTATTATTATTATTCAGGCATCTTTAGGTACCACAAAATACTGCAGTTATTTCCTAAAAAGCATGCAGTGCCCAAAGCCAGACTGCATGTACCTTCACGAGCTCGGAGATGAAGCTGCAAGCTTTACGAAAGAAGAAATGCAGGTAGCGTTGATGCCCGGACTCTGGATTGAAGCTGAGAGAATTTCATCTAAAAGAACGGTGTTTAACTTTCCAGGCTGGGAAACATCAGGAATATGAACAGAAGCTGTTACAAGACCTCTACAAATCAAACCCCAGCTTCCATCCGAGCTCCACGGGGACCGGGGAGAAGACGAAGAACAAACTGGGCCCATTGCAGAGGTTTGGCACCTCTAGACATAACAGATTCCAATTGAGTTTCATGAGGTAGACTTTAAAGATTTAATAATTTATTTGTTTTAGTTCCAACACTAATAACAAAGAAGCATGGCCTTCATTACAATCCACTGGTAAGGCTCAAAACGGTCTTCCAGAAAACCACAAGACCCCACCTCCAGATGGAGGATCGGACTCTGAAAGCTTGACTCCAGACGGGCTGGAAACGGATCTGGGACTTGGTTCCATGACTAGTCTGCCCCCCTTCACATCAAATGGAGACCCTGTTAAGTAAGCAGCTTGTGAAGGCCTCTATTCCTTAGTTCTTTGCCTATTTCATTTTAAAAACGGAATCACAACAGGGTTAAATTTGTTATTGGAAATCTTAATCTAATGTCAACAGTGTTCTGGTATTTTCAAGAGCTGGAGAGTACAGATTTCTTTTGTGTGTGTGTGTGTGTGTGTGTGTGTGTGTGTGTGTGTGTGTGTACTATAATGCAACAGAAGAATGGGGAAAAACTTATTTTGTTTTTGTGAGAGGAATAGCAAGGAAACTATTCTGGTGAAAGTGGGTGGATTTTTATACATTTATTTTTTAAAGCCACAATTTTAAAATCTGATTACAGAGCACTCTGTTCACATCACATGAACCATTAATAGGTCACAGTTTGGACGTTCGATGGTTGTCCCATGTAGCAGTAGGATTTTATTAATAAACTAAATCTATTTGTTCAAATAAATCTTTTCTGCTTTCCTATACACACAAGTGCTAGTGCTAGTTTCAACCATTGAATATGAAGATGAAACTTCATCACCAAACACATAGTGTTGTCATAGTTGGCAGAGTGATGCCAAAATGCGGCGAGCGTCCCCAATGGATTACCGGCCAATACAAGTCTATGGGAAAAAGCTGAACTTTAAAAATTATTTCCTCACAAAGTGCGTTATTTACACAAACAGTTTTATTTTAAAGTTATCTATAAAGTGAACAAACTTAAATAGTTTTTTTTTTTTCTTGGCTCAAGTTTATTTTTGTGCGGTTCACAATTGTTAAATTTTCCCCTAAAAAAAAAAAAAAAAAACTAGGCGGGACCATGTGATTGACAGCTACACAGATAGAGGTGACTTACCGATGTCAGTATGTTGTGAGAAAGGTCTTTTAGCTGCCAATGATCAATTTCAGAGAAGTTGTTCTTAAATTCTTTTTTAAAATGAAGCAATAAGTGGTATATAACAGACTGCGGTGAGAGAGGAGGGAGGGGGGGTGGATCTGAGCCAGACTCAAGGCGGAGCTCTGAAACCACGACGGTTCCATTGCATATGCATCTCCTCTCCAGTTCGAAAATACCTACAGCAGTAGGCGGTGTCACGCAGTCCATATTTTTTTATAGTCTATGGTTGTCACATGCTGACTACTAATTGATAACGAGATTCGTTGTAAATTATCGATAACTTCAGTAAGTTATTGTAGCACTAGTTGATCAACAAAACAGTTGTTCGTCTGTGTGCAAAAGGTGCAATTTATTATTTTTTTTTGTCTGGTGTGAACACACTTTTCAGAACTTACAAAGTGTAATCCTTGTGTATAAGAGTATCTCAAGTTTTCTCAAGTAGGCTCTTGTTTTCCTGCAGGCCAATCAGCAGTCCTTCAGATTCTATCAGTTTATGTAACGGAGAGGCAACAAAAGTAAGTTGGGGATCATCGTACAAGATATTTATTCATTTTATTTGATCATTTCAATGCAATAATTGTTTCTCATCCAGGTTTCTGGCAGAGACTCTCCTTCACCCCCTCCTGGTCTCAGCAAGCCATCCATGGTGGTGCCAATCTGTGTTTCTGCTTTAACGGTACGGTCGCCTTTTGAAGGAGCAGGAGCAGAGTCACAATCGCTCTTTTCAGACAACAGCAATTTCCGCCACCCAAATCCCATTCCCAGTGGTCTCCCCGGCTTTCCAAATTCCGTTCACAGCAATTCTGACTGGCCCACTGCCCCAGAACCACAGAGCCTCTTCACGTCAGGTACCTAGATCCTATTAACCAGCACTTCTTCTAGCCATTTCTGCAGAGTTCCATCTTCTTGCAAACCATGTGGCAGCTAAACTCTGCAATCTGAAACAAGATGTTTCTCTCTTGCAGATACCATACCAGTGTCATCCTCTACAGACTGGCAAGCAGCTTTTGGTTTTGGTTCTTCATCGAAACAACAGGATGACGACCTTGGTTTTGACCCGTTTGACGTCACCCGTAAGGCGCTGGCTGATCTCATTGAGAAAGAACTCTCAGTGCAAGATAATGGCCCCTTGCCTTTGACCACTACAAAGACAGCACCAGTGTTGCACAACGGGCCTTTACTCGGTCCTCCTCACCACAACAATAGCCCAGGCCTGAAAAGCCCACTTCAGCTCCCTACATCATCACACTTTCCCCCTAACTCCAACCTGCCCTCACGGGGCTTCTCCCAACTTCCCCACCGTACAGTCCACAGCTCATTCAGTTTCCCTGGGCAATTACAGAGCTCTCGGCACAGCTGGCTGGCAATGTCCTCTCGCAATAACTTCTCGCACTTAAATCACACCCCGACTCCATCTTCTACAGCACAACACAGCAACTTTTTGGACTTGAACATGGTGCAACATCATCACAGTACAGGGCTCGGAGGATTACACATGACTGGTAAGTGGAGGGCAATGTTTGCACATCAGTATAGTACGTTTTCACATATTTCCTTTTGTAATCCGTAATCTTCATCTTGGATGTATCTCATATGTCATTTCTATTTTCATACTCTTTTGGATTAGATTCTAAAAGCAGGCTAAGTTGGGGCAAGATGATGCTTTACTTTGGAAAGAAAAGCTTGACGCAACATCCTATTGGTCGCTGACTTGTCAGTTGTTGAGCTCACTGATTCTCCAGAAAGACAAGGTCCTACCACCTAGCTTAATAATAGCCAGCATACAATTCTACTGTTGGCATGTACTGCCTTCCGAAGTAATATGGAAAAACAAGGTTTAAACTTACCTTATTCTGATTGCAGCAGACCAGGTGAAGGGTTTCCCAAAAGCTTTTGAGCTATGAGGTCACCAAGACGAGCTAGAATAGTGTAACGGAATGTCTGAAACACGGCCACTCAACATCTGTCCTGTAGTAGGACTTCCAAGCTGTTATTTCCATATTCTCATCATTGTGTCGGCAGCTTTTGTTTTCTAATTAAGTTGTCCTATAGCCTATCCCAAATTCTGGCAGGTCTAAAGTTTTGTTCCAGGTCTCCTTCACAGTTCTTTGGTCTTTCCATCAGTGCAGAACATTTAGTGTGTCTTAAAAGGTTCTGTTGTTCACATAACAAGCTAAAAACATTGTTAGATGTGGAAGGGTAATCGATTCTTCCTACCATTGGATCGCTTGTGACTGGGGCCATCTCCACACGTACCTTTTTGAAAACCTTTACATTGAAAAACCTTTAAATTACCTTTTTGCAAAAACACAGCTGCCGTTCGGTGGTCAAAGAGTAAACATGCACATGTAACCTGTACATGCGTAAGCACCATAAAGTAAATAGCAACATAGGTTTGGCCACCCTTACACTTCCTGTTTGTAAATAAATAAGTGACGGAGCGTGACTGCAATGACAAACCCCACCCTCCGAATTAAACAAAAACAGTTTCACTGTAGACATGAATGGCGGGTGCGTATCAAACATGATTTGCCTTTGCCAAGGTTTTCAAAAATGTGCAGTTACATGAAAACAGTGCTGCGGTTCTGTGTGAACAGACCACGTAACCTCACAGAAAATTTTGAATTTTCGTGTCGTGTGAGCTGATCCAAAAATGAGCCACAGAATGAGGCTACACATGTTCTGAAGTGATCTTCGTTTCAGTCTCTCAAGTTTACCTACGATTAAAAAAAGTTTGGTATTTTTTTCACATGTTTTCAAGGTAATTTTGTAAAAAAGGAATATTTAAATGTTATAGCTGGCTCAAACGCTTAGACAACTGCAAAATTGAAACGTTCAAATATTTTTGGTTGAAACAATGGCAAACACAACCATTGGAGGGCAGTGTGGCATCATTTGGCAGTGTGGCATCAAATGTTCAGCGTCATGGAAGATTCTGCTGATTTTTCTAATTTTCTAATGCAGTGAAAAATCAGGGTTCGATCTGTGGTGATGGTATACTTTTATTTTTGTAGCACATTTAAAACTTTCTGATTATAATCTGCTTTCCTGCGGCTCAGTAGAGCATTGCATAAAGGAAATATTGTGTTCTTTCCTTGAAATTAAAGTCACTTTGGATTGAAGCATCTGCAAATTTGAATAAATAAATAAATAAATAACCATAATTCTATGTCTAACCAAACCAGTAAGCGAGTTAACAGAAGAGTAAATTAGTACTGTTGCTAGGAGAGAGAGGCAAGACTTCATAGTAAAGATAAAAGATACAAGTTCATAGGATAAACTATAAATTACGATTAAAGTTAATTATAATAAATTAAGACTTCATTACAAATTCTGGGGCTGCTTTTAATGAAGCTCTTTATCAATTTGAAAAGTTTCAGTAAGAGGCAAAATTATAATGGGCGTGATCAATTCCCTATGTATTTAATCCTTGTTTTTTTACAATTCCTTCACATTTTACAATTTAAAAAACCTTCATATTTTACAATTAATTTCTAAAATGAACAAAACTTCTAAAATCACTTGTTCAATGAAATTTTTAAAAGTATGATCATATAACATAAGTATCATCTAACTCATGAGTAAACTGTAAGGATATTTTAGACTATAGTTATACTTTGATAAAATTGTTTCTTAAGCTCGGAAGCAAACCATAAATTAACAAATGAACCAGAAAAGATTGTGATCCAAGTCAGTTGTATCTCAGGATGATTTCTCCATCAAAGTGAAGAAAGAAAATACTCTTCCTTAAAAACTTTCGATGCTTTTTTCATTGACACAAAAATCTATAAATATACATAAATCTATTACACAAGATTAGATATGATTTGTCCAAAAGAAACTCTTGTTATTATGCAAAAATAAGCAAAAGCTAAAATAAAAATAATGAATAAAGCAATATGTTGTTGAAATCATGTCAATTAGAAAAATTGCACTTTTTTTGTTGGGAATATAAAATCTGTATTACTTGCATACTACTGTGATTGAAACGTTGACACACCCCCTGCTGCTGCTGCTTTTCATGTTTCACAAATCTCCCAGGGGTAAGAAAAAAAACTTTTGAAAGATCTGTTTCTTAGCTTTCATAATCTGTCGGGATTTTTTTCGATAGAGCTAATAGAACTATGTTAGTTTGAAGTGCGCATGTCATTATTCTGTCACCAGTGACCACTTCGGTGTTAAAGGGTTAAACTTTATAAATGTTATGCTCAAAACACGCACAATAATGAAGGTAATTTTTTTGTAATCGAGGCTTTGAAAGATTATGTAATCGTGGCATCCATAATCATGATCGCGATTATGAATACAATTAATTGTGTAGCTCTAATGGTAATTGTTTTTTTTGTTTTCGTTTTTTTCTATCTTTTCCTTGTTCCGCTGAGTACGGTTGTACTGTGCCTTTAATTATGCATAGCACAAAATAAGTTTTTTCATCTGCTTTTGCTGGGAGAAGGTTGTGATTTGTTTACAGGAATTGGGGCAATTTGAAGAATGAGGAGCAACATATTTTATGCTCACAATAGATTTTTGCTCTCTCGAAATGTTTTTCTTTCCGAAAATACCGAAAATAAAATATTTTATTCACAAAACAGTTTTTTTGTGCCCTCAAAATAGGACTTTTTGCGGTTAGAATTGCTGCTTTAATGTAATCCCATATAGGAGAGCGTGATGATTCTTGAGCAAATATCAAATAGAGGTTTATCTGTCTGAGAAGAAATCCTGAGAGGTGGACGAGGCTACAGTTTGACATTTTCTTTCAATCAAGCCCTTACCTGAACTCTCCTGCAAAGAGCAAGGAACTCAGACATCAAATATCATAAAGAATCTTGAGCTCAAGAATGGTCTCCGAGACAAGAGCATGGCTGTGTTTTATTTTTGATTTAATTGAGTCATTAAGAGATTATTTTCATGTAGAAACTATGGACCAATATTTTATTGAAATTCTTAATCTTTTTGCTTCAAGGCTCATTGTTTTTCTGTCTTAAAAGGTTTCTAGTTTAAAAAAATGGTGTTATACATGGTATTTGCTGACTAATACTAGTTATTTTAACATATCGGTCTACTTTGTGCTTTACTTTAAAAGAAACTGTTCATTTAAATAGCAAGTGTTTGCTTGCAGTGTTGCTCTAGGGCCTTTACATAAAACAGCCTTATCTGCTGACGGTGCTTTGGAAGTGTAGCAATTGTTAATATGCTGTTTGTTTTTCCTAAGTTTAGCTTGTGGTGCAAAAAGAAAGGAAGAGAAAATGGCTTTGACCTGAGGCTTTCATCATTCGTTGAAACGATCAATAACGAGAGTGAGATTTATTAGTATTCGCTTAATGTCTGATGGTGATTTTTCCCCTGTTTGAAACGGGTCCTCTAGAGAATCCTGCTGAACAAACCTGTGAGGAGAGTCTTACATTATTTACCAGGAAGTGCCAAGATACTGATATTCTCAACACGTTCAGTCTGAAAGATGTCTGACAAAATAAGTTTATTACTCGTAACAAAGGAAAACTACATTTATATTCCGGGTTGTTAAAATAAATTTCTTAAAGTTTTTAATTCCGTCCAAATCTGCAATACGTTTTTTTTCCCTCTCATGGGCCCTGTGAAAAAGTAAAGACCTACTGTTTTTCTGCAAACTCTGCTGTTGTCTGAGAAATGTCTGAGATTGTGGAATTTCTTGTGTGTTTTGGACAACGTGAACTTGCCGTTCAATCTCTGGCGAGATTCCAGGTTCCAGTATTTTTATAGAAAACGTGAGTGGGCTAGTTTAATTAATTTACTGCTTCCAAATAGACTGCGTCCAAAATTAATTTTCTCTGTCCTTTTCAACCGAAACCACTGTTTATATTGCCGTCTATGCATTTGTATCTGCTCCACAAATTCACGTTGCCCTGGATGTGACGCTCATTGGCTACGAATATCAGATATTTGGCCAAATATCTCATGACCAGCCCTTGAGTCCCCTGCACTCTTGCTGAGTGGGTCTTTGGTGTTTCACACTATGATATTGTCAGACATGTGGACAAGCTCTGATCTGCCTGCGACTGATCGGCCAAGCTCTGATCGGCCAGTCGCGTGCAATTGTCTGCAACTCAAAAGCGAGGCTAAAATTGTGCAGCTTTAATCGCTTGACATTGCCCAACCATAATTAGCAGACCATCTAAAAACATCCGAGCAAGGTCTTGATGTGTCAAAGCAGACCCAAGTCATGAAATTTCGTCCATCATGATAATCCAGATCTAGTGCTCTGTTTTTATCTAAATCTGTTAAAAACATGAAACATAGTTTCCAATGTCGCTTTGAAGTGTCAATGGTAGGGGTGTAGCGGTACGCTAAAATTGTATTCGGTTCGGTACAGTGTCCTGGAGAGCTCGGTTCGGTTCATTTTCGGTACAAAACAATAAAAACTTACATAATCTTTATTTTGAAAAGCTGCCAATACACAATAGAATTCTTGCATAAAAGAAATAAAAGTGACACATTTGGGTGATGTTTTAAATAAATTGCACTCTTTATAAAGAAATACACATTTTTAAATAATAAATGAAATACTGCAACTAGTTTGGACCTGAAAACGTTTAACACTAGCAACAGCTTCAGCTTATATATCAACACAACTAACTATTCAAGTTTTAAGTTTTTGGCTAAAAAGTTTAACCCATCCACATTTTCTGAAGAGAGCACAGATCTGGTTGCCGTGACAATATCTCCAGCAGTAGAAAATGATAGATGTGTTGCCTGCCCGATCTCCGTGGAACAATGTCGGCATACAACTTTAAATTTATCCACTCGTCTATCCCCGTTATGTATTTTAACAGAGAAGCCAAAGTGTTCCCAAACAGGAGTCCGTAGTGAAGTGGGAGGGTCTTCAAACTCTGGCTTCTCTTTCACTGTTGCCATTTCTCACAGCTACCCGTGCAGCTCTACTGTGCGTCACTCAAAAGCGTCCGTACGGAAACTCGCCTAGGAACATTGTTCCGCTGCGCTTAATATCGCGCTAATAATAAATTTATATTATTTAATTAAAAAAATATACCGAAACGGTACGCAAGTGTACCGAACCAAACAGGCCGCACCGAATCGGTTCAATACATCCCCGTGAACCGTTACACCCCTAGTCAATAGGCATGTTTGCAAACTCCAGACGTTCAGCAATGTTCTGACTAGTAAGCAGTGGCTTTCTTTATGGAGTCCTGCCACGAATCTTTCAGTGTTTTGCGCATTGTAATCTTGTAAAAAGAAATGTTGGCCAAAGATTTGAAGTCATCACTGGAACTTGCGTAGTTGTTTTTTTTTTCTACATTATTGGTGAGACTTCGTAGTGATTGGGCGGAAACTTCTGGTACATTATAGTCTTATAGTAGCAATAGTCCTAAAGTGTCTCTATTCGTAAATTGTTTGTGTAACTGTAGACGGGTGGTTCTCCATTCAATCTGACGACTGAAAAGAGTTCTTTCTTGTACATGGACAAACCATGTATAGAAAAGCTGTTTTTGTTTTAGAATAACCTCATTTTCAAGGACTGGGTTATTTGTCCAAACTATGTAAGTGTTTTTCACAGTTTTGACATGGTATTTGAAAATGAGTCTCTTTTATAGTTTTCAATAATATATTGTAATATTTATGCCAGATTATAAAAAAAAAAACAATCAAGGGCATATTCAACTCAGTTTCATTTAAAACATTTATATTTTAATGATATCGCTCCTCTTTTAAAAAAAATAATCCCCCTAAAGCAATTAACCCCATAAAGCTCATTGTGAAAATAATAGCCTTTTCAATACCTGCTGCATCACTTTGCAGATATAATGCGGAGTTTAGCCTCCACATCAATAAAATATGACCATTCTTGTTTGTCTGATTATGCAAATGAAGCAGGTGATTGACACACTTGGCTGCACAGCATTTTCAGAAAGAACTTAGTAATAATATCTCCTTCAGAGGTGTTCCATTAAAGGCCGGTTACCCTCAAGTGTTGGTATTGAGTGTCTAGACTCCTATTGGCTCGTTGGCAAATTTTCTATCGATCAAAGAAGCAGCTCTCTTATTTCCAAGTGCAGTTTTACTTCTTGTAAAGCAGTGGTTCTCAAAGTGAGGGGTACGCCCGGCAGTGGGGGTGCACAGGCACTGCAGGGGGGGCGCAGATCATCAGCAGATGAGAAGAAAAGAACAAAAAAACAAACAGCCAAAAGACGTAGAGCACAAGTGTCAAACTCAAAGCCCGCCATGTAATCTAATGTGGCCCGCGAGAGCTTAAAAGTGTCTAAAAAAAAAACGAAAAAAACCTACATTTCCCACTATGCCTTTGGAAAAAAGACTCTCACGTTTGAATGATCTCTCACGCCACACCTCTGATTTCTCACGCTAAAATAAATTTCAAGATGTGAAATGGGTGGAGCTAATGGTTTATCTGTGATCTGATGATAAAAGATGATGATTGATATACATCGTCTTCAGTCTGTTAGGGTTTTTTTTTCCGCTAAACAAATAACAAAAATGCTATTTTTCTTTAATCACTTGGACAGTTTGATCCTTCATTAATGGAGCTATGTGGGTTTTCATAAGCTGACAAAAATCTAAAGGATTTATATTAGAGCAACAAGCATACAATTGTTTCTATGCAACTGAATTGTCACTTGAATAAGTTATAAATAATGAGTTATTTAACATTAAAGAGTAGTTACCTTTATTTTACATTACAATAATTATTAATTAATTATTAAATATTATTTTACATCTGGGTTTAAAGGGGGGCGTGACCAAAAGATTTGCGAACCACTGGTGTAAAGTGTCTTGGAAGGGTGGCCTGCAGGTGCAGAGGGTAGCATTGTGACCCTGAAAGAGAAGGGGGGGGGGTAAAGGAAATTAACAATCAATTAAAAATATTGTATTTAGGTTTAGTTAAATATAGTCTTGTTTTCTTTGTTTCAGTTAATTTAGTTGGCAATTCTTTCGACTAGCTGATCTTGAAAAAACATCCATTGATGCCTTTTTTGCTGTTATTCATTTTAAACTGTAATAAACAGGTAACCCATGTAATAAAAAGGTTGACCCCATGCTTAAGGAAAACCCTGTCATATGGCACTAGAGAACAAGCTCCGTCTGCTCCTAAGATTCCCATGATGCAAAATAATTAAATTACAAGCATGACCTGTTTGACAGCATCGGTGCACTGGTGTCTTGGCCCTGAGCACCTTATCGTCTGAAGACCTTTCAGCAGCAGACTGTCCCTGTTGACTCCTGTCTTGCTGAGTGCTGTACACTTGCTGGTTTGCCTTATTTCCATTGTCACCAAGGCTGAACAAAGGAAAAAAAGACTCTGTAGCTGTGTTTTGAGTCTATGGCAGCTTAGCTGGGTCTAGGGGATATCTGAAATTGTTGTCTTTTTTTTGTTGCACTGTGTAACTTTATAGTTTTGAGGTCTACATACAGTGAATCGCAGCAGAGTGCTCTTCGTCTAGGTCGAGGTGCCTGAAGATGGTGTTTACAGTACAACAGATTTATTCCACACCACATGGGGAAACAGGAAGGAAGAAGACAATGACTGAGAAGAAATCATGGGTGTCGAGCAATTTATACTGTTGGCGTCAGATGACAGGCAAAAATTGGTGAAAAAAAGAGAATTTTTGTGGAGTGCTTTCCTGTTTGAAGTCGCTAAGAAATGGGCGCCCCCGAGTGCCTCCTCCTCACGTCCTCATAAGGGCTAGCTTTCATTGGTCTTTTTTTTTTTTCTCTTTGCGGAAAACAGATCCTATATAGCAGTGTAAGCTCTTTTCATTGGTGCCACTCATTCGGTCAATTGTGTGATGTTCTGTTGGTGCTCATGGTTTTTGATTGACGCGTGTTGTCGCATGAAACTTCGGACTGAAAATATGGATCATTGTGTACAGGTCTTCAGTTCAAATGCAGCAAAGTAAAACACTTAAGTGCTCCATTAAGTGCAAACTTTTCAGTGCTAAAGAATTGTATGTTTCTATTGATTCCATGTTCTACTGATGTCTGACCCCCTTCATGTTTGAAGTATCTTGATAACAAGTTACTGTTCAAGAACGGTGGCACTCTTGGAATCTTTGTTTCAAGATCAGTATTCTAAATTCGAAACAAATAAAACTTTTGCCAAAGAGAGGGAATTGGAGAATATGGAACAGGAGAGGATGAATGCATCTTGTTATATACCGTATTTTTGCCGTATAAGATGCACAGGTATATAAGACGCACCCAATTTTAAATGAGGAAGATCTAGAAAAAAAAGATTCTGAACCAAATACAGTAGTAAAATAGTTTATATCAACTGTGTAAAAGTTAACAGCAGTTTAAGAACAATTATATGCCAAACATGTAACATGAATAGTCAATAAAGTCGGTAATCAGTAAAAGTAACAAAAAAAAGGCAGTAATGTTTCATACCTCCTCCTTACGATCTGCGCTATGTTAGGATCGACGAGCAGAGATGGGCGATGATGTCAGCGCACACCGCCGGGTGTACAAATATGGCCGACAGCTCCGGAGCTAGGCCAAAGCCGCAGCCTCTCTTACGCCTCTCCTACGGTCGTGACCGCCCTCCGCTCCGCGTCGCTCTGCATTCGCCTTATAAAACGCATCAACTTTTCCCCCTCAGATTCCCCCTGCCAAAATGGAGTGCAGCACTTGGACAAGAATGGAATCTTTCTGACATGCAATGAAGGTTCCTCAGTGGATTCTGTCGCTTCTCAATGTGCAAACATTTGCAAATGCTTCTCGTTTTTGCCCTTTTAACACTCTGTGTAAATGGTACTGGACATTATGCAGAATGCCTAGGAATCATATAGAATGTTTTGCCGTGCTGCCGCTTTTTTCAGAATGAAAAATTGGCTGCTGTCAAACTATACAACCAACAATGGGTCATCAATGTTTTTCCCACTCCTCTGTTGCTTGTGTTGGGCCATCATTGTGAAACATGTGAGTGACACACACGCAAGTATTTATTTTGGAAAAGCATTTTGTTCCACTAACTTATTACGATTATGGCACGTCAGAATGAAGTTTATTGCCGAGAAGGGAATCATGCTATGCTGACTCCACATAAATTATTTTAGTTTTTGATGCGCATTATTAATTAATTCACTTTATTTTCTCCCCCTTTATTAAAGAATATTTTTTGACCATATTTGGCTTTTTTTTTTGTTACCGATAGGACACTGTGATTACAGAAGAGTAGAGAGATCGAGGGTCAGGAAATGGCTACCGGTTCGAGATTAGAAACACCATTTCCAACTTGTATATTGAAATAAACTGAGCCATATATTTTTATTTTTAATATTTTACCATTTTAATATTTTTATATTTATAATTTCATATTTTGTAGTATTAACCATATATTTATATTTCCAGGACACTGTCCACTATACCACAGGGACAGACATCTTGTGCCCTTTATACACTTGGCACAAGTGGTACTGGGCATTTTATAATACAGTGGTGCCCCGAGATACGAAATTAATCTGTTCCAGGGTGACGTTCAGATCTCGAAGCAGCTTGTAGTTTGTTCATATCTCGGAATTTTTCCTCGCAACTTGAAGCAAAAAATTTCCCGCGAGACCTTTCGTAACTCGAAGCATTCGTAACTCGGGGTACCACTGTATATTGAATGCCTATGCAAAGCATGAAACCTCCAAAAGAAAAACATTTGTGGTATACAAAAAGCAATCACACACAAGCTATATTTTCATAGACAATCATGTCTATCCCACAATTTCTTTTTCAATTGAGTATTTATTTTCGAAGCCAGAGTTTTTAATTTAGCAAAAGCCCAGCAGCATCCTCCGTTTTCTCTTCTTCATATTCTGTCAATTCTTTGAGTGCAGCTGTAGAAGAAGGTGCCCAGGGAAGTTTTTTTGAGGCTCAAGCTAAGAGGCTTGTTTTTTCGCTTCCAGGGTTGTTATCTCATTCACTTCCATTCTCGTCTTCATCATCTTTGCTGGCTGCTGTCTCTCTCCCTGTGGGCAAAGGCAAACCTTTGGAGAATACTGGCCTGATTAGAGAAGAAAAGCTTTAGTTTGGCCAAAGTCCAGCCAAAAGAAGCTTTGGTTTATTGAAGATCCACGTCTTTCCTTCATGTGTGACATGAAGAAAAAGCAAATGAGGAAATAATTGAATTATATGAGACTGTAAAGAGCTTCTTAATGAGTGTTCCTCCATTAGAAGGCCATGTAGACTCAGAAGGGAGCCAAAGACCTGTTGTGTCGAAATCTTTTTTGTTCTGTAGCTGCTATTAATCAAGAGTGGGGTGCTTTTTATGTTGTTACTCACTATGAAATTCTAGCAAATGGCATTAAATTGTTTTTAGAAGCATCATTTACTATCGTAGTGGCACTGTTTGACTGAATTGCTTTTCACCAATAGCTGCATTTCCATCTACCTATTTTTATGCACATTTTGGAATATGCACATAAAAATAACCTGGATGCGCATAAATACTATGTACACAACTGATTAGGGTCAACTTTTGTATTATTTTATGAAAAAAGGCCTAAGACAGCAACTTTAATTTTTAATTTGAAGTGAAAAATTTAAGGCACAAAGTAAATACTGTGTTTTATTCGCAAATATTTTATGTGATGATCCAGTTATGCGCATAAATGTACTTTGCTTCTCTGAATGAAAACATGGCTAGTGATTTCTCTTGATGTTATTTTTGCATTTCAAATACGTGCATACTTTTTGGACACATTTATTTAAATGCAATCGATTCGGGGGTGGAATTCTGGGAGGATTTTTTTTTTTTTTTCTATGTAGTATCATTTTATCTTAATATATCACTGTAATCAGTTTTTATTAGCTGTGTGTTCCATCAGATTTAAAATAAACCTTATTTTTAAGATAACCTTTGTATTCTACGTCAAACTCATTTGAGCTTCTAGGGGCCGGACGAGACAAATCATTTAAAATAATCATTGATTGCTTTAATTGATACATTCATTAAATACATCCTTATTACTATTAATAGTTTAGTATTATTGGGTTTGTTTTGGTTTTTTTCAGCAAAGAACCAGATTCTGAATGTAAAACATTCTGATGAAGAAATATTTCCACCTAAAAAATGTTTTGTTAAACCAAAAACAGTCAAATTTGTTATGTGCTTCAGAGGTCAGGAACTCCTCATATTTAGCTCCCAGTTTAACTACAAATCTAAACAGTTGAATAACTCTAATGGAATAAAATAAAAAAATCTTGTATTTTTATTAAAGGAAATAAGCAAGAAAACTGAAAAAAAAAAACAATTTATTAGCAAAGCAATTAATTCGCATTTTAATAATTAAAATGCTACGTTTGTAATCCTATTCACAGTAAACTCTCAGCGCTCTCTCTCTCTCCAAAATCATCCCGCGGGCCACATTGGACAGCCTTGTGGTCGTATGTTTGACACCTCTAGTATACAGCATTTCTTGGTGTTTCTCTCTTTGTAAATGCTTTGCACTCTTTGATTCCTCGCTCTTCCCCAAACAGAAAACGGCACCTCTCTAGAAAGCCTCAATGTGAAAGAGTGGCAAGATGGCCTCCGAGCACTTTTACCCAACATCAACATCAACTTTGGCGGACTGCCCAATTCATCCTCATCCTCGTCTTCATCCTCCTCTTCCTCCTCCAGTATGAACCACACAGGCCTCATCTCACACAGTCTCAGCTGGGACGGCACAGCCAGCTGGATGGATCCTGCCATCATCACAGGTATAACAAGAGCCTGATATTGTCGTTCCAAAGAAAAGGTTCACATTGTGCCCCAGAGCAAACATGAACATTTTCTGAATGTTTTTATTCCGCAAAATAACAAAAACTAGGCAAAACATTTAGCCCTTTAAGGTTTTATTCTGTGACTTATTTCGATCTCCCGCACTGTCAAAAGATTTGTTTGCTGTTTAAATCTGATGCCTTCTAAAAAACATTGATGAAGGTAAATAAGCTGTGAGCATGTGTACGATTCTGCACATCTCTTATCTACGATTTGTTGAGCACATATTAAATGATGTAGCAGCATAAAAATGATTCCTTTAAGGTTTTCTCATTTCGAATCAGCGGAAATTATTTATCTGTTTCTCCCTAAGGTTACAATTTATGTTAATGTCAGTGATAATCTCTAGATGGTTTTATTATTATCATGTTGCTAGCGATCAATTGAAATTTTAGAAAAATCATTTGAAGCCTTTGTACGATGCTAAAGTAATGCCTTAAAAAGTATACTTTTAAAAGGTCTTAAAAATTGGGCCGGCGTTGATGCTAAAACGCCTCTCACATTGCAGCAGGAAACTTCATTCATCTGTGAGAGTTTGAGGAGCTTCAAAATGCAGCATTTAGAGAATTAGATCAAATAAATCATGAAGAAGATATTAGTTTCGTGGTGAGAAAAAGTATGATCTATGTTTTAGAACCAAAGAAAAGTCTTTGACGCCAACTAGCAAGAGATGCCATCCTTGAACACTTGAGAATGATTGTTGCCAGATATTTTAAAATGATTGTTTAAAAATAGCCTGAGATGAACAGAATACACAGACATCTCAGAAACAACTACAAGGTTGCCAAATATTCAGAATACAAAATTGTAGCAATTACAAAATATTTTATTTTATTCAGTTCTATTTGAATGCATAGATCCTTCTGCATATGTCGCATATGGGAATTCATCTTAAATTTAATTGTGCATAACATTACTCTCTGCTCACGTTACGATACATACCATGACAGTATGTCCACAATACGATATGCATCAATATCAATATATTACAACACCTTTTTTAACTATTAAACTTGTTGATGTGACGAAAATGTAAATAATGTAATTTATTTTGTTATTAGTTTTGAGACCACAAAGCAAAGAAGACTAGGGTCTGAATTGATTTGTATGAGTATTTGATACATACAAATGTTAATTTTTTTATTGTAATTTTATTATTAAGTGATGTTATAATCTTTCTCATTTAAACTTTGAGTAAAGGATAATGTTTTTTTTAGTAAATATTACATAAAACAAGAAGACATGATAAAGAAGTTTCAGAAATGACTAGAATCACAATAAGCAAATGCACTTCAGCTCCTAGATGATATTTTCCAGTAGCTCCACGATATGTAAACAATTTTGTATTGCGATATAATGTGCCAAGATATATTGATGCACCCCTATTATTCTGCAGAAACCACAAAATATCTTGTTCTGTGAGCGTAATAATGCCATTCTTTTGCTTTAGAAAGTTTGTATAATATTGAATACTAACAGTTTCTTTACAGTTTTTGCAACTCCAGGATAATGACCCAACACTTGCTCTACATATTTGAAGCGTTTGGTGAATCCCTCTTGTGGGAACTACTCCAGAAACATGGGTTGACCTCTTGAGAAGCAGACTGGTAAAATGCCTAATGGCATCCAGCTCACGTGTTGTAATGTGCAGTGAGCTGGACGCACATAAAATGCACAATTTTCCAGTGCTACCAGTGTTCGATTCCAGACCCCATTCATTCCCACTTCCACTTTCTCTTGTTTAATTTTCCACCTCCTAAAACAGGAATAAAAAAGCGTTGACCAACAAGTCAAAATAAACAAATGGCCGGACGTGATACATCTATATACAATTGTGCTCATAATTTTGCACACCCTGCTTGGGTGAAGCCATTTATTGTCCCATTTCCATAAGTAACTCTATAAGTAAAAGGTTGTTCCAAACACAGTAACTACAGATCTTCTGTTGATGTATCTTACTCACATCCTTCAGTCTCTTCGTGTAATCCCAAACACACTTGATGACACTGAGATCAGGGCTCTGTGGGGGCCATCTCTGTGCCATCACTCCCAGAACTTTACGTTGATGCGCAAACTGACTAAAGTCAAAGCTAAACAAAAGTCACACACTTTAACACTTTAGGATCCTGGCTACCCTGGCATCTTGGAATATGACCATGCTGTCAGATCCATTGATGGAATCACCGGGTGATTCAGTATATTCAGGGAGTCAACTGACATCCTGTTGCCAACCTTAGATCTAAACAACTACAGCACCCCCAGATTATAGCACTGCTCCATAGATTTGTACAGGAACACTATGTCTCTCTTCTTTACCCTGATGCGCCCATCACTCTGGAACAG
Source organism: Danionella cerebrum (assembly GCA_007224835.1). Lineage (NCBI taxonomy): Eukaryota > Metazoa > Chordata > Actinopteri > Cypriniformes > Danionidae > Danionella > Danionella cerebrum. The sequence goes on along the minus strand of SRMA01026883.1, from coordinate 187,017 downwards.
AGTAAATGTGGACTCATCAGATCACATGACCTTCTTCCATTGCTCCAAAATCCAGTTTTCATTGCACAGCTCTTCAGTCCCAAGCCACTGTTCCACTGTTGTTTTAAGGATATTTTTACAGTCACGTGTTTTCTTTGAAGGCAATGACTCTCCAAGCAACTCATTGCACCAGTTGGAGTTAAATAACTTGGTGTCAGCCTAAAGATAATCACCCATGCAGGCATTATCCAGTAGGAGGATTGCATCTCTTTGTTTTGTGTCCACAATAACAGTACTGTACTTAATCATCACCAAATACAGGCACTTGTCTAGTTTGTACTGTATTTGGACGAAATCTGGTTTGTATTTTCTGATGCAATATGTTATATTTGCCCTCACATTATAATGTGTATATCGATGTGTTTTAATGAACTGAATACTTAAAAAATAAATAGTGTTTGTAAATTAGTGTTTCACAGAAGTTGAAATATAAACTTCGCAGAAAGTTGATCGGTTTTCCCATTACTTTATCCTCAGGTATCCCGGCATCCACAGGCAACAGTCTGGACTCTCAGCAGGATGACAATCCTCCCCATTGGCTCAAATCCTTGCAAACACTCACAGAGATGGATGTTCCCCAGCCACCTCACAGCAACCCTTTTGGTGCCCATTTCACCCACAGAGTCGGATGGAGTCCTTATCCACCCACAGGCACAGCCAACACCGGCCCCCAGTTCCACTCACCTCCCCCAGGCTTCCAGAACGCCTTCAGAGCCTCGGGCCAGAGCTCCACAGATCTCCTACAGAGCGCTGGCATGGACCGCCATTAGAACTGTTGAATACTACCCACCTTAAAACATGGCAGATCTATTAACAAAATAACAAGATTGTGTTGGTTTCTTCTTCTTTTGTTGGTTTCTTTCATTTTTCTTGTTGCCCAAGCGCTCTGTTCTAGCTTTCCCCAATCAAATGTTTGCAAAAACAAAAGTATCTCTAAAGTATAAATCAAGGGCCTAAACCAAACCGTTAGCACGACGTGGAAGGAGTGCGCTGAATAGTTTTTGATTTTAGCAGTTGCCTTCATGTTAAACCAAAATGAACAGCTTTCTTTGTCCAGTTACACTACAGGGGACTCACTCTCTAAGGAAGTCTCTAAAGTAATGACGCTAAGCAATCAAAGGTTGATTCCAACTATTCGAAAGAGAGCTTCACTGTCTCTGGAAGAAGGTTATGCCATATCCAATAAGGATGCGACATGGCAAAGCATGAGCACTTTCACCATGGATAGTTGGGCCCTTCTTAGGGGGTTTAAACATGGTCAGTCATAGCTGTCGTTTGTTGCCGTAACGGTTGAACTGAAAGATTCAGATTGCAACTTCATGGCTAAGCTGTGAATCAAAGAGTGGTGCATTGTGAAATTATGAGGAACTGTCTGACTGCAAGCCATTGGAAACGGTGGTTTGTCCATCATGACACTCCACTGTGTGGTGCCTCTCAATCCTTGCACCTACATGGCCTCATTAGTGTTTACGTTCCAACTATGCTCCCTGAAGAAACTTGAAGGTGTGCAAGGTGTCTGATTAGGAAAAATATCTAGGGTTGGGGTGAATGCATTGCGTGATCCTCCCTCTACACAATTTTGTGGGAAGAAAACAAGGGCTTTTGTATAAAGTTGGCTGAGAGGATGTGAAGATGATCATGCAATTCCTGTCTGTGTTGATTGCGTTGCATGCTTTAAATAAAGCGATAAATGGGAAAGCTGGGCAGCAGCGCGAACAGGCAACTTGGCTTTTGGCAATACATTGAGGTCTCAATTGGGACTGGTACCACCCTCTTTTGCTCACATTAAATACTCAGATTTTAATGGTCTTAAATTGGGATCAGCAGTGTACAGTAGGCTGCTGCTGTCTGCTTGGCATTCGACAGTATTCAAGAGATATAAGTGCAAACTAATCGACAGTTTAACATGGTTTTACAAAGTGCTAAGAAATAAGAATGAAGAAACTGTACCTCTCTACAGGTCTGGAGGAAAATAAAAAGAAATCGTGAATAAATGATGCATGGTCTTTGATGATCCTCGTTTTTAGGATTCGAGCACAGACGTTGTGTAGAACCTTATTGTAATTGTTCAGAGCATTATTGAGTTGGGGCTTTTCATGCTTTATCGTAGGCCTAAATGTGCTCGAAAACTCGTCGAATTTCACACACGTAAAAAAATTACAAGAGCGTGTGGCAACAAGACTAAAGTGCCACCTAATGCATTTCAGCTTATGCAAACGTGTAGGGTACCAAGAATTGTATATAATTAATATTGATCAGGATTCCAAAATCGACAGGAGTTGGCTATTTCCTGAAAACCTCAAAAATGGCTCAGGCATCAGGGATGCGCACACGGCGACTGTTGAAATTTAGCCATAAACAGGAAGTTGTTTCTAACCCCGGCTCAAATATGCCATGCATGTTGAGTTCATGTCTGAACAAATCTATAAAGCAGCCTGCAGTGTCAATTATAGCACCACCTAGTGGCAACATAAAATATCCCATTTGTCACAGTTTTGTACTCCTATTTTCAACTGTGTTTTAATTAAATATTTGAAACTTGGATGACTTATTTAAGGGACCAAGGCCTACAAAAAAGTCTGCTGGGGTGAGTTTTCAAAACCGACAATAAGTGAATTATTTTGTTAAAACATCTAAATACCACTTTGGTATGTCGCAAACTATGTACACACAACCGCCTGTCGATAGCGGACATTTCTCATTGGCAGGAAGTTTTTAGAACTCAGCCATACAATGTTTGATCCGTCCAAATATGCTAAGTCAGTGGTTCTCAAACTTTTTTGGTCGAGCCTCCCTTTAAACCTTTTTTTTTTTTATCAGCTTATGAAAACCCACATAACTCCATTAATGAAGGATCAAACTGTCCAAGTGAATAAAGAAAAATAGCATTTTTGTAATTTGTTTAGCCAAAAAAAAATCCTCAACGACTGAAGACATATCGATCATCATCTTTTATCACCAGGCTGAAGAAACAGATCACAGATAAACTATTAGCTCCACCCATTTCACATCTTGAAATTTATTTTAGCGGTGTGGCGTGAGAAATTACTCAAATGCGTGAGTCTTACTTTCAATGTGTGAGTTGGCAGCTCTACAGTTTTCACTCGTGAGTATGGATGCGGAAACATCTTTGCGGCTACCGTAGCCAAAGGCATTGTGGGAAATGTAGTGTGGTTTTTTTAGACACTCAAAACTTTTAAGCTCTCGCGGGCCACATTAGATCACATGGCGGGCCAGATCTGGTCAGCGGCCCTTGTGTTTGAGCACATGTGTTTGACACATGTGCTCTACATCTTGGCTGTTTATTGTTTTGTTCTTTTCTTCTCATCAGCTGATGATCTGCGCCTCCCACTTTAAGAACCACTGTGCTAAGTCCATGTCATAACACAACAATACATTCTCTTGGTTATAGTGCCACTAGGTGCCCACAGGAAATACAAAATTTAACAATGACCAGATATTTTTTTTTTACCAATTTTGACATGTGATTAGAATATTGGCTGAAACAAAACTAGAAATTTTTTTGTCAACACTTCGAATTAACATCCTGCTGCACATAATTTCTCTATGCCCCAAGAGCCCAGAGCACATTGCCATCAATGCATGACTACTGAGACTGGTCCAGGGTTTGCAGGATTTTTGTTCCTTCAGTAGGTGTCAATAGCAGGCTTCTGAGCGTTAGTTTGGTGCAGCCCAATTAACTTTATCTCTTTGAAGAGGCAGCAGCTCCAGATAATGTCAAGAGTGTGTTAGCGTTAGCTTGGCTTTCAAACCCTCAGCAGAGGCTCTCTGTCATGCTCTCGTGCCTAAATTACTGCAGTGCTCATCTAATTAGTGGTGAAAGCTGCCAGCAGAAATGCAATACTGGAGCTGCATCAACTGGGCTTGCATTTTTTCCAGAGCCCCAATCTAATGTCACAAACACGTAATGTATTCTGGATTCGATTGATTGTGTTGTTAGAGACTGAATGATTGAGTGCCTCATTCCTGTTACTTCACCTTCAGATGATTTTCGTTCATGTCATCGTGTTATTTAATGGTGTAATTAGTTAAATGGGGCTAGATTTTACATTGTGCTGGTCATCAGTTCCCCTGTAACTTACTAAGCAGAACCAAAGTGAAGCAAAGTAATGTAATTGGAAGTTGTAGCTTGGGGTCTGTTCACAATATATACTTTTTGAAGAGTTTGCATTGTGTAAAATTGAGAATTTTAGTCATTTATGTACAGCTCATTGCTTTTGTAAAGAAAAAAGCAATTGGCCATTACCATTTTGGTTCCAACACAAGTCAAAAGTAAGCTGTACATTTGCAGAAGTGATGGTAAGACGAGAGTTTTGTATACTGAAGTAACAAGCTGTGTAATGCCTTTTGTCCGCTGTGACAAGAACTATAAAAATTGACCTTTGAGAAACACCTGGAAAATATAATTTCATACCACGAACACATTTTCAGATCATCAATAATATGTTTTAACGTGGCAAAGCACAGAAGGGTTGTTTTTATTGTGTATTTTAGCAAGATCATTGATTGGTGGAGAAAGCGGAGTAGGGAACCTCATTGGAAGATTGCAAACGCATATATTGTATAATAATTTTTAGATGGAGCAAGATGTTTTGAACATAGAATATTAATGGCTCAGACCGTCTACTCCACACCTGGAAGAAACACCACCATGCATTTGCATCTCTGTTGGGAAAAGGTGGGTGAAGCATTATGTGTAAATGACCAATAATATGCCATAACAAAAGTTGGACACAAGGTGTCGTAAAAGAAATAACATTTATAAAGTGGAAAGTGCTGTTCTGTAGCACAAGTTAGAGAAACCCAGTGACACCTTTACAGAAGCTCTCTCTCCATCCCTTCTCACAAGCTCGGTACAGTCTGCGGTTGTGCTAAAGCAGTATTTTTGTCAGTAATTTGTAAAATATCTCGAGAAAGTTAACTTTCATACGCGGTGTTGTAATGTTTTCTGCATCCGTTCCACTTCCTCCGACACATCGCCTCACTCTCAAGGTAAGGTTTCACATTTGTGAGCATATTACCTATTTTTTTGTGTTATTCTGTTTTATTATCATTTATTACATTATCATTGTGTAGATTTAAGGATTGAAGAAACGTTGCTTGATTTTTCTCTGGTTTTCCATTTTTTTTTTATCAACTTCAGTAACAGAGAAAATAAAGAACCTCATCGACAACAACTCAGGCTGTCATTGATGTTATTTTGTAAAATACCAATATTATGAGCTGGGGTGATGAGATAATTCACCACTAGGAGCTCATAGCCACAGATTTTAAATCATAAACAAACTCTCTTTTATTTCTATCTTTGTTCCTTTATTTGCTGTTATAGTTCCCTGAGAACTGTTTTGAGACACTTCATGTTAATCATTCAGTTAAGACCATTACAAAACTATAAAAGTAAACACAACGATTTTATTTTTGTAATGACTTTACATTCCACACTTTGAACATTTTTCCAGGATTATTTGTCTCTTTTTTTTTTTTCTTAGAACACTCATCATTTGTTTACAGGTTCTCGAGACACATTACTGATGAAAGATATCCGGTAACTCTTTAGGGTACCATTTAAAAAAGTTGCAGCTTCACAGATTCTGCTACTTTTTTCATGTATATATTTTTACATTTTTAACACAAAATATATTCCCTCTAATGTTCCCAATGCCTCCCGCCTGGAAAATCAAAACAGGGACTTGCAATGTTAGTTGTGATATAAACACATCTGGATGAAGCGTATGGAGATCTGAGCCCAGTCGTCACATACAAACCATGCACACACATCCTGTACCATAAAAACGTTCATTAAGTGGCGAGTTTCAGTTCGCTTGCTTTTGAATCCACAATTCAAGATGGAAGTGCTGCTCTCACGACGATCCACTCGAAGCTAATGAGATGCACTTCCTGCTGTCTTTCTGCAACTCCACATAGGATGAATGCCAATGAATTTGTTTGGGAGCTTGAATTGTGCATTCCATCCATCTGTGATCCATGACTCTCCCCTCCAACGCTCTGGTACCTTTCTGGGCCTTGATGGAAGCCCATGATTTAGTATTTCAGCAAGACTCTCTGGCTGTATTTTACACCTAAGAGCGTAATCGGTGTCGTGAAATAAATCATTTTAGAATGATGTCAAGGAACAGTGTTACATAAGGCCATATGGCCCCTTTGCAAAGTGCCTGTAAAAACAGATTGTTGTTGTGCACGTATGCACAAGAGTTTGTTGGTGATGTTTTATCATCGTGTGAAAGTGTGAAGGTTTCTTTAAAGCGTGGCTGGGTGTTATGTAACGTCATGGCAGATTGGATTGTCTGCATGCCTCTCTACATAAACGCTGCCTCACAAATCACTCAAGCGCACAGATGCCCTCAGTGAAGAGGCCGAACCCATGTGGTGAAACGATCTTTGCTTAATGGTTGCTGTTTAAAGCCATGTTTGTTTTGACCCCATGACATTTCTTGTTGATTATGGTTTGGATTATGTAGTTGTGAAATAACTAGCTGTGTTTGTTTTCTCTTGGTTGAAGCTGTAAAAACTGTTGTAGTGAACAAACTTCCTTTTTAAAAACTAATTAATGATGTGTCTTTAATGACAGAGTCGTTCTTTTTTAACGAGTCTTTAATGTGACTCTGTAGGAATGAGTCGTATCGGAGAGGGATTCGTTCAGTGGCGTACTGTGCTATAGTTCGTTTTGGTTTCGGTCTTCGAGTTCAGAAAAGGAAAGAATGAATAGACTTGGAAAAGAACTAATCTTTTCGGATCCCGGTGCATATATTGCATTGGTAAATATAGTGAATGGTCACTTGACAAAAGAACTAAAGGACCCAGTCCAGACAAAGTGCACAGACTGCACACGTTAACATCAGAGAGAAGTAATGTGTCGAACGAAGGAGATTTAAACCAAAAAAAGAGAGATCAGAGGTGACGTGAACCAGGCTAAAAGACCCAGGTAGGCTCTAGTAATATGTATTTGTAGTGTGATCCGCGATAGTGTTAGGGAAGGAGCACACAATATTTATTGGTATTTTACAAAAAGAATGAAATGACTTGAAAAAAGATTTGTTCATTTTGCTTAACGAGATTCAAAGAACTGAGTCCGTAAAATGATCCGAACTTCCCATCACTAAACCAAATCGCTGTTTTATTTATTTATTTTTTTTATATTGCTGCTTTATGTTATGAATATGTGCATAAGAAGGGGAAGCAGACAACGCATTGTTATTGCTCTTTAACTTCACATCCCCTCCTAGACCCCTCAAGCTACAGCCTCCAAACTTTGACAACATATCCAAATTGACTTAGGTTTTTCAGCCTGTCCAAGAACATACCTGCCACTGTGCAAAAGTATTTGCACCCCATGCTCCAGAAGGGGTACCATTACCTTATAATCAAAAATAAATGACACACAGCCAAAATAGTCTTCAGGATGCAACACCGTAGAGGAATGGGGGTTTGTTTTTGCTAATATTTTATGACATAACATGGCTACCTAGTAAGCAACTAAAATTTTCTGAACTCCAACTTAGCTTTGGTAAATGATAAAGACTTGAAGGGAACATTATATTATGATGCTGATTTTACCATAGCAACCATTTTGCCACATCACTCTCTCAACTAACGAAAATCATATAGAGATGAGGATTGGTTTATATTACTTATATTGTATGATCGTTGTATGATATTGACTCCTCCATAGCAACCAAAAATTATACCTTGGCAACCATTCCAGTTTGTGTACAAACTTTAGCCATCTAGTTTAAAGTACTTATTTTTTTCTTGACCGTTTACATTGTAGAGTCTCACTGAAGAAAACAGCGATTGAAAGTTATTTCTTTTTTTTGTATACAGCATAATTCAGTTTGTGTTCAACTTTCCAAACTCTTCTCTTCATAATTAACTTCATGAAGTTTTCTGAAAACCTTTGAGGGGTCCCAAAGAAGTTGAGCACAACCCCTTTTTATTCTGCAGTCAACATAATCTCAAAACATTACGATTGGGTTTAGGTCAAGTGCCTGTGAAGCCCAGGTCTTTTGTGGTCAGAAATTTCTCAGTAAAGGCATCTACACACAGATTGAGATTGGCATGTATCTTCGGATGGCTTCTCAGCAGTGTGCTCTTCATCTGGGTCGAGGAAATATTGATTCAATTATGCTCCCTGCCTGAAGATGGCATTTGCGGTACAACTGATGTACTCCGCGTCACACAGGGAAATGGGAACGAAGACGACGACGACAGAGAAGAACTCAAAGAACACATGGAACACAACATGGACGTCAAAACGTTTTACTGTTGGTGGCTTCATTCATTGTTCTTTCAGCCTGATGGATTTCCTTACTTTGAAAATGGCATTCTGTTCTGTATTTAGGGTCCATGGCCAATTCTGTGTGTTTAAAAGGGTGTTTTCACGCAGTGCTAGCCGTTTGCCTCAATGATTGTACACATTCATTGACCTATCATATAACATGACATTTGGTCCAACTCGCATGTTTATTTCATGGGACTTTGCAATATGTAAACAGCTATTCTTTGTACAGCAATAGCAAGGGCTTAATGGATACAAACCGCTCAAAAATACAAATAAAACAGACAGATTTTGACAAAAATCCAAGTATTTAAAAACATGATTTGGGGTTATTCAAAATCTTTTTTGTAGTCGAAAAGTTCTCCAGCACTCCAGAGTTCACATGTGCCACAATATGGCTGAAAAGTACCATATTGTGGTGACACTGAATAAATGCACTGAAAAGAGAAAATATGGGAAAATGAATGCATAACTAACAGACTGATGGATTGAGTGGGAACCAGTCACTTGTTCGCTCAGGGGCCACATAAGTTCTCCTTATGGAAATAGTATTGCATTGTTAAATGCAGTGGGATGGTGCATTACTTTTAAGTGCTGGAGAGATATCAACTTTGGTTCCCCTCAAATGGAATCAGTGCCTCTATTCAGACAAGCCTAAGTCAGTGAGAGTGTGACCTCCCCGGGTCACCTCTGCTTTCCACCCTTGAATGATGGAGTAAACTCAGCTTATTTCGAACAAACCTGAGAAACAGCATCACTTGTTGATGACTGACTCTTTCAGTACTGTGGGGGTTCAGATTCAGCATCGAGAGAGTCCTGGATGCCTAGAGGCTACCCATGTGCTTTGAGTGTGCTTTTAGTCATTTCTGAAACGGGTCACATTTTTTTTCTTGTTTCAAACACTGGCTTGCTCTTTTATACCCAATCTTTTTTCAGGCTCTGATTGTAAGTAGAACTGATGTTTTCTACCTAAAACCTGTGATCCCCATTGTCTTGAAATCTTTATTTGATCCTATGTTCAGTTATCCTAGCTGTTGCTTTGCCGTTGTTTCACTGATGGCGTCAGTATGAGCAAAGGTGGTGCTGCATGTGTAGAGTCATACTACCAGTGAAACATAAAATAAAAAAAGTCAATGTTTTTCAACCCCTAAAGTCTGTGTTTGAAAATAGTTTATATGTGATTTACATTTACACACCTACATTTTTATCTGTTTATCATAGACTTGGTCAGCAGAGCTGAAAATGCCAACAGATACGTTACATCGGTTTAGACTGTGGGGGACAATAGTCAAAGATTGATCAAACATCTGAAGGGTTCAATTTATTTTTTTTGTATCGGTCAAAACATTAACATACAGTAAACGCTAGTTAACCATGTTTTGTCAATGACATTCATAGTTTCAACATGATATTTGTAGCATAATGGCTTAAATGAATAAATATTGTGCTTCTAAATTTACTACACTTAAAAATACCAACGATTTGAAATGTATTTACCGCCAGGTGCATTTTTTGAGGTCATACATGATTCCCATTCAAGGAAACAAAAAATGATGGAGGTCTGAGCTCTGATGCAGTTGTTTTCCCCACAGTTACTATACTTACTGAACACCATCAGTTTCAGATGAACAGTATTTCCTACTTTACAGGGAGTAGAAAACTCTTCACTCGTGCTTGTAAATCTTTCACATTGTTAATGGCTTCTGGAGGTTGAGTAAACATTCCCATATTTATAGTATTTATTTTGATCGAAGTACATCAAATTGCAAAATGGCCAAAGTCAGTAGCCATGTTTTCATTCAAAGATGCAAATTAAATTTATGCGAAAAACTGGAATATTACTTCAAATATTTGCAAATAAAGTCCAAAAGAAGAAAAATGTCACTTCCTGACAAGCTGCTTCCACATGTCAAAAGAAAAATGGAAGTTGCTGAGTTTGAAGAAGGCCTTTTTCATAAAGAGTCATTTACTTGTGGGTTAGAACACGTGGACGAAACACAATATGCGCAGTCATGTGATCCTGCTTTTGGAGGCGGGAGAATGCCCTTTAAGAACACAGTTGGTAAAGACAGTTCTGGGACGTGATAATCCCGAACTTATGACCGTTGGATAGTCCAGTAATGCCACCCCATCGCGCAACAGTTCCGACAAACAGATTGCCATTGGTTATGGTTTTTTCCTACTCAGCTGGGCGCAAAATTTTTTATGCACGTTTTCAAAATTTATGGATTTTCAATCCAGAGTTTTTTTATGCGATATTCCAAAATGCAGATGAAAATAAATCAATGAAATCATTCAGAAAACTTGGCGCAGTGGGTAGCACTGTGGCGTTCCAGTTAGAAGGTTGTCGGTTTAAGGCTCGCCGGTCACCTTCCTGGAAGGAGTTTGCATGTTCTTCCTGTGCTTGCGTGGGTTTCCTCCGGGTACTCTGGTTTCCCCCACAATCCCAAAAACATGTGGTTAGGTTAATTGAATAATCTAAATTCCCCTTAGATGTGAATGTGTGAGCGAATGTTGCCCTGTGATGGACTGGCGACCTGTCAAGGGTGTACCCCCACGTCTCGCCCAATGTGTGATGGAGATAGGCACCCAGTGACCCCAAAAGGGAATAAGTGGGTTTGAAAATGAATGAATGAACTTTTCCTTTAAGCCCTTCATTGATTCCTTCACTGATCCTTTCTTATAAATTGCTTGCCGTTTCCTTTTTTTGTTTGTTTTTTTCTCCCAATTTATGTCATTTCAGATAAAAGCATCCTAAATGTATAACTGGAAACGTAAGCGATCCCAATGCCAAGTCTAATGTTTTCTTGACTTTCTCGATTTGGAATACTGGCTCAACAAATGACGCATAGCAGTTGACCAGAACAGAATTCTTGAGCAGATTTTTTATAGTCATTTTCGGTAGACCTTTGTCACTGTTGAGCTCAAAAGTTTAAAAATCATAGTAAATAACAATTTTTAAAGTAAAGTCGGGCTTTTCAAACTGTACCCCTATTTGTATTGGTTCCTTGGCACTTTGCAAACTGGCCGACCAACGTAGAGGGCTCACTAGAATACATTTGCCACAATGTGATGCCAAAGCATTAAATAACAGGACATTTTAGTAAATTATATTTGTGGAAAGTACCACTAGTCCTTAGTTAAGGCGGAAAGACTTGATCTTCATTGTTGTTTAATGTAAACTCATGTTAAAGGGCACATATTATGTACTATTTACATGTTGTACTATTTTTCTTTGAGGTCTCTTAAATGTGGTTAGCTACAGTGGTATGTTTGGGCAAAAGTTTGACCAATCCTGTAATTTTTGAAAAATTTACAGGGGTTCCCAAACTTTTGCATACCACTGTACAGTTCACTTCAAAGTACAATTCAGATCTTGTAATTGTGTGGCAGTGAATAAACAACAAAGTGGACATGGTACAACAGATGCACTCCACGCCACACAGGGAAACAGGAAAGAAGAAAACCATGTCTAGTGGTAAATACTGTTTATGACTGAACACAGAGAAATATGACAGAAATGTGGAGAAAAGAGAGGATTTGTACTATTTCTTTCCTGTTTCCTGTGCAAGGTCACTATGAATTTGTGGAATGAGCACCACTGTGCAGCTCATTTACGTCCTACTCACGTCATCAAAAGAGCCAGCTTTCATTGGAGACAGAACTGACAGCAATCTGAAACTATATCCCATTGGCGCACATAACTTTAAATAAAAAATTCAGATCATTGTGTTGAGTACTCGGTTTCTCATGAATGGATAGATCAAACTGGTTATTGTATAGACCCAGGGTGTTTTTTTTCGGGTATAGCTTTGGCTCAATTGTTCAACCAAATTTAGATAAAATTACAAATGTGATATTGTGTGAAGTGAGCAAACATCTGCTTGTCAATAAAAATTGGTGGATGCAGAATCAGATTATCACGTCATAATGTGCTTAGTATGAACACAGCTTGGAATTTGGATTCCATTTTATTTTTACTAAACATACAAAATTCACACTATTCATGCGCATGTAGATTTTCATAATAGATGCCCTTTGACAAATTTATTCCGGACAACACAGCCATGAGTTTGGAACCCTCTTTTGTGTAAATAACAGCCACAGTTTACAAATGGAATCTCGTAAAGGGTTTGTGACGTGTGACATGATTCCTTCTTTTAGTGGTAGAAATTAACTACGATATCGAGTTGAATTACTAAAACATAAAATGAAAGAACAAAGCAATATACTGCGCTCGGTTTACTTAAATATGATGATAAACGAGTAAAAAGTGTAGCCATAATTAGTAAACATTGGAAACCATTTGAATTCATTCATGGCCAGGAATTTTCTCCAGAGGCATGTTGGATATTTCTATATGTTTTTTTCTAAGACGTCTACACAGTTGGTACAGAATTCACACACATTCGCACAACACTCGTTCAAACATTGTGATGACTGAAACCTCTAAAAGAAAGATGAAAACCCTTAAACTCTTGAAACGTTTGTTTATGCCCTTTAGTCTTGAGAAATGCAACATGGAAAATCTTCCCCATATGTACGGTTTCCGTTCTGGTATATTGTAGGTATTTTTCTTCTCTTTACAATTTGCTGTACAGGTCATCCCATCACCAGCAGGCATCTCTGCATCCTGAGACTCTTCCAGGGAAGTTCCTTCATGCTCGAGTGGATCCTTCATCCACTTCCCAGAAGGCATAGCATTACTCTCAAGACCTGAGACACATGGACTGAAGTCACCAGAAAAGATCCAAATCCCAACTCGTCATCCTCTTGTGAAAGACCCTCAAGGTCCAGGGGCTTTTAATTTGTCCTAGGCTTGAAAAGTTGGCACTGGAGCTCCACACTTACACATCCATCATCCAAAACCCTTCAGGTCTGGCAGACTTAACCTCCATCTACATGTAATTATCCATGTCCATCTCTGCTTTTTCCTTTTCTCGAAAGCCATGACAGAACAAATCTAGTCACTCTGTAAGTTCATGACAAACAGAAAGCCCACCAACGTTTTCTTTTATCAGTAAGTCATGTTTTTTTTCTTCATATTTTTGACAAACAGGACACTCACAAGGTTAAAATGGCCTGGTTGGTGAGATTAGAAATGGCTCTAAATGAACGTACAATTTTCATTCTTCTGTTTTCATCTTTTTGTGAGTATTTTGTTCCCAATGCCCATTTGCAAACGGGAGTATTAGCATTGTGTCTCTTAACACACAGTGCCATTTTCCTGGCGGGATTTGGGGCAGGTGGAGCGTGGAATGGGCTGTACAGAGGGCGCCAGGGTGCAGAAGAAACCAGCAATGAGGGACAGGCCCAAACCACCCCAGGCGCAGAACATGGACCAGCCGTAACCATGACTGATGTCGTCAGGTAGGCCGTAAATATAGCGAGGGTATCGTGACAGTTCGAAGTTGATGCCTGCCACACAGGTACACAAGGAAATGATGCAAAATGTGCCTGAAAAGAAATAGAAAATCAGGGGTTATTTTGCTATTTTAAATGTAAATACCAAATAAATGAACATTTGTTTGCATAGCATTTAAACTGCAGGCTCTAAGTGAATAAAATAAATTCATAATCATACATACGTCAAGCTTTCAATAGGAACGCCATGACTTTATCTTTCATTTAGGAGCTTTACAATTTATAACATTAGAGATGAACCCAAAAATGTATTGGTAACCTAATTTTTCAAAGCCTTTTATTGAGAGGGCAGCTTAAAGGGTCAAAGTCTGCGTAAAACTGTAACCTAAACCATTTAATTTATTTGCAAAAGTAAAAAAAGATATTTTTAGGTCATTTTGCTCTTCTTGTTTTTAACAAACATTACAAGAGTCATGACAATTTTCATGATAAGAAAATGCGCAATTATCTTTCAGTTTAATTTTACAGACCACAAATCGGTGCCATCTAGTGGTGAAAAGAAGGGATAACCCTTGGAAGAACAAGACCTGTGATAAGTCTTGTGTTTTTCAAAGTTCTATGCAAAAAAGTACAATGGAACAAAAGTTACTTGAAATCATGTAAAAGGCTCCGGTTTAAGGTTTTTCCACATTGTTTTGATCTTTTCTTTGCTTTTTGGGGGGATTTATGCATTTTTGTTTTGTCTCAACACTTGATTTAGCTATAGAACATAAACATTTGATCTCAATTCAAAAGATTTTTGTAGTAAAAAAATGACAAAATTGAACACATTGAATTTTATTTTGTTGTACAATTTCAGGTTTGTTGTGGGATTTTTGTGTTATAAATTTTTTTTTAAAAAGGTAATTTTTAAAGTACCTAAAACATTCTAACATCTATGTGTTAAAAGCAAAAAAGCAGGGTTCGCCATAGAGGTCCCAAGACAATGCAATGTCACATTTACTGAGAACCAACCATTGGAGAACCATCCAATCACTGTGGGGTTTCGTGAATGTATTAAATGGGAACCGCAAGTGTGCCTTTTGTAAACAAGTCAAAAAGAAAGTATTGCTTTCATCTCTGCACAGCTGTGGTCAAATGCAGCGTAATGGTTAACATCCGATAAATACAATTGAGCTTGCTAAGTTTGCATTCAGCATTATTAATGAAGGGTGTTGTGACTCTTTAAGGCTCTGTCCATACGTACAGTTATTTTTTAAATTGTTTTTCTATGTGGTTATAATGTCTGTCCACACATGTCACCATTTTCATGTCACCACTCGTTTTTGAAAATGCAGGCCGGGGTGAATCATTCTTGAAGCGCTCCATAGCTGGTGTCCATGGGAGAGTGAAAACTTAAAGTTTTAGTGTTCGGGAGGTGGAGTTTGTCATTGTAGTCATGCTCTGTCACTGCTGTGTTGACATATTGCCTGCTGAAGCGAAGGCTATGTTGCTGTTTATTTTGCTATTATGGCTTACAGCATGTACAGGATTACATTCACATGTTTACAATTTCATCACCAAACAGAGGCACATACAGTGCTGAATAATAATTTTAAAAATGCAATGAATCGACTGCCACCTGTTGGTTTGGTAGTTATTATAGCGTTTCAGCGGTTTTCGAGTGTCTGTGTGAATGAATTTTTTTCTCACAATGTGAGTAAACCTGGGTATGTGTGGACAAGTATGGCTTGGCAAAAGTTTTGAGTGGCAGTGTCTGGGAACTTGGCTCTTTATCTCTTAATCTCCTCTCACTGATTTCACTGTTCCCGATGCCAATGTATCCATTTGTTTTAAAGGTCCCATCATGTGTGTGTGGATGTTTCTAGATTGTTCTTTAATTGTCGAAACTAAAGAAGCATTACGTGCTACGAGGGCATTTGGAGCATGCAGAGTTTTCACTACTGGTACTTTGCTGGCCATGCATTGATGTCATTATTAGGGCTCGAGCACCAAAGGTGTATTAAATTGCTCAGAGTATTGTTGTTTGGTGCATTGTTGAGGGCTTAAAGTCACATGTGTAGGGTACCAATACTTAAATACAATTAATATAGATAATCGTTTCCAAAATTGACAAGTCGGCTACTTTGCAAGGACTTCTAAAAATGGCCACTTTTACATATGTTTTACTTTAACAAACTAAATATTTTATCTGTCCATCTCCAAACTTATCTAAAGGTATATGGGATGCTAAATTGTGAAGCTCTTTTGAACTTCCATAAACTGATGGCCGTCGAATGGTTCCAAATTTACCTGCAATGCTAACAGTCCATGTCTGAACACATCTACAATGTACACTTTGATTATAACACCACCAGGTTATCAGGTTACCAGGCTCGCCGGTGACCTTCCTGGAAGGAGTTTGCATGTTCTCCCTGTGCTTGCGTAGGTTTCCCCCGGTCACTCTGGTTTCCCCCACAATCCCCTTTGGTGTGAATGTTGCCTTGCTATAGACTGGCAACCAGTCCAGGGTGTACCCCCGCCTCTCGCCAATTGTGCACTCTCGCCCAATGTGCGCAGACCCCCTTGACCCCTGTATTTTTGCATTTGCATACATTTCCTGAATAACGATTGGCCTTAGTGCTGGTGCCGGGGTGCTTGAGCCCTTTGATTGCTGCTTGCAGCTTTAATGTAACATTACAGGATTGCGGTGTAAAAATAAGCACCTTTGATACCAGTAGAGACATTCTGAGAATTAGGAATGAGAAATGTTTTAAAGGATACAAGTAAATCAAGTGCTTTATCTACCCATGAAAAGATATTTTCTGAGTATATGCTTTTGGCGCTACATACCATTGCACTGACATCCAATCACGAAATTCCATGCCTCTTCATTCACAAACCTTGTTTAAAAGCTCTATCCGCTCAAGTCAAGCCCTGCTAGATAACATGCAGGTTTATGAAGAGCTCATTTCCTTACACCATGTGACCGAGCAAATATTCAGAGGGATTCATCCTGCTGTAATCTGACCCTCAAAACTCCATCTGCCTTTATAATTTAGCATCTTAATTGGCTTTTTAATTGCCATCTCATTATTCAGACACAGGGCATCACATTAATCCAGCGCACATCTTAATTGCGTCTCCGCTTCGCTCTCTATGGTGCCAGCGTTGCACTTCTAGAAGGGAAAGAGTGACGCAAAACTAGTCAACCACTTCCTCCACTCAACAGTGTTCATGGAATATGAAAGTGCTGAGAATTGAGGCCACAGCCTGCTTTGATTGACACACAAGTGATGAGTGTGTGTTCAGAAGGCAGCAGTGCTATGTGTTCAAGGCCTCAGAACTGAGCGCTATAAAGTGAGATCTGGAGATAATTGAGATCACATAATTGCTTCATTCCTGGCTTCCTAGCTGTCAGTCAGTAATTAAAGCAGTCGTGGGGTAAGATGCGTAGGAATTATTGACTCCTGACTGAGAGTGGATGTTAGCACTTTAGCATTTGATAAAAAACTTCAGAAGCATTACATAGCATAACTCCTTCAATAAACTTTTGAAGCTTTGCATTTTGAGACTTATCTTTTCAACTCTGTCCAATTCGCTGGGAAACTAAAGCAAATGTTCTGTTCAGACACATACTGATGTGGCATGATAGGAACCCCGTTCAAATACAAGTGCTTTTGTACAGTTTTTATACTTCACACATTCTGTCATGGTTCACAGTAGAACGAACGAAAAGACAAATCTGAAATCCAAACTCCAAGAGTTGAGAACAGTTCAAGATTAAGATTTCATTTTTTACTGTTCGACACATTTTGCCTGGTTAACATTGTTGTCTATCTCATAGAAACCATTTTATTAGGATTCCTAGTCTGTTCAATTGGTTCATTTAATGTCTGATCATTGGCTCAATCATAGACTGTTAAAAAATATAGACGGCATGATGGCGCCTGCTGTTCTTGGCGGTCAGCTAAATTTCTCTGTATCACAATGAAACAGGAAGTTGTTATATCTCAGCTGTACAATGTCCGATCGAGATGAAATTCATGTGTGAACACACATATATTGCAGCTTGTTGTGTCAGTTATAGCCCCACATAGTGGTCTCATGGGTAATGTCATTTTTCCAAGTGTGTCTGATTGTGGCATGCAGTAAAAGTGGCTGGTGAGAATTGAACCTGTGCACGCTCATGCTAATCCCCTTCAAGATTATTGGCTAGGTCAGTACAAAATACTGTGCTGGGTACAGTACAGCGTATCTGATCGATCCCCCCTTGTGTGAACCTCTCAAAATCACACAGAATAACGCGTAACCTGTAACCTGAAGACAATGTGACTCAAAAAACACGCTAGGGTTAGGTTTTAGCTCATGGCTACTTTGCCTAATTTGAGTTGGTGTAGGGGGCGTGGCTGGACTGGGCACACACGGCTCGATCCTTACCAGTCCCTTTTACTGCACACCGCAATCAGACCCTTCTCCATTTTTCAGCAATTTTTTTTACTGCTATTTTAAACTGTGTTAAATTGCAAAGTTTTTTTCTACTTTGTTAAACTATGTATGCACAGCAGCCATAAAGAGGAAGTTACTCAGCCATGTGTGACAAATTTACCAACTATGTTAACAGTCCATCTGTGAAGACATTTATGTACTCTCTTGGTTATAGCACCACCAGGTGCTGACAGGAAATAGAACATTTAACATTGATAAGGACTCATTACCGCCGCCTGGGGGTCATAACACTTTGAGATGTGGTTTTCACATCTGTGTGAATTTGCCTGTAATTTTAACAATTATTGCTTGTATATGTCATCAAAATAAAGATTGGTCATTGTGCATAGTGCAACAAACTGGCCACCGAGAGGCGATGCTGCTTCAGGTGCTCGAGCCCTTTGATTGCTGCTCGCAGCTTTAATTGGCGTTGTTGTTGTTGTTATTATTATTATACTACTGTTGTGTTTATTTAATTTTCTTGTATTTGTTGTATTTATGTTTGTTATGGTATTTTGTTATGTTGCATTATGTTGCGTCACGTTATCTTGTATCAAGATGTGTTGTGTTGTATTTTGTTGCATTCAGTTACGATGTAGTGTGTTATGTTGCATTACGTTGCAATATGTTGTGATATATTATGTTGTTTTAAGTAATGTTACTTTGAACCATGTTATGGTGCTACAGTATTTTACCATGCATTATGTCACATTACATTACGTTACTTTGTGTTGCATTATGCTGCATTTTGTTATGTTACATGATGTGTCTTTATGTTATTTTGTGTAATGATATATTGTGTTATTTTATGCTTTATTATGTTTTGTTACAACATGATTTTGTTTCTACATGGATGAAGGACCATCACCTCCAGCTTAACATGGCAAAGACTGAACTGATGGTCATCCCTGCAAACTCCACTGTCCAGCATGACTTCACCATACAACTAGGGTCGTCGACTATCTCTCCATCCACCTCTGTCCCGTAGCCTTGGAGTGATCTTCGATGAGGAACTGACATTCAAGGAACACATTGCTAAAACTGCTCGATCTTGCAGATTTGCCCTGTTCAACATCAGAAAGATCAGACATCTCCTTACAGAACATTCAACCCAACTGCTGGTCCAAGCAATGGTCATATCAAGACTCGACTACTGCAATGCTCTTCTCGCTGGACTTCCTGCATGTGCAGTCAGACCCTTTCAGATGATCCAGAACTCGGCAGCTCGACTGATCTTCAAGGAACCAAGAAGAGCACACCCCTCTCCTCATCTCTCTCCACTGGCTTCCCATTGAAGCTCGAATCAAGTTCAAATCATTGACGCTGGCATACAGGACAGTCACAGGCTCTGCTCCTTCATACCTCCACGAACTCCTCCAGCTCTACGTCCCCTCCAGACGCCTCCGCTCAGAAAATGACCAGCGTCTCGTGGTTCCATCTCAGAGCGGCAAAAAATCTCTCACCAGGACCTTCTCCTTCACAGTTCCTGGCTGGTGGAATTCCATTGTCGTCCCATTACGGAAAGCTGAATCTCTCTAAGCCTTCAAAAAGCAGCTAAAAACTCTACTCTTTCGAGAGCACTTACTAACTTAACGTACTTACTTACTAACTTAACATAAGCACTTACTTACTAACTTAACTAAAAAAATAATAATAATAAAAAAAAAAACCTCTGAAGCACTGTTTTGATCTGTACTAGCCCGAATGTGTTCTATGTGTATGTCTACTGATCCATCCACTTTGTACCAAACTGCTTAATGTTTACTCCCAATGTAAGTCGCTTTGGATAAAAGCGTCTGCTAAATACATAAATGTAAATGTAAATGTAAATGTTACCTTACATTGTAATAGTGGTGTTAAGTTCTAATATTTTACATTATGTTTTGTTGCGTCGCGTTATGTAATGTTACGCTGAATTATGTCACAATATGTTGAATTATAATGCGATATGTTGTGTTATGCTCCATTTGTAATTTTATTCACTGTTATTATTAGTAATTTTAATGTTTTATGTACATTTATTATTACCGTCGGTGAGTTGTACTACTTTTACCATTGTTTTGTTAACTAGGGCTGTTTTTGTTTTGTTGTTTTTGCTTGTACTTGTGGTTACTGTTCTGTTCTGTTTGTTCTTGTTTCTGATGAGTCATGTTTTAACACAATTCCTGGTCATGTTTTTTAAATGTTTGTTGAATTATGACACACTACATTATGAATTTTAACTTTGCATAAAATACTTGTTAAATAAGTCTCTGTGTTGTCTAAAAGAGAATATAAAACACTTCTGGTGTGTGTTCATTTTCTCACCTCCCATGAGAAAGAGCAGGCCAGCAACGTACTGCATGAGGCCTCGATCCCAGCAACATCCCAGCATGCCGATCACCCAGCCAAAGAGGATGATGGCCACTGCCATTCCCATGAAGCCTGCCGTCATCCTCCGCAGATCTGAGAACATCAGAGACAGACACTGAGTGAAACACTGGTGATGAGAGAAACACTGTCGCCATAATCTCGTACATTTATCCAAAAAAAGCATACATTACCAGAAATGTATTACTACAGGAAAGCATTGTAAAGGAGCAGTTGATGTCGTGAGTGTTTCTAGAGTGGTTTCCGTTTGGAATATGGGAGTTATGAAAATAACTAACTCTTCTTAAAGCTATTGCTGCTTCCATTCTCAACATGATCACTGGCTTTGAGAATTCCCACCGAGTGGATATGTAGGGGTAACTTGATAGACACTTTATAGAAAGGTTGACACAGTCAATGTTTCATTTGGGTTGTATTTCTAAAGCCGTTTAACTTTTATCTATGGTTTACTGCAATACCAGTGCAATTAAGAAGAGCCTTTTAGCTTTCAGAGCAGAGCCTTCTAGTGCAGTTTGAAATATATTGAGAACAGTGAGTTTTGACTCTTCTTAAAGAAAAGAACGAAGATTTCAAAGAACCATTTTTGTTTCAGTCCAAGTGTTTGCAACAGAACCAAAAATATTTTTTTAAACATATTGTGTTTGTTCTGTTTGTTCTTCCTGTTATTATTTTCTTCCGTTTCCACCATTAAAGTCTATGGCAGCCCTATGAACGGCTTGGGGGAAAGTTATGAAATTTATCCATAATGAATTATCTGACCCAATCTGGACCAATTAACTTCAATTCTATAACACCACCACAAGTCAAAAGTTGTACTTATATTTATTATAATTATTTTTAAACCTTATTGTCGATAGACAAAGCTTAATCCTTGGCTCAATTCCAATGGACTATATGATGTCATTATACGTTATGTCAATTAGACACCATTTTGATTTATAGTCACAACCTAATTTTCTTAAACTGATTATCAGATTTGCACCAACTGTGTTCCGGATCATCCTCTGATGGCTTAAAGTTATGGAATTCAAGCTAATTCGACAAAGTGTTTACGAATGTGTACATTTCTGACATACCGTATTTTTCGGCTCATAAGACGCACTTTTTCTTCCCCAAAACTGAGGGGGAAAAGTTGGTGCGTCTTATGAAGCGAA
>SRMA01026883.1:71138-163256 GCA_007224835.1 Danionella cerebrum | reverse complement strand
GTGACAATGTTACTGGCTATTATTAGTAATGTAGTGACAATGTTACTGGCTATTATTAGTAATGTAGTGACAATGTTACTAGCTATTATTAGTAATGTGGTGACAATGTTACTGGCCATTATTAGTAATGTAGTGACAATGTTACTGGCCATTATTAGTAATGTAGTGACAATGTTACTGGCTATTATTAGTAATGTAGTGACAATGTTACTACCTATTATTAGTAATGTAGTGACAATCTTACTGGCTATTATTAGTAATGTAGTGACAATGTTACTGGCTATTAATAGTAATGTAGTGACAATGTTACTAGCTATTATTAGTAATGTGGTGACAATGTTACTGGCTATTATTAGTAATGTAGTGACAATGTTACTGGCTATTATTAGTACTGTAGTGACAATGTTACTGGTTATTATTAGTAATGTAGTGACAATGTTACTGGCTATTATTAGTAATGTGACAATGTTACTGGCTATTATTAGTAATGTAGTGACAATGTTACTAGCTATTATTAGTAATGTAGTGACAAGTTACTGGCTATTATTAGTAATGTAGTGACAATGTTACTAGCTATTATTAGTAATGTGGTGACAATGTTACTAGCTATTATTAGTAATGTAGTGACAATGTTACTAGCTATTATTAGTAATGTAGTGACAATGTTACTGGCTATTATTAGTAATGTAGTGACAATGTTACTAGCTATTATTAGTATCGTAGTGACAATGTTACTGGCTATTATTAGTAATGTAGTGACAATGTTACTGGCTATTATTAGTAATGTAGTGACAATGTTACTGGCCATTATTAGCAATGTAGTGACAATGTTACTGGCTATTATTAGTAATGTAGTGACAATGTTACTGGCTATTATTAGTAATGTAGTGACAATGTTACTGGCTATTATTAGTAATGTAGTGACAATGTTACTGGCTATTATTTGTAATTTAGTGACAATGTTACTGGCTATTATTAGTAATGTAGTGACAATGTTACTGGCTATTATTAGTAATGTAGTGACAATGTTACTGGCTATTATTAGTAATGTAGTGACAATGTTACTGGCTATTATTAGTAATGTGGTGACAATGTTACTGGCTATTATTAGTAATGTGGTGACAATGTTACTGGCTATTATTAGTAATGTAGTGACAATGTTACTGGCTATTATTAGTAATGTAGTGACAATGTTACTGGCTATTACGGTATTACTAATGTGGGGGCAATGTTGCACTGGAACAGTGATGGTGATAATGAATGGTGGACTTTAGAATGATGAGTGGGGGCAAAGTAAAACATTACAGCCTTTTTTTTGTTACTTTTACTGTTTACTGTCTGTTCATGTTACATGTTTGACTGTTTTTTCTGGATTTCATGTTTGACATCTTTTTTTTCTGGATTTTCCTTTTTAAAAATTGGGTGTGTCTTATGTGCCGGTGCGTCTTATGAGCCGAAAAATACGGTAACCCTTGCCAAATTGTTCGTAAGGCTATATCTCAGTAATGCTTTAGTATAGTTACACCCAACTTGGTGGATATTATAAGAACCATGATCTGAGGTTGCCTGTTAAGTTTCAGCACAGTGTCCCCTGGGGGTCAGGACATAGAAAAATTGGTTTCTTTGACTTAAAGTTATTTTTCTGTTGATAGAAAGTGTTTAACGTCGACCCCTCAATATTTTTTACCTGCCTGCCAAGTCGACCTGTTTTAGCTTCTTGAAGTTTGGCCCTGCATTACTGCTTGCAGTTAATAGTTGATATTGCACAAAACCCAGGTCGGACATGCCAAGATGCCAAAAAAAATATGCGCACAACTGAGTAGGATACACTTAGTGTCTGTCTGAACTGGGAAAGCATTAATGGAATAATCGACGGAGGAATTTCAGTGCGCAAAATCTGAAATGTTGTTTTGGTCATTCCGAAATTCCTTAGTTAAAGTTGGTGATCAAAGTGGTTCGGAAATATCAACTCTCAGAACCATCTATAGCGGCTGCATTCCCAAAGACCAGTTACCGCCTCCATAAGCAAGATGACATGACTGCACGTATTGCGTTTCGTCTACGGTTTCTTAGCAAGATAAAATATACGAAAAAAGGTCTTCTCCCAATGAAACGGCTTCCATTTTCCTGTTGATATTTGTTTATCAGGAAGTGACGATGTTGTTCTCTTGGACTTGTTGGATGAAAACACTTCTAAATATTTAATGTGATATTCCAGTTTTGCGCATAAATGTAAATTTCATTTTTGGATGGAAACGTGGCTAAACTAAACTTGTTTTTCTTCATAGAATGGGGCTCTGTATTTGCTTCAAGCTTGCCATGTGTTTTAGTTTGCCTCCACAGTTCCTCCACAATTTTTTATTCAGAAAGTATTTATGTTAAGTGCATTCCAAAAGTCACAGTGGGTGAGACTGGAAAGGTTGTTATGCAATCTGCTGACTGATGCTAAAGCAGACTGTCAGCTTCATTCAAGATACATGTAAAGTAGAAGATCATCGCAGACCCTCTTCTTTTTTTATTATCCCGGTTATTATTTAATGTGAACTTGATAGTCTCTGCAGACGTGTTTGTGTGTCCACGTCTGAATGTGAAAGCATTGTGAATGTTGCTCTGGTGATGAGTGAGAATTCTAAAACTCTATATAAAGAACACTTTAGAGATATTCAGGGAAGTACTCATTTTGTCCTACTTTGATTACAAAGACAAATGCTGATGGAATCTTGATTCGCCTGCTGGCTAATTTGCATGTTAGTTGAGCAGCGTTATGAACAATGAATTAATTATGAAATATAAGTGTGCCTGAACCAACTATTCTAGAGCTGATATATAGAAATCACATTAAACACATTTTTACATTAAAATGCATTACAACAATAGTTTGCTAGGTTAGATGTGTGTTAAAAATATATATTTTTCATGTAAACCATCTAAAAAGTGCATTGAACCTTTCATGTAATATTAACATTTGGTTTGAAGCACAAATAATTCCAACCAATGTTTAAGAAAACCACTTTTTTATGTGAAGATCAAATGTAGAAATAGTGCCTGGATAAAAAGAAAATGAGGGGGGTCACGGGGGTCTGACGGTGCCTTTCTCCAGTGCACATTGTGCGAAAGGAGGGGGTACACCCTGGACAATTCGCCAGTCCATCGCACCCTATGTTTAAATGATTACAATAAATGTATTGTGATAGAGTGTGGGGCTGATCCGCGTTGCCAGGTACTACACATAGTCCTGCGTGAATTTTTCTCTCTGGAGGCTGCAAGATGGAGGCTTAACCTGCCAGAAGTGGTATATTTTACAGAGGCGTAACATGTAGTAGGGGGAGTAAAGCGTAGTGAGGAAACCACACGTGATTTTGTAATGGATGAAGATCATGTAACCCTAACCCAAACCCTGAACCTAAAACATAACCACATATGAAAAGCACATGATTTTCAAAGGAGTGTCTCAGAATTAGTATGTACACCTTCCTGTTACTATTGTTTTGAGTCATGTTGTCTTCTGGTTGTTTTTAGTTACAGTTGATATCTCTGTGCGATTTTGAGAGCTTCATGTTATGCCTATTTTATATCAACTACACAATATGCCTTTGTCCTGCTGTATGCAGACAGATGCTATTGGCCTGTACGTGGTTTCCAGCTCCGCGTCATCATGCTGTGCACATTAAAAAAAGTCAGCACGGCAGACTATTTCCCACCGCCGGGGGCAGCGGATGGACACCACGAGAGCCACCGGGACCTGAAGGGGCCCCAGGCGGTGCCCACTGACCTGGTCAAGAGTGTCACTGCTGGGCCAGCTGATTCACTGGGGCTAGGCTGGATTACCGTCCCCTGGAGGAGTGGGCTGGGCGCTGGACCACTCATTTCTGTCAAGGAGATGATGACAGGGCGCATGAATCCAGTAAGCCTGAAGCACCAGCATAGCGGGACCTCACACGGAGTTCTACACGGAAGCCGTGCTCAGCCAACCTGCTTACCACTAGCTCCAAGAAGCCACTGAGTGACTCTTTTAATTATTTATTAGGGCGTTTAAAAGCATAACTTCCATAGTTAAAAGTGATCGCATAATATTCAATTCAATGCTGCTTGTATTTTGTAAGAAATTGAAGTTGTTTTTTACTTAAACTTAAATGATTCAAAGTTTATCAACGTCCTACATTTAATCCAAACATTTCGCCTGTGCTCTCTCGGAAATTTAAATCTAAACCTCAGTTTACTCTGCAAGCCATTTTCACGTATGACCACAATCCCCTAAATGATGCAAAGAACTCATGGATGAATGCATTTATGTTCAAACGTTCAGAGCGCCATCCATCATAGGCTGTTCTAGACCTTCTAATAGAAATAAACATAGACTAACCGCATGATCGAACCACATAATGGTTGTACCATGGAAAGCTAATGAGAAATGTGATTGATGCTAGATGACATCATAGTTGAAATAAGAGTCAAATCGTGATAAAATAGAGTTGGGATAATCAAAAGATCAAAGCTGTGAGTGGCTCAAAACCAGCACTCTCATTGATTAAGTATATGTTAGCTGAATGAAGCTCCAGGGTTTGAGCAGGAAGTTGAGCACAAAAATGACCATGTGCTCATCCTGACTGGAAACTAATGGTCTCATCTGCTCAAATGAGACTGGTTTTCTAGCAAGCCATGCTGCAATCAAAGACTTGGCTTAATTAGTGTTTGGGTTTAGCCTATTTAGACCCTGAGAGCCCTTGGCATCCAGTTCAGATGATGTATTTAGTGTCTCACGAGTCGATTGGTTACAATGTTTACATGCAGCGTAGTCCGTGACCTTTCTTCCATGAAAGCTTGTGTCTTGAAGTGAGATGCAATTGTGCGTCTTGAGGAACAAATGCAGCGGAGGTGCTTGAGGAATAATTTGCATCAGCTTTATTCGCTCTCTTCTGTTTGCATTACAAAGATAACGGGAGGACATGCAGTTTATTCGTTTAGAGCTTCTGTAGTAAAAGTGAAAATGCTGATCTTGAGTTTTTATGTTGAAGTTGTTCTATTAAAACCTCTTTCAACTATAAACTCTCTTACTTTTCATTTAACCTACCTGAGGCATAGAAGGCTAATGCAAGTTTATTTAAAAAGCATGTGAGCCATTCCACCGGATGGGTGCCATTTATGTCCCTGGGACTTTTGTTTGTGTAAATAAGCATTAAAATTGCTTCATTATATTGGTATGTAAGGTCTACCACACACTGTTCTTATTGCAAAATATTGATAAAATACACAAACAGTCTGAAAACTTGTCCCCAGTCTCTGTTGCTACTTCACCATAAAAGGATTTTTTTCATTGATTTGTAAATCCATATATAAAGTTTGTTATTCTTACATTAAAAACAAAATTTTAGTCACACCCCCAGCTTTCTATTTTTTCCTGTTAACCTAACCCACCCTCCTTCAGAAAAACTGGAGAATTCCCATAAGTCAGTTTTTCAGCAGGAAGTTGCATCACTTGGATTTTTTGAAGGCCATGGAAAGTGCAAAGGTAAGTTCTCTCAATTTCTTATTTACATATTTGATGAGTTGCTGATGATATTTGATAATAGCGTCATTTAAAAATAACTATCCTGTTACTCAAATCATTTCAGAGATTTTATTAGTTTAGAGTAAAAATGTGCATATTTGGTAAATAAACGAATTTGCAAAATTACCTGGTTCTATAACGAAGTGAATATTTAGCATTAATTTGCTAATTATATGTTAAAAACTCACTCATGTTACTTATATAAAAAATAACAAGAGGGTTAGGAACAAGAAAAAAACGCCACCTGTCTTTTGATAATAAATCTAATAAAACATGTAAATAAGTTTCTTGGCAATACTTAAGTATAAGGCCTTGTGTTTTAAGGTCATTGTTTGGTTGGAATGTACACTAATGTCACTTGCGCAGCCTCAGGGCTGATGAGGGCCAGTAGTTTCATCCAGTATTCTTTGATAACATGCTGCATTCATCATCCCACCAATTTTGACCAAGTTTCTTATACCTTTGGAAATCCCACATCCCCAAAACATCAGTGACCCACCACTGTGTTTTACAGTGGGGATGGTGTTCTATGTGGCATTTGCTTAGTAATGGCTTTCTTCTGACATGTCACGTCACATTTTTTCTCAGAGCCCGGTATTTCGGTTTAACTTATTTTTATTTTTTCTTTGCATCCCTTACTAATTTTTCTGGCAGTTGTAGCAAAAATGTTTGTTGGTTTCAACAGAATCCCTCACTTTCCACTTCTTAATCAGAGTTATAACTGGGCTGATCAGCATTCCCAGTACCTTGGATATCATTTCATTTCCTGTTTTGTACAGTTCAAATTCCTTTTATCGTAGATCTTTTGATGGCTCTTTTGTTTTCCCCTTTGGTCAGAATTCAGAAACTACAGCGCATCACTGGATGAAAGAGGCAAGGGTCTATCAGGAGCACAAACATTGATTACAAACAACACGTTGCGGGGAGAGGATGGATTCCTTTACCAGTCACCCAAACCCTTTTATGGCAGTTATTTGCATGCTATCAGGCCAAAAATCACCAGGGTATGTAAACTTTTAATCAGTGTTTCTGTGATAATTGAAAAAGAAAAGTTGCTTTGAAACTCTCAGATTTAATAAAATAGTAGTACTGTAAATAATGTAAATGATATTTCCAAACTATGTTTGGCTGAAGATGTTTGTCAAAAGGCAATTACAATGCATTAAGTCAGTGATCTCTCCTCGTTTGGAGGAGAAACTGTATTTTTAGTAATTTACTGTAGTACTTTGGGAGAGCCTTAAACGAACTAGATTAGTTTGTTTTCATTAAACCGTGTCTACTGTCTCTCTGAAGACAGCAATGCTGAATTAAATCTGAACTAAGACTATCCTATCTGTTTGCTATGTTCTCTTGAGAAGCACATGTGGGATTTTTACAAGAGAAATGGATGTAACCCTCCATGTGTCTGGCACAGCTTACAGGTTTTGGGCAGTGTTGGGAATAACGTATTCTAGGAAGCATCTACATTTAAAATGAGCAGAATCTGAGATTGTGGCATTTATTTTAATGCTTCCTGAAAAGAAAAAAACTCAGCAGCAAGGATTTTCAAACATGAGGAGAAAGCTACCGTGCAGAGAGTTCACTAGAACAGAGCCAAGGCTGCATTTTTTTAGGATAGTCCACTGTTGATAGGAGCTGACTGAGTGATGGACAGCAATGTCAAACCATGCACTGGACTGATGTCTACTGGCATCAGCAGGTCTGCCTCTCTGAGCCGAGTCAATACAGACAAAGATGTGTCCCGTGTACTTCAACCATCAATATGACTGTTGATATTTAAAAGTAGTCATCCGGGCTACAGCATCATCCTAAACCCTCTTACAGTGTTATGTTCAGTCTGCTGGGTATGACATAGACCCCTTTAAAATAAAGGAAAACTCAAGAAATAAAGAATTTAGAAATGTAGCTTGTCACCAAAGAAATATACGTAAATTATCATTAATGCCCAATTATCCCCCTGATATTTATGTAAGATTCAGTCTCATTTTAGTAGACCAAAAAAAGTCAAATTTGATTCATATTTACTTGATTGCAAAATGTCTTTTAAAAAGTTAATTTAACTTTTTAATTATTAGAAGTGGTTTATTTTAATTTATTTAATGAATTAATGCTCCATTTCACATTGTGAGATTGTCAAAAGGCTTTTCATTAATTAATACAATGATACATATGAATGATATTGATACATACCCCTTCTGTGCTCTGGTCCTTTTATTTTGGGCTTAGTGTTCCTTTTATTTTGGCCGTTTCTCCTTTGTGTGTCTATCTTTCTGTGTTCTTTTTAATTAGCCCTCACATGCTCCTCATGTCCGGTTGTGGTTCCCCTCATTATCCTGCTCCCTTTATATAGCCCTTGTTCCTTCTCCCCTGTGTGGGCTCGTTGTTTATTTTTTGTCTCTGAACGTCATGGTCGCTAGACGTGGATGAATGCAGAAGTGTGATCCAGAAGTGTGCATCCTCTGGAGTACGCATTTTAAGGTCACAACTCTGCGCCAAGTCTCATTTCGGCAAACCTTGAAGGGTCCTTGAAATGCACCCTTGAAATGCGTCCTACTTTCACCTGAATTCCGAGGATGCATCGCGACCATCCATCATGGCCTCAGATATCCCACAATGCTTTGCGTTTTTTTTTTTTTTTCATTAGAATCAACACAAAACACACTTGAATTTGTATTTACAACACATTTTTTTTGTAGATAAAGGACAGTATATTCAAGCTTTAATTGCTGGTAGTGGTAGGCAAATTGTAAAACATATTTTTATTTTTAACATTCATGGTAAACATTAACACACGCAGCCAACTGGATGTCTTTATGTTTTATACAAGAACGTTTCATTCATTCAATTCAGGATCCATACCAGCTGGTGGCGCTAATGCACCATAAACTGCCAAAAAACAACAAAAGCAGAATAAGAGGCTCGCCGTCCCATTTACCAAGGGTTAATATAGCCTTCGCAGGATCCTCCCAAGCTGTAGCCTTAAAGGCTGTGTAGGAAGGACCCTCCGGAGGCTTTTAGAACCTGGATTGGGACACAGCTCAGGTCTTGTTACTGGTAGGGATGGGCTGAAAGAAGCTTCCGAAGCAGTAAAGCTTTTTACTACAAACTGCGTTGATGCTTCAAAACTTTTTGATACAGTGTTCTACTTCGCCGCCAAAAGAATTCCATGCGCTGTACCATTCACATGATTTGTTTATTTATCATAAGGTTTTGTTTGTATATTTAATAATCATATATAATTAGCAAGATGGTGGTGTGAAGGTTGCAGAGTTTCCATTTCTTACCTTTTTGTTTCGGACAATATAATGGTAATAAAGACTTTATATTTTTCATTCACATCAAACTTTTCCATTCTAAACAGAGACCTATTTACCTATAAACATCATAAACATGTACGTTTAGATAAAGTTTGATCATATATTAAGCATGACACTTTATTAGGAGTGTCCAGACTGAAATGTCCAGCATGACTTCATCATCTAACAATCCTCAACAATCTTCCTCTCATCTCTCCACTCCCTCAGTCCGGAACCTTGGAGTGATCCTGAACAAACATTCAAAGAGCACATGGCAAAGACAGCTCGATGATGTAGGCTCTGTTAAACATCACAAAGATCGGACATCTTCTTACTCCACGTCTAGTGCTGTCAGACCTCTTTCACTGCTTTCTGCATATCCTTCCACTGGCTCCCCAGCGCAGCCTGTGTCAAGTTTAAAACACTGATGTTCGAGTACAGAACAGTCAGGTCTGCTCCTCCCTATCTTCACAAGTTGTATATTTCCACTCGAAGCCTGTGTTACCAAAATGAACAGCATCTAGTGCTTCCTTCTCATAGAAGCAATAAATCTCCACTTAAAAAAAACTACTTTTTAAGACCTCTACCGTGCTTGATGACCGTTCCTTCTAGACTTTCACTGAGTCTGATTCTTTTTTTTCTGTCATGGGGATTATTAGACTGCCTATATTCTATTCGCAGTCTGGCACAATGTAACCACCATAGGTTAACACATCTGGCACATAATTGAATGCAAATGGCAAAAATGTAAATCTAGATTCAGGTCAGTTAATGTTATGCTAAAATATGCTTTGTATTCTCCCTGTGTCTGGCTCACAGATAGAGACGGTATCAGCAGTAAGACGTGCTAGTTTCAGATGAGGAAGCAGCTGAATTTATGCAAGCTGGCGGCGCAGTGTATGCTTTGATAAATCTGGGGTCAAATCTTCCAGAGCAGAAGGTTAAGCTGAGCAACCACAAACAAGCCTCTGTAAAATGATCCACACAAATCCATATCTCTACCATCGGGAGGTGTGCGGATTTAGAATCAGCAAGCATAAAAACGACCTGTATTAAACTGTCTCTCTGACCTCGGCGCCTGTAGTGGAGAAAAAAGGACGAATGCTTATGATCAGAAGTGATCACCACCGGCCCACCAATCACTGTTTTCATTGAGCTATCAGAAGAGAGACAAAAATCTCACAGTTATTTTTAATGAAGTGTGGAGCTTGAGTGATTTTTATAGAGTGCTGATGGCAAACTATCACTCAGCCGGCGCCGCAGTCTGTACATTACATCAATAATTTGTGTGTTTGGGGTGATGGTGCATGAGGAAGCGGCCGCAGCACTGACAGCCATTGAGCGGCGGGAGACGCATGAAGCTCAGCACTTTTACACTCGATGTTTTGATTTAGTTTTCAGAGCTTTCAATCACTTGAGTCGCTTGGTGCTTCTCTGAATATTTGCTATCTACCTGATAGCAGTCTGATCTAGTGTGCGGCTTCATGAATTGTGCACGGCTGGTTAAAAGCAACATCTGGATGCCAACTTTTTACTTCCGCCACACAGCATGATTTCTGACGCTCACAGTCCACTGCACAAACACACAGTCTTGTATTTTTAATTGCAGGAGAGGAACAGCTCTGGGAGGATTGCATTTTAAAATGTTTCATGGAAGAAGAAGTTTGAGAGGAGTCAACATTCAGTATTTGAAAATATGCACACCATTGCTTCTTTTTTTTTTTTTTGAAGGATAGGAAGATCATTTGAGTTATATATACATTTAATTCTTAATAATTATTAAATATGATTATTAATATTACTATATATGTTTATATTTTTTAATTAAAGGCGCAATTAAAAATAATTAAAATATAGGCATAATTTGCATAATTAAATATATGTTTGCAATCAAATTTCAATAAAATGATTGGAGTTCTATTTACATGTAATTGTAAATAATTAATAAATATTTGTATTAATATTATTAGTTATTTGTACATTTGTTAATATTATATATATATATATATATATATATATATATATATATATATATTTTTTTTTTTTTTTTTTTTTTATAAAATTGAATGATTGTTGCAATCCAAAATTTAGAAAATGTTTTGAGTTCTATTTTGGATTTTAGAGTAGTAGTTCTACCTGAATTGTGAATGTTACCGAAATGCACATTCATTCATTCATTTTCCAACCTGCTTAATAAAATTTATTAAACGTCTTTCGGGAGGAGTCTATCCGGAGCCACACCTACTTCAATTATCCAATCAACCCTCTTCCATATAAGCTGTTCCTTCCTCCTGTTCCCTGACTCAGTCCGAATCAGCTTCATCGCTCCCACCTTCCTCCCCTTCACCTCTCATGGGGGGTTTACTCGGACGCATCCGAGCAACACAGCAAGCCTGCACATTCGTACCCGCCACACACGCTTATGAACTTAAAGCAGGTCCAGATATTCGAACTCCTGAATTCCCTTTTGAGGTCTCGGGGGTCTGTCGATGCCTATCTCCAGCACACATTGGGCGAGAGGCGGGGGTACACCCTGGACAGGTTGCCAGTCCAGGGCAGCGCGCACTCACACATTCACACCGAAGGGGAATTTAGATTAACTGATTTTTTGGGGATTGCGGGGGAAACCAGAGAACCTGGAGGAAACTGACGCAAGCATAGAGAGAACATGCAATGGTCGTGTGAAAGCGAGGTCACCAGTGATTCTTGAACAGCCAACATTCTAACTGAATGGCAACCGTGCTACCCACTGCCCCCAGTTGGAACAATACACATTAAAAACGTTTGTTTACTGTTTTAGGCTCACAGACACAGAGGATGGAACCAACAATCTCACATGTGTGTCTTCACCTGCACTTGGATACTTTGCTAATTTCCTGACCATTCGTCATGTCTGAAACGAACAACAAACTGATCGTGCGCTTGTTTGCTTTTTGCAATATTGTGAATTCTACCAGAGAATTATGTCAGATGTGTACCTGACTTCCATGCAACACTGACTTCTTACCCGTGAAATTCCGCAAATGATCCCTGATGATGAATTATAGTCTAAATAGTAAAATGAATAAATTATACTTTAATTATACAGTATTTTTAATACTGTGTAACTATGTCAAAGATTGCCCCTTGAACTAAAAATTGTTAAATATAATTATGATTATTTTATTTTGAATACTAATAGAAAACACGGGATGTTGCATTCTAAAGTGCATTGGAACCACTGCTCAAGGCAAACTATTAGTATTCATGCATAACTGACTCTTCTGCTTTGATTGAAGTATAAAGTGTTCCACATCGATTGACCTGTATCTGAGTTGTGCTAATATTCAACACGACAGCATTTCAGTTAGCGTGATGCTCCCAAATCATCGAGTCATGGTGATACTAGTAGTTCTGACAGCACATCTCTGGAAACCGCTGAGCCTCTGCCAGGTGTCAATCACCACTTCTGTCCCTCTTGAGCATTTTTCCACATCGTCATTGCAACAGCAGGGGACAGTAGAGTCAGACACACAGAGCTCTCTGTATCTGATGTGACAGCCGTTTGACATTGTTTATTCAGAATTGAAAGCTCTTCTACGCTCGTGTGAGTAAAGCAATGTGATGCAACGTGCTTGTCTGCGCAAACGTGTTAGCTGCAAGCAGCTTTACGGCAAAAACTCACTGGTCAATCAGCTCTTTCTCTCTACCAGAGCTGTGGGAGAGAGATCCTATTTGTTTGGTGCTGGGATTAGTGGACGATGCATTTGCATGTTGCCGTCAGCTGGCCGCAGTGGATTTGCATACTGAGCATCTGGATAAAACCAAGAAAATAACAGGAGGGGGAAATCTGGTCTTTGAGAGATTGTTAATATCTGCTCTCCTTCTGATGGTGGATAAAGATGATAAAAATGTCTCTCTCTAGAGCATAATTTAGATTTAGTGCAACAAGACCATCAGCTTATGAAAATGTGTGTTAAAAATTCTTTGTAGAGCTGTTTTGATGTGTTTAATGTGATTTCTTTATAGTTAATAATTATATATGAATGAATAGTCCCAGTGAACAGGAATAAAGCTGAATAAAGCAGACATAAATACTACAATATTGTTATATGTAAGATGTTTGTAATTAAATATCTACATGTTCGAGTTGCATGACTGTTGCACTTATTATAAGTAAAAGTACCTTCACAGTTAAATGAACTCTACTCAGAAATAGAGTTAAACCGACTCTGAAGAAGTGTTATTTAAATGAGTTTATTTCATACATTTTTTTCCAAATCTGTGACCGAAAAATCCATCTTTTAGTAAGATGTACCTTTTTGTTTTATGCTTCTATAGGCTTGCTAATCACACATGCTCATCATCACTGAAGATGAAAAAACCTAATTCTGTTCAGAGTGCATTTGGTCCCTCTCTGCATTTTTATTTAGAATTCTCCTGAAGAGATTTGGAAAAAAATTGTTCCACCCATCACCTACCATTCCAAGTCCATCACACTTGCTCAGTTAGGAAGCGGTCACGTCCCATTTTGTCATGATTATTTCCTCCTGCTGTGTCACTTGTTTACCCATGTGTATTTAACCCCCTCTGTTTCATTGTTCAGTTGTCGTTATTGGTGATACATCCTAGTTGTGTTTCCATGAGCTTCTAGTCTTTGTTCAGTACAGACTTATATTCTACTAGTCTACTGGTGTCCAAGTGCTCCTGATCTTTGTTATTTTATTTTTACACATTCCCATGCAGAGCTAACACATAGACCTGGAAGCGAATGAAGGCACAAATGGCTTGATTTTCATTTTTATTTTTTGGCCAACCAATCAAAACAAGTAAAGAACATTTTATTTGTCAAGGTCACTTCACAACAAAAGATCACTTCGACTGCTTCACCAACAAAATTGGTCATGTATGCCCCAAAGCAAAAAATACTATAAGCATATATTAATGCAATAAATATAAGCAATAAAAAAATTTTTAAGACTGAAAACTGTTTATTCCTTTTCCAGCATTTGACGAGGCTTGTAAAGGATTTTTTATCCTAAAAATATTGAAAAACTATTTATAATTGGTTTAATAAAAGACCTTTTCATACACTTTAAGGTTCGCATCATTAGATAATCTGGATTGTTTGTTTACACAGCATACCAGGATCTAAAATAAAGTACTAATACCAAAATATTAGCTTTTAATGCACATTTATTAGTACTTTATAGACATATTCAAGTCTTAAAGGATTTTTGTAACTTGTCTGTGTTGACTGCCTACAAGGATTTGAAGAGAAAGGGGAGTGGCAAAAGCATGGAAAGTAGATGGATTGGGGAAAGAAAGCTTTTTGAAGAGAATTTTGATGAATATTGCATTTTATAATTTATTCAAGGGACATTGCTAGTCTAGAGGGGTATAATGTGGCCCATTTGAAAAAGTTTTAATAAGGGTGATAATAATATATTCAAAATTGGCTTTCAAGTTTCATTAATATTAAAATAAAATAGTGACTTGCCTGATCCACAGGCTTTAAATGCTCCATGAGTCATTTACTGTGTGCTGTGCACTCTGCAAAAGCTTGTTCAGGTGCAAATCTTCCATAGCCACTTTTCAACCTTTGTTGATCAAGACCAGTGTTTTCAAAGTGCTGTTGTGGAAATAAAACATTTTTTCCACACCAAGTTCAGAATTGTAATTGTTTTTTCAGGTCTTGAGTCCAAGCACATATAGCTGAATTTGGGAAAGGAGAATAGCCACTTGGATTCACAAGCTTTTCTAACAATATTCTTCTGTTAGAAACTCAATTTCTTGTGGTGGCCAATGGTGGGCAGCATGAAATTATTGTATTTCGTTACTGTACTTTTTCAAGCTTTTTCAAGTATCTGTACTTTCTCAAGTACAGTGGTACCTGAGATATGAATGGTTCGAGTTACGAAATGTTCGAGATACGGAAGGTCTCGCGGGAAATTTTTAGCTTCGAGATTACAAGGAGTTCTGCTGTATTTTCTGCTTGTTTGTATGACGTCGCGTAGTGCTTCCGGGTTCTTGCGCTCCTGTCTCCCAGTGCAAAAAGGATCTGATACGCTTCAAAACACTTCAACAACACAGCAAAACATTATGTATAGATTACCAATAATGTACTATAACAAATGTTCACAGAAGTGTTGTAAAAGAAATAACGTTTATAACGTGGAAAGTACTGTTCTGTAGTGCAAGCTAGAAAAACCCCCGTGACACGTTCTCAGAACCGCCCTCTCTCCATCTGTCTCCGCTCGTGCTTGAAACCGTGTTGGTGGAAGGATAATCTAGGTATCACCCAACAGTTTTCTCTAACTATGTGGTGTATTATGTTATAATCATTTGATTATTAAGTGTAATATTAAACTGAAAAATAAACGAGTGATATTTGTGTGTTTCTTTTGTTACTTGAATTAAATCAATAGGATATTTTTATAGACCTGTGTTATCTCCCCGAGTGTCTTTTTCTCTGTGCAGAGGATCAAAGACAAATAATCCACCATTTCAGGAGGTGAACGGCTCACATCGGACATGTGGGTCACCCAAAAGGCCAGAGGCAAACGGAACTATCCCCCAACTAATCTGCATTTTTGAAGAACATATATGACAGGTTCACAAGGGAGGGGTGTTTAAGCTAACGCATAGCGACGGGAGCTTAACGCACATTGCTGTTGTGTAATGCATTTAGAACACCCAGGTGTATCTGTAATGTGTTATTCATGAATTTTCAGTAAATATTTGGACTTCATGCCCTCTTCTGTCTTCTCTGAAATGCGTTATTCGGTATTCTCTTCATGGTGTTAGTAATTCGTGAAATATATCTTGAG
The DNA here is from genome assembly GCA_007224835.1 of Danionella cerebrum. Taxonomy (NCBI): domain Eukaryota; kingdom Metazoa; phylum Chordata; class Actinopteri; order Cypriniformes; family Danionidae; genus Danionella; species Danionella cerebrum. The sequence goes on along the minus strand of SRMA01026883.1, from coordinate 147,603 downwards.
AAAGGTAAATTTATAAAAACTTTTATAAAAAGTTACTTGATTTTTCTCTGGTTTTCCATTTTTTTCATCTACTTTTACTGTTGTTTCTGAAAGCCGGTGCACTGATTAGGCGTTTGCTTCGACATACGAAATGTTCGAGATCCGAACGTGACCCTGGAACGGATTATATTCGTATCTCGGGGTACCACTGTATTTTAATTTGGGGAGAGTTTTTACTTTTACTCAACTACATTTTGCAAAATCAGTCGTTCCTTTTTATTTACGAGTAGATAAAAACATAGTTGGTCAAGCATGCACAAGCCACCAATCAGGGTAGAGCTCACTCTGTTTTCAATTGTTTTGGTTGGTGCTTGGTTGGTGCAATTCAGGCTCATTTCAGCAGCATTTTTGAAATGCCTGTGCCTTAATAAATGATGGAAGAAACTCCTAGAACTAGTTTCTGTCGCAGAAATCTGGTATGACCAGGTTATACTTATGCACATTTAGACACAATATGCTAAAAGAAAATGTATTCATCTGTGTTTAATAATTTAGAAAATAAAAGTTTTTTATTAAACTTGAACTCGGAACTATGTTAAAATAAAGGTTAAATTGAAAAGGTCTGCTTTGAAATCGTGTTATTCCAATTGGTTATAAAGGAAATTTAGATTTGAGCTCCTAATCATTTAAATATAAGTCTTTTGACATATTGTTTAAGAAAGAGTCTTGACACAAATGATTATGGAGTTTTATTGCCGTAATAAATCATAGTACTTTAGATACTTAAGTGCATTTTAAGGCAAATACTTTTGTAGTTTTACTCAAGTGAAATTCTGAAGGGAACGATTTTACTTTTACTGGAGTAATATTTTACCAAGTGTATCTCTACTTTAACTCAAGTACTTGGTTTGTGTACTATGTCAACCACTGGTGGTGGCTTAGATCAGGATGACTTACACTCAAGGAACTAAAATACATCACGGTAAGTTTCACAGGTTTTAGTAGATTTCATTACGTTTGGTGGTATTTTATATTAATTTATTTGATGGTGTAAAGTGAAGTTTTCAATGACAAATCTATGTTAACAGTGCTTTTTCTGTCTGTCACAAAGGTCACTGACATCTGTTTGAAGTGCAGTCGGTTGCAATGTTTTGTAACAGGGGGTGATTATTGGCATTTAGGCAAATGGCAGATCATCAGACACACATCCACTCCATGAGACTGAAACCCAAAGGATCATGTTCTCTGTGCTGTGTTTGGAAGGCTCTATTCCTCTCCTGCCAGTGTGTTAAACTGCCACCTCTCTGAGTTGCTGTCCCCTATAGAGCAGTTTGGCTCCACACGAATCACAGTTTTAATACAGGAAGGCCAAAACCTGCAGGGGGAAGTGATTCAGCCAGAGAGAACAGCTTTTACATTCAAAGTATTGGTGGCACTTTGTTTTTGTGTGTGGCTGCAAACCAGTTTTACAAGAATTGATTAAAAATGGTTGGTATTTGTGCTGTCAGATGGCATTTTCGTATTACATACCACTTATAAGACGGTTTTCCTGATTTTAAGGAAAAAATATTCATTTTCACTTTCTCCTAAACTCAGTTTTTATCTTTTTTGTGAACTTGTTCTCTGACCATTGGCCTCATACTCCATCGCTCCATTGAAGAAACGTCACGCATTACAAGACTCTTGTTGTTTAATCAATGAGTGTCCACTTCCTTGAAACCTCCATCACCCGTCTTGATTCCTAACTCTGACTCTGAATCATCTCCAAAGAGGCCGTGAAATGTGGTCTACAACCACTTTTAGCAAGACTTCATAAGTTCTGAGAGTGCAGTAAAGTCTTTGATCCTTTTTATTAGCCGACTAGGCTTTGAAAATAGATTCAGGTCAAGGGAGAGTAAAAATACCCCCTTCTGAAGTTTCCAAAATAGATTAAGTCAAGAACTTTACAAAACAACATCTACATTAATACAAACAGCAGCTTTTATTATCATTAATGAAAGCCATTAACATCCTGTTGTGGTGTGAGCTCAACCTCCCACAGATCTGATGATAAATTGTTGCTAAAAAACTAATTTTGTTTGGGGTTTCATTGAAGGAGGAATCTGTTTTCTTTAAAGCTCCATTATCTCATACCTCTTTGATGGAGAATGATCTAGTAAAAGAACACAGCGCTTCAGTTTAAAACCTACGGGAGCACATGCAATCCCATTTTTATGTCGATATTTAAATGCTTGTAAATGGCACATATAATGGACAATAATTCTTTTTGCACATTAAAGCAGAAGAGTTAGACTTGCATCTTGTGTCTGAGAGAACTGTTCTGTTCAACTAGTGGGTTTGCCAAAAAAACAATAACCGTTTGAAGGTTTGAAGTCTGGGGTCTTTATTAAGTGTTTTTTGCTACTTTACTATTTGCTCTAAAATTTACCTTGTGGCAATGCTTGATATCATTCTTGATATTTTTCACTAAATTATACAATACTGATACTATAAAATAATTGAGAACAAACTTTTTTGTTTTTTTAATGTGTTGAGACAAAATAAAAATTCATAAATCTTCCAAAAAGGCACAGGCAAGGTGAAAACAATGAGGCAAAACAAACACCAGGCGAACCTTTCCCTAAACGTGCACACTGTTCCAAGCACTTTTTGTGCCATTGGGCTTTGATTTGTGTCAGAACTTTCAAAAACACAAGTCATATCACAGGTCTTGTACTTCCAAGGGTATCCCTTATTTTTCACCACTAGATGGAACTGATGGCACGATTTAAATTTCAACTAGCTTGCAAATTATGAGTCATTACTCTTTTAGTATTCGTTTACAACTAAAAATATAAAAATTAATGACCTTTTTGAAACCTATACTTCGGTTGCATTATTCCCACTTAATTCAAAATGGCCGGTGTGATTGGCACCAGCTAAAATGTTGCAAAAAAATCCATAAAAATATTATAATCCAAACAGCGGGGATTTGCAGCAATTTCTACTCAGGAGAACATGAATCCATCCATGAACATTCATGGCTTCATTCTAAAACTTCTTTTTAAAAAATTTTTTGCAAGTTACAACTTATGTGTTGGGTACTGTTTTAATACTTAATCTTTTACTGTTCTGGTCCGTCTTTACAGTATAATGTGGAAATGTGGGCAGCACCCTGGACGACAGAAATGTGGTGGTGTGGTGCTTTATAAGTAAAGCTTGAATTGAATTTAATTATGTGAATATTGCCATCTTCTGTACAGGAATCCATGAAGTGAAATAGCAGATTATTTAGCGACACCATAAAAGAAATTAAAATAGTTTTTAATGTTTATGATATGTTGAATACATGGTTTTTACCATTTTCCTAAAAATTGTACTTTAGTTTAAAAGCATTCTGCATTTGCAGGATAATAATGTAGTGAAAACAAAGCTTGGTATTTAGATTTATTGCCTTTATTTGTTCATTTAATATTGAGAACTCCATATCTATTCTTAGAATATGGGATATCAGGGCTTTGAAGTATGGTAAATGTAAATTCTCCAAAAATGTCCCCACAGCAGGTAAAATAGTAAAATTAAGTATGTGCAGACAAGGGTTAAGCATTAGTGTTATGAGAAATGAAGAGAAACCAAAGTATTCTATTCAATGTCCGTACATTCGTTTTGTCAGAACATCTTTGCACTCCTCTCATAGCAATCCAATAACTATCACTAAATTCTTAAACACTTAAACCAAATTGTATGTTTTTGAAACCTGCCAATAACCTTGAGCCCCTGCAGTTATCACACAAACTTTCAGATTCACCATTCATCATTCTTTCAACACCTTTGCTGCAGTCCAAAGAATTTTAATCAGACACTTAAAACGCATTTCCTTTCGTGGTCCCATCAATAAAAGAAGAAAAACATCAGAATCACTGTTTTGCATCGCTCCTGTTCTCTCTGAAACATAGTGACCTTGGGCATTCTAGACTATCCCTCGACTGCATGCATCGCGCTGATAAGAAGACAACCGCTGGCTCTCATGCCTCCAAACCCCAGCTTATTTCCATCTCAGAGATGATGAAGCTGTAGGACTTCCCAACAAGACACCACTGGAGGTCAGTCAGCCACAGCCTTTCTAAATGTCTGTTTTGTGTTTTGCTGTTTTAACTTGAAAGGTGGTGCTTATCTTGGTTTCACTCTGGTGGCGTTTTGTTGAAAACAACTTTATTCTGTATTAAGGTGCGCTATAATTTTTTGGGCTAATTTTAGCAGTTGTTTCATCGACCAGAAAGTCTTTCCAATCTGATTTGCTTAAATAATATTGGACACATGGGTAGTTTATTATTAGTTTATTAATTTCATTATTTGAAATTCCTCTTGTTGTTCATGTGGCCTTCAGTGTTGTGGTAAGCTCATGCTTATATCTAGTGAGGGGTAGACGAGGCGTCATGACACGTTTCGACATATTGGCAAACTGTATTGACACTGTGTCGATACAGTATCGTTGAATCGTGAATCCTGCTGGACTTTAAAAATCCCTACAGGCAGTGTCGCTGCAACTCAACTGACGCTTATTTGATGGCCCAGTTAAGTGGCTCTCAAAGTGGGGGGTGCGCCCGCCAGGGGGGGCACACAGTCACTGCAGGGAGGGGTGCAGGTCATCAGCAAAAAAAGAAAAGAACAAAAAAATAAACAACCGAAAGACGTAGAGTAAAAGATGCCTTCGTTTGTACACGGGAAGAGAAAAGCCCCTGAAGTCGCACAGACCCAGGCAGGTCATTCAAAAGCTAACGTGATTAAATGCAGAAAATATGACGAAGCATATCTTGCTCTCGGCTTCACTGTTAATGTCGTTGGTGAGGAGGAAAGGCTGATGTGTGTCTATTCCTAAAAACGCTGGCAGCGGACAGCATGAAACCAGGTTCAGAGAGCTTCGTGAGTGATGGGGGGTAAGGGTGATGGAGGGGGAAGATTCTTTTAAAGGGGGGCTCGACCAAAAAAGTTTGAGAACCACTGGCCTAGTTAGTATATGCAATAATATCATACAGTCATTGTGTTATTTCATATCTTCATTTGAATTTGAAAATATCGTCTTTGTTTACATACAATCAAAAATAATGTGAACATGTATCACAATGTGAACATGTTGTGAATGATGAGGCTTGTGGACTGGTTTTGATTGTTTTACAAATTTTACAAAAAAAAAAGGTTTTCCAATGTTTTGACATTAAGTCTGTTCTGCTTTTTTGGCACAACTTCTCCAGCTGACGAAAACACGCGGTCACATGGCACAAATGAGAAATACCCTGTTTTCCGATAGGAGAGTTTCTTTTCACTTGAGGCTGCTCTAAAATCTTTGAATGAATAATTTCACAATGAACCGAAAAGATCAGAGATTGTTGACAGATGCGCTTCCTTACAAACACGGTTTGGCGTCACTGTCCAATCGACGCGTCTGTGTTATCGGCCACATCACTACTTATATTTAATTTAGTCTTTTTGAAACTCTTGTTTTAGTTGCCCAGCAGCTGGCTGGTTAGCAATTTAATATTGCTTTTTGTGTTCATGTTTTTCCCTGTTTTGTTTGTTAGTTAGCTTTAGCCGTGTTCTAATTAATTTTATGTTAGTTTTTTTCCTAACATAAAATTGCCTAACATTTGTGTTTATTTTGAGTATCAATAAAACAAGACTTGATTCCAGCGTGTGTCTGTGTGTGCACCCGAGTTTATTTTCCTTACCTACCATCTTGGGGAAGTGATGCCCTTACCAGTTATTTCAGCATATCTAGCCTTATGTCATTGATTTTCATGTTATTAGATTATTTTGGTGGGGGAAGGAGCGGATGTTTTCATGGGGAGCCCCAGTGTGTTTTGAACTCATTTGGGAATGGACATGTAGGTCAGCGGCCTGTAGGTTTGTCGCTGGACATCTGTGATTTGTAAGCTTAATACCCTGGCTTTACCACCAGGAAGGATGAGTGGTTAGTAAATTTATTGTGAGGTAAGACATTTCCTTATTCTTTCCTTTTGTTGCCTCAGAAATCTACAACCAGGGAAGGTAATCTGATTAAAATCAAATAAGTCTACCACACCGATGCCAGACATGGATGCTTCATTTATAATCTTGAGTCTCTGTGGCCTGAATCAAGCAGTCGTAATCCCTAATCCAGAGATCACTTTCTACCAGCTATATGGACAAACAATGCATCCAAATATGGTATAATAGCTAAGCGAAAGGGGGAAGGGTGTAGATGAATTGCGTTGTCTAAAGTTGAAGCAGTGTTTTGTTTTGCAACGTTTTATTTTGTCTGATGGGAGTCTTTGAAACAGCTCGAGAACTTATCAGTCTCAAAACAACACTTGTGTCACGTGATGATTATAAAAAACATCAAAAGCATTGGTGTTTTTTGAAAAGGACAAATGCTTAGTGACCCATTTGCAAATCAGATCAAAGAGAGGGGCGAGTTACATTTCTAACCCTACGCCCTAACACACTCGGTTTTGCACATTCATGTGATGTGAAGGGGTGTATAGCCCTCTAAGGGATAGCTGGTCAGAGACTTCAAAGTAAGTTGGTCGCTGGAGCAAACAGAGACTCACAAATTGAAGTAAAGTTTTTTCAAAAAACATCTATTTACAAAAAGCCAAGTAATACACATTTTTGTGATATTCGATCTAAACAAAGGCAAAATGGCCAAAACAAAACAAGAAAAGTTAGTGATTCTGTTGAAATCATCAAAAATTTATGCCAAGAAAAACCCACAAATTACATCAGCTAAATATAGGGTGTGAAAATGTGGCTCTTGAAGGAAAATGGGTTGCATGGTCCAGTTGCCAGAACAAAGCCATTACTACGCAAATACCACAAAGTACCGCTTGTCTCTGACCAAAGACAGCTCAGAGACAAGCTTCCAAGCCTCTGGAAAAGTTATTTGAAGCAACAATTTTTTTTTAAGACTGTATTACAAATGAGCTCATTGTTATCATTAACTGTGTGTATGTATATTTATACATGTATATATGTGTGTAGTTATGTACAAACTGCGAAAACTGCACTGCACGAACGGTGACAAACCTATATGGTATGTTCAGGTAGGTATTCTTCCCACTCATGAACCCCCCCCCCCCCTCACCTACATCTCTCATCATCTCCCCCCTTTTGTTTTAACACTCTCCTGTCCTGATGTAATTAATGCAAACTGGTCCATGGGAAAAAATAATAATAAATAACTACATAAAGTCACTGCTTCCATCCAGATGAGAAAACACCACACCAGGTGTTCAATCCCCTGGAGATAACAAAACTGTCCAACGCAAACGAAGCACCTACTCCCCCATGTGGTGGCTTTTTAAGCATGACAGGACAAGGTAAAAAAAAAAACTTTTTTTTGCCACAACAATAAATGGTACATGAGTCAACAAGGCCTATGATAAACAGAACACCATCTCGACTGTGAAACATGGAGGTGGGTCACTGATGTTTTGGGGATGTGTAAGCTCCTAAGGCACAGCAAATTTGGTCAAAACTGGAGTGAAGTTCAAGGCAGCATGTTATCACAGGATACTGGAAGAAAATCAGCCAGGAAGCTGCGCATGGGACTGACAATACGTTAACAATCCAAAACACAAGGCCAAGCCCACTGATCATCAGCAGATGAGAAGAAAAGAACAACAAAAAAACAGCCAAAAGACGTAGAGCACATGTGTCAAGCTCAAGGGCCGCAGGCCAGATGTGGCCCGCCATGTAATCTAATGTGGCCCGCGAGAGCTTAAAAGTTTAGAGTGTCTAAAAAAAAAAAAAAAAAAACGAAAACAAACTACATTTCCCACAATACCTTTGGCTACGGTAGCCGCAACGGTATTTCCGCATCCAAACTCACGAGTGAAAACTGCAAAGCTGCCAACTCCCACACATTGTGCGTAAAACTCACGCATTTCAGTAATTTCTCACGCTACACCTCAATTTCAAGATGTGAAATGGGCGGAGCTAATAGTTTATCTGTGATCTGTTTCTTGAGCCTGATGATAAAAGGTGATGACCGATATGCATCGTCTTCAGTCTGTGAGGGTTTTTTTCACACACTTAGGCTTGATACAGAAGTTTAAAATAAGCTTAAATCTTGCTTTTGAATGAAATCCTCTGTATTATAAAGTGTGAGGCAAGAATTGTGTGAAACTAGTGATATCTGGGCATACATGTTCTCATTCTGTGAATATATATAACATGGGTAAAATCAAAGCGCATATAAAGAGGTTGTTGAAAATAAAATCTGTGCCTGAATCCCCTACATTTGTAGGACTCATTACTTAACATAAATGTTCTGAAGACGGCAGATTATGACAGTAGTGCAATCATGAGAGTCGTTGCTCCTGGACTAAAGGTTGTTGAATTTTAAAGAGAATTAATGTCAGATTAAGTTGGGTCCTGAAGGGAGAGTTTTGTACCCTGTTTAAACCCTTCTACCCAGTGGCAGGTTTCCAACAGACACAAGCTAGCCACAGGATTTGAACTAATGACAGTAAACGGCGAAGCATTACAAAACACACTGGTGTGAAATTCTGTGTGGCAGCCAGTCATGGCAACGCAAACCACCTCCTCTTCTTTTAAGTCGAAATGACTTTGGGATTTGTGGACGGGGAGAGTGCGCAATGTGACTAAACAGATTACTGCTGCACTTTATTGGAGAAGATGGAGCTGAGAGGATGATTCTGCTACTGCTAGAGTAAAGGCTAAACGGGTGTCAGGACTGAGAGCTGCATTATAGAGAGGAAGAAGAGTTTTTGAACGAGACTGCGGGTTTCGTGAACTTGTAGCTGTCAGTGGATCCTGGAAGTTAAGAATCATTTCCATGAGAGATGGCTTCCCTCAATCAGCAGTTCAAAAGATTAGCTTATGTTTGGGATTAAAAAATAGCTAATCCTATAAACCTGGGAGGACTGTATCAAAGAAATGTAGAGGGAGCAACAAAAGTGCCATCTAAAGAGCCTGACACTCAAAGAAATGAAAGTTAAAGAGTTTCAATCAGCCAATACATTGTCTCCTTGAAGGACTGTCACACTTGCATTGATGGAGGGGATCAATATGAGAAGATTTGCATTAAATATCACAAATGTGGAGTTGGATCTTACCCAAGTGGCCGATTCACTCGCCACGTTCATCTCGTGAAGCAAAGTCATGAAGTTCAGCTAGTGAAACGGTCATATTTTGAGAGATGGGGCTGATTCTCATAATTACCGTGACAGCATAATGGCCCTCATCGACAGTATGCTCAATTTATAATATCTCTCTATATGCTATAATCAGCCAGAGTCACTGAGCAGAAAGACATCATTAGCACCTATTTCTGTGATGCTTCACCCGCGGTGCAGAGTTGAACGTGACTCTTTCATGATAAAAATTATATTTTCATGCCGAGCTCTTCTCTTGAGGAGACATACATGGTGTTTGCTGAGCATTTGTTAGTGACGTGTCGTTCCTGAACAATTTGTTCTTTTTGAACGAGTCTTTAATGTGACTCCGTGGGACTCCGAGTCGTGTTGGAGAGGGATTCGAGGAACAGGTTTGTGGTTTTCCGAGCATAACCTGCTCAACATTAATGACAAAAGAACGAAAGGACCCGAAGCACTCGAAAAAAGAACTAATCTTTTCTGTTTCCGGCTCATACATTGCATTGGTTAACATTGCGGAGTGGTCATGAGCCGGAACCCGACAAGTTTACCTCCAGCCCTGCTTAGAAAGACCCAGCCTAAAGGACCTAAGGAGCTGCATCAGGTGTGTTTAGTTGAGGTTGGAGCTAAACTGTGACACCCCTGCTCCAACTGTTCTCTAACCAATTTTGGAGTCTTTAACTGTCTAGCACCACCACTAGGCCATATTTGCACTTACGTTAAAGTTATTTGCCAATACCTTCTGAACTGTAAGTCGAATAAACAAAATTCCACTATCCCCTGATTCCTTGGCTCAAGCCAAAAAACTATATGATATCATTTTCCGCCATGAAAATTTTTCTGCTATTTTGAATTTTATGAAAAATCGTATTTTGCAAACTCCTCTTACGCCAAATTGATGGTGACTAACACACAACTTGGACCAGACCATCTACTAACCATGTCGACTAAAGGTTAATCGCATAATTTTTAATCATTGAACCGTTCTCTAATAATTAGCGAATTATCATTGGGCAAAACTTGTCTAAATGGTCGTGAGGCTAATAACACTGCAACGCTTTAGCCTACACACCACATACCAAACGTAGTGTGATTCAGACAACCATGATGCGAGGTTGGATACAATGTTTGCTGCTCTACAGCACAATAGACTGGAGATATAAGAAAACATATATACAGTGGTACCCCGAGATACGAAAGTAATGCGTTCCAGGGAACAATTCGTATCTCGAAGCAAGTTTTACATGTAAAACGCCTAATCCGTGCAACGGCTCTCAGAAACAACAGTAGAAGTAGAAGAAAAATCAAGTAATGTTTCTACAATCCTTAAATCTACACATTGTTAATGTAATAAATGATAATAAAACACATGCAAAATAAGTAATACGTACACAAATGTGAAACCTTACCTTGAGAGTGAAGCGATGTGTCGGAGGAGGTGGAACGGATGCAGAAAACATTACGGCACTACGTATGAAAGTTTCTCGAGATAGTTCACGAATTACTTACACCAACACGGTCTAACATTTGTTATAGTACATTATTGGTAATCTATACATAATGTTTCGCTCAATTTAAAACTGATTTAAAGTGTTTCAAGGCGTATCAGCCCCTTTAAGCACACTTTCTTCAAAGGGAGAAAGGAGTGCAAGGACGCGGAAGTGTGGCGCGACATGAAACAAACAAGTGGAAAATAGAGCAGAAATGTTTGTTATTGTTCATATCTCTAATTTTTCTTTGCATCTCGAAGCAAAAATTTTCCCTCGAGACCTTTCGTATCTCGAACATTTCATAACTCGAAGCATTCGTATCTCAGGGTACCACTGTATATGGTATATGCGCCTATATCTCCCAAGCCGTTTGTTCCAAAATGATAAAATCTCAGTGCATTTAGAACTTTTGGTTTGAAGTCGCCCCGAACCATGTCCTGTTGGTGTCAGCAATTTTGAATTATGACAAGGAATTCCATCTTGCCTTTTAACGTGGGTCAAGCCAAGAACATAGATAGTAATTTTACCATATCTGATTGAACTTCCTGTTCTTTATATTGAATTAGATTAATAAACAACTCTTTAACTGCTTCCAGACCATTTGTTCGATTCTCACTAAATCTGAAAATCCTTAGACTCTTTTTTTTCTTCTTCTTTTCCTTTCGGCTGTTCCCAGTTTAGGGGTCGCCACAGCGAATCATCCTTTTCCACCTAACTCTGTCCTCAGTATCCTCTACTCTTGCACCAACTACCTTCATGTCCTCTTTCAGCACATCCATATATCTCGTCTTTGGCCTTCCTCTTGACCTCTTGCCTGGCATCTCCATCTCCAACATCCTTCTACCAATATAACCACTATCCCTCCTCTGCACATGTCCAAACCATCTCAACCTGGCCTCTCTGACTTTGTCTCCAAAACAACCAACCTGAGCTGTCCCTCTGATGTGCTCATTCCTAATCTTGTCCATCCTCGTCACTCCTAAACTGAACCTCAACATCCTCATCTCTGCTACTTCCAGCTCTGCCTCTTGTCTCTTCCTCACTGCCACAGTCTCTACCCATACATCATAGCTGGTCTCACTACTGTTCTGTACACCTTTCCTTTGATTCTTGCTGACACTCTTCTGTCACACAACACCCCTCACACTTTTCTCAACTTTTCCAACCTGCCTGCACTCGTCTCTTCACCTCTTTTCCACACTCCCCGTCACACTGGACTGTTGACCCCAAATACCTGTTCCTTTCTTGACCTCAGCCCCCTGTAACCTCACTGTTCTATTTCCCTCCCTCTCATTCAAACACATGTATTCTGTCTTACTGCGACTGACTTTCATTCCTCTTCTTTCTAGAGCTGACCTCCAACTTTCCTCCACCTGCTCTCTGCTCTCACTACAAATCACAAAATCCTTAGACTATGCTGGTTAAAAAAATATTTGATTTGTGTTAATTGGAGTTACAGTATTTGATAAGAGCCATGACAATGTGGTCCTCCCAAGAGGAGTCCAAAACTGTATATCTGCACCCTCTTGCCATATTGCCACCAAACTTGGTGTGAGGCATCAGCCCAAGGCTGACCCTGAAACATAATTTCGCTAAGAGCACCCACTTTAAATACCAATCCATTTGATTTTGATTAGTTTTACTTCGCTGGGCCTAGAATCACATCTATTTGTCTTTGTTTTTCTGTTCATTGCTCATGTTTTGCATTTTGGATGCTTGACCTGTATTACTGCTTGCAGTTATATTTACATAAATAATTTTGCTCATTTTTTACTACACAGGCACAGCATAACATATGCTTATTGTATTTAAAAGTAAAATTCACAACTTCATAAGAAATATATTTCACAGTTTAGTTTAAACAGGGAGACAGGACTTAAACAAAGCATTAAAGCTGATGAGCGATGTCTGTTGATGTTCACTAGCCTCCAGGCTTCTCTGCTGTGTTTTTGTGGCGAGTACAGTAGATCTTTCCTTGTCTCTCTCTCACTCTCCTCTATTGTAAGAGAAGCATCATCAGGAGTGTGGGGGTTCCTAAGCAAACAGATGGCAAACCTCCAGCTTCCTCCTCTTACTCAGATGCTTTCAGGCATCGCAGACATGCTCTAAAACACTAGTTTCTACCAGATGAACGTAGAAAATTTCTCTGCTGCCTACTTCAGGAGTGAACTGTTTAGATCTGGAAGTTCAGATGTACTGATTTAACTGTTATTTAATGCATTGTAAGCACCACACAATGCATTATTAGCATTTTAATTTATTGAGATTATTCACCCCAAAGTGCTTTTTCAAATTTTCAAACATTTATTAAATCTACAAGAGAACTAATTCGTTCAGAGCCATCAATGGCAATGATTGGTCTTGAACTCTTCATTCAGCTCACTGCACAGCCCACAGTTATGTATTCATGCTTGCTAATGTTCTGATTGTGACGGACAGTGTTGCTGGAGGAAAAGCAGCTTTCCCTCTAATGCTGAGCTGGAAGCCTTTGAGGGTTTCCCGATAAAGAAGCTTGAGATGTAAGTATAGTGCAGCTATAGCCTTTCGAAGGAAGCGTGAGCAGGGGAATCTGCAGAGACTGGATTCTACGGCTAGTTAGTGCTCATCCTCAAGATTGGAGAAACGTGTTTGGTTTCTTGCTCAAGCCTTCCATTGCAAAGCCGAAGAGAATGAAGCTATTTCTGAGCCAAGAGCAAACAGTCATGCGCAGAGAAGAGATGGATTATCCATCCAGACAAATATAGAGATGTTTCAGGTGGATTACCCACAGTGATTATTGCTGCAAGTTCACTGCCAAACGCACTGATTTGACCAAACACGCTTTTCAATCATTGTACTTTCTGTTTAACAAGCAGCTTTCTACTGGTCTGATGAGAGCTGTGTTCTGCCTTTTCCAAATGCGTTTGGTCCTTTTAGGACAAATTGATTTAAAAAGTCACTCGTATTTCTCAACAGAAGGAAAATCGTTTCAAATCAAATCAGTTTCACTGCCACCTGTGTAGCCTTGAGTGAAAAGCTTTCTTTAACCAGTTTTTTTAATTATATACTCATCGGCCACTTTATTAGGTACACCTTGCTAGGGCCTTTAAATCTTCTCGACATAGATTCAACAACATTTTCAACTTTTTTAGCTTGCGAGCTACTTTTAAAATGACCAAGTCAAAGTGATCTACCCGCTACAAAAATGTAAAACATCTATCAACAAACAATTATTTTCAACTTTATTGAGAATTGACAAAACACACATAATAATTAATTATTTACAATTTTTGTAATAACGTGAATTTAATTTGATGACTTGCACTGAATTGAATCATTAGAACAGTTGTGTGTGTCCTGAATTTGATGGTAATAGAGTGATTTTTATGGGAGCAATTGAGCTTTGATCCAAATAATCAAGAATAAAAATGATGCTCTAATAAATATTTCAATATTTATTGAAACTGAGTCGTGCAGTACAATATGCAGGTGAGGAGTGGCGTGTTGCTTGATTTTGGTTGTAATAGAGCAATTTAGAATTAAGTTATGAAGCATATTCTGGGTAAAACATATTTTGGATCTGGTCATTTGCAGACGGTCCCTAAGCGATTCCATGTCAGCGGGTTGCTCATAGACGGTAATGTGTTTCTGCGAATGCAGAGGGAAACTTGTTTTGATAAAAAACGTTTTGTAGTTTGTCCGCTACATAACACAGATTAAAATAGGTATTATTTGTTTACTAAGAACATTCTGGTCTCGAGCTATTGAGCAGAGAAAACCGAATCCGTGAATCTGCAGTTAACTTTACTGAACTGTGACGGGATGGAGGATCGGCTGATATTGTTTCAATTTCACGCCGCGATCAACGATCGACGTAATGAGCACTACTGCCTTAGAGAGTTTCATCGATATTGACATAACATCACACAGTTGCTGCAGATTTGTCGACTGCACATCCACGATGCCAATCTCCAGATCCACCACATCCCAAAGGTGCTCTATTGGATTGAGATCTGGTGACTGTGGAGAACATTTGAGTACAGTAAGCTCATTGTCATGTTTAAAAAAACTGCATTATTTATGCTTTATGACATGGTCAGCCACAATACTCAAGTAGCCTGTGGCAATGACACAATGCTCAATCGGTGTTAATGGTGTGCCCCACACCATAATACCACCACAACCATCACCAGCCGGATCCAGGCAAGATGGATCTATGTTTTCATGTTGTTGATGCCAAATTCTGAGCCTACCACCCGAATGTTGCAGCAGAAATAAAAACTTGTCAGTTTCCAATCTTATATTAACCAATTTTTGTGAATTGTTTTCTGTTCTTAGCTGACAGAGGTGGTACCTGGTGTGGTCTTCTCCTGCTGTAGCCCAGTTGCCTCAAGGTTTGAAGTGTTGTGCATTCAATGATGCTCTTCTGCAGACCTCAATTGTAACTGCTCCCTTTCTATCAGCTCTAAGAAGTCATTCTCCTCTGACCTCACCAATGCATTTATGCCCACAGAACAGCCGCTCAGTCTATAGATTCTCTTTTTCTGTAACATTATCTGTAAACTCTAGAAATGGACTATTAAAAAATCCCAGTAGATCAGATGGAATACTCCAACCAGCACATCTGACATTAAGATCCATGCTATTCAAAGTCACTTTAATCAAGTGTGATTGGCTGATTAGAAATTAGTATTAGCGAGCAACCGGACAGGTGTATCTAATAAAGTGGCCAGTGAGTTCAAATTGAAATTAGACTATATTAAAATAAGATTGGACAAAATAATCAAACATAAATGAACCAGAAATTCAAAAATTAATAATAATAATACTTATTTACCGCATGTTTACCTAGTAAATATTTAGGAATTCTTTGACCAACAACAAAAAAAGAAAGCAGTGAAAAAATTTTAAGGGAGCCATGGTGAACTCACACATACCTATTTTAGGTCAGACTTTAAGGGAAAGAACATTCCTGAAGGCATCCCATGCTGCGTCAAGACTATTGGAGCATTCGTCATTAAACTTTTCCTAGTGAAGCGTTTAATGAAGGAAGAGTCCTGCACTTCAGTCTCATCTGAAACACTCTCACTTCACATCCACCTCCTTCCCTTTTAAATGAGAAAGCCATTATTTCCATGTATACTTAGAGGTCTCTAAAGAGGGGGATGTAAGCGATATTGTTTTTATGAGCGTCTTGATGTTATTTATTACAACACTTCTTCAGAAGTATAAAACCTCTGAGCAGTGTTAAAGTATGTTTTTGCGATTCAATCTTTTTTGTGGATGTGTCAAAGAAACTGGTTTCAAGAGTCTGCACCTGACTTCAGCTACTACGAGAGATCACAGAGAAACAGAAATGGATGTGCTTTCTGTTTTTTATTGTACACTTTTTAGACTTTTGGTGATGAATTCATGACCTCATCTATCTATCCATAGTGATTCGTGGGTTGTCTCTTAACCCACGGACCAAAAAAAGTAATTTTATTTGCGGGGCGGGTCATTAAACACAAAATCAAATAAAAAATCCATGTATTTTGCATGCACTTTTATGATTGAGAAGCTGTTGCTGAGAGAAAAGTTCTTCTGGGACGGCGAGGACATTCTAAGCTTCCGGCAGTCACAGTCAATCAAAAGAAATAGGATTCTCTGTATCCCAGCCACAAGCGCATCTAGCGAGCGCACATTCAGCTCTGCTGGCCGGGCGCTGGAGTCCAGGAGAAATAGATTAAACCCAGGGACAGTGGATGCCATTCTTTTTTTTGCTAAATTATTAAAAAAAAAATGTAGCCTAGATTACAAACGCTGCTTTGTAAATATTTAAAATGTGTGTCATTATATTGTTATTAATATGACGTGATTTATTGTTCAATAATAATCATATGTAATAATAATCATAGAGCGATGTTTCCAAACACTTTCAGGTTGAAATAAATGCTGTTTTCATTTGAATTACAATGCGTAGTATATCTATTTAATGGTCACGGGCGGGTTGTAAAAATAGATACAGTGATGCGGGGGTGGGCCAAATAATTTCAGGGGCTCGAGGGTTGGAAAAATACCTGACCCACACGTCACTAGTCTGGTACACAATGGCAAAAATGTCTTCTTCTGGTGTAAGGAGAACATAATAGATACTGGTCTAAAGAAGGAAGGCAGTTCCCAGTTTTCTCCTTTAAGCATTATTTACCAGCAGCTTGAAAATCTTTTCTTTTAAAAACTTCTTATAAAAAGAGCATGAGCACAGTACAGTAAAGTAACAACTTATGTCTTGAAGTTTTGACTGACTATTTTGCAACATTTTAGCATTTTATCTTTAAACTTACACAAATAAAAATATTCATTCATTCATTTTCATTCCCGCTTATTCCCTTTCGGGGTCACGGGGGTCTGCCGGTGCCTATCTCCGGCACACATTGGGCGAGAGGCGGGGGTACACCCTGGACAGTTCGCCAGTCCATCACAGGGCTAAATAAAAATAATTGATATAAAAAAATGTTTGATTTTTTTTTGTTTGTTTCACATTACATTTACATTTATGCATTTGACAAACGCTTTTATCCAAAGTGACTTACATTGAATGAACTTTTTTTTTCTGTCAGTTCTTGCTTTCCCTGGGATTTGAACCCACAACCTTTGCATTGTTAGCGCAATGCTCTACCAACGGAGCCACAGGAAAGCTCAGTATTTGAATTTAGTTTTCTTTAATCTGCAATGTACAGTCTTTGTACATCAAATAAAAACTTTAAACTATAATTTCAATTCTTGAGAAAACACTTGAGTCTATATAAAACACAAATCCCCTTGTATTCTACAATTGTTTTCTTGTCATTTAGATCAGAATAAAAAAAATCAATATTTTGTTCACCTCTCCATTATGTTCCAAATTAATGTCTTAATGTATTTTTTTTTATTAAAAAAGTGAATTTTCTGCCTGAAGTTCAAGTTTTATTCCTCATTTGCAGTATTTGAGATGTTGCTCTGGATTTGGAGCATGTTCTCTGATGCAGCTCAATCGTTTGACGTAGTGAATATAAACATCACTAAACAGTTGTAGTACTCTGCGTGGGACATCAGAGATGAAAGTAAGCCGCTGATTCGTGGCCACCGGGCAACTTCCGCTCGGCTGTCCACGACCTAATCGCTCGCCCTCCATCTGACAGATTACAGCAGGCACAGCCAAACCTGCAGGGAACTCTGGCTAATCTCAAATGCCCTGTGAGCATATGTGTGGAGTCCATCGATCTCGAGTCCATTAATCTCAGCTGCCGTTTATTCCATCTTTTCCAGTTCAGCTATTGTCTGTCGATGAACATTCGCCATCAGTCATTCACAAACATGACACGAGCAGTGAAGGACGAGTGAGACTGACGCAATGGCTCAAATCATCAGTACAAATAATTACGTTTCAATAAATAGCCATTTTATTTTTCACAATTAGCTTTTCGTTTATTCCAGGCTTCATGAATGACTTCCAGGGTCTTAAACGTTGTCTGAGAAAAGTTTGTGTAGAACACAAAGAGGATTATGTTGTGACTAAGGATTTGAATAATGAATGCTAAGGTTGGATGTTTGGCACCACAGTTTGGCTCATTTAGTTTACTTACAGCTTTGTCTGATTATGTTGGATTTTATGCATTTAACATCCTGACAAGTCTGCGTTACATTGCAAACATTATTCATTAGCAAAGGATTAAGACAATATATTTAATTATTTTTCAACCTGAATATTCCAATTAATTACATTTTTTTCTCGAAATATTTACAATATGACATCTGGGGTGAATAAATATATTCCTACCCTCATGCTGCTTCTTCAACATTTCATAATTGTAAACGAGTTCTTTACAAATCTATCTGGTAAAGTTAAAACAATAAAATATACAAATGCTGTTGAGTTTTCTTATTTCTCTAGCTGCAGGAAATTTGGTCATTAACCCTTAGAAGTCTCTGAACGCATTGGCGTGTGCCAATAACAACTGCTGTTTTGAATTAAGTGGGAATGAAGGGACCTACCTACTATTACATTTTTATTTCGAATATAATGTGTAGGTTTCAAAAAGACTATTAACCTTGATATTTTGTGTTTTAAAGAAACACACAAGAGTTATGAAACAAAACTTTTAATTTCCAGAGCCCAAATCAGTGCCATCTAGTGGGTGAAACAAATGGATAACCATTGGAAGTACAAGACCTGTGAAATGGCTTGTGTTTTTTACAGTCTGGCACAAAACAGAGCACAATGGAATAAAAAGTGTTTGAAACAGGTTTAGGAGAGATTTTTAATACAAATTTCACATTGTTTTTATCTTTTCTTTGCTTTGCTTTGATTTTTACAGTAAAAATGTAATTTTTTATGGATTTTTGTGAAATTATTGTGTAATGTAATGAAAAATTATTTGAAAAAGAAGTTTGGGATGTACTAAAAAATGATATCAAGCATTGCCACAAAAATCTGTTTTAAAAATCATTTATTAGAGAAAATTTTAAAGTAGTAAAAAAACACTCAAAATTCCTCAGACTTCTAAGGATTAAAGTAGTGGAAATAAACGTATTTATCCTGTGCTTGTTGCAATTCTATTTGCTGGTAATTTATTCATATCTCTGCTTCAACTGCTGATTGAAGACTTTCAACTGTAGATCGGCGTTTTGCAGCATAATGTTATCTGACGCCTTTCTCCTCAGAAAGATTCAAGTCGTGTTCAAAGATGATCTCTGCGATGTTTGTCAGGGGCTCAGATGGTTTGCATTTTGATAGCTTTTCAATTTATTAATGTCTAGACAGGACTATATTGAATCTAGTACAGAAACTGGTGAGAGTGTTTCATGGTCACACTCACAATGCAAGGAACTGAATGGAAATAAAGAGATAATACTAATTGCTGCATCCCACATTAATAGAGTTTGATTACAACAGTGTCTGTTAATTATGCTCTTAATTGCCTCAGCATGCCCCTTGCCAGGACAAAGACTAAATTACTGCTTAGCAAGTTAGTGTGTCATAGCTGGTACTGTTTAGTAGGGTCCCCAAACAACAGCAGTCAAGATCTTAAATGAGGCGAGCTGTTCGATGAAAACACTGCCACACCAACAGCTTAACCACTTGATCATTGTGTGTTATTTATTACTATTACCATAATTATCCATCACTATATTTGCATTCAATAAATCCTCATTAATGGATGCTCATTTGATTAATTAATTAATAAATGATAATAATAAATGAGCATTTTTTTTTATTTGGTCATTTCACCAGTAGAATTCACAATATGAACAGGAACCATTGTTTATATTTTGAGCACATGGTGTTTCTACTTTAAACTGGTCGCATAGTATAAATCACATCTAGTCACATAATAAATCAAGCTGCAACCTCCCACTGGTCCTCCTGATCTGTGATAGGAGGAGTATGTTCCAAACCAGGGGTCAGCAACCTGCAGCTCTTCAGTCTCCTTGTAATGGCTCCCGATGGCCGTTCTTTTTTTCTTTTATTATCGTCATTATGTGTTCATTTTGTTGCATAATTCCCCTGGGGTTTTTGATACCATCTAAATAAAGTTTTTTTTATTTATTTTTTTTTTATAATGTTTCATTTAAAATATATGTCACATCAACGTCAGTAGCCGTCACCTTTACTTGCTGGTGGTACCACGGCGGGAACACCTACCACTGTAAGCATGAAAAGAGCCCAAAAAAGAAAAGTGTCGGAAGAAAATAGAGAGTTTAATGCAGCGTGGACATCTGCTTTTGCATTCACCGCCAATGACCACGGCGGACCTGTGTGCTTGATATGTAGCGAGAAACAAAAAAACAACAAAAAAAGTAACATTGAAAGACATTTTCAAAGATGATGAGCGCCAGAGAGCAATTTCGGAATTGCAACGACAAGCTAGAGAGAAAAAAATCTTTCAAAAACTGTTATCTATAACAACATCAGAACAACATTTAAAAAAATTTTTTTTTGTATTTTATGGTGCGTCCATTGATCACTGGCTGGCTGCCAACAAACCCGAAGAGGACGGGAGAACGCATGGGTTACTAATATTAAACATATTATCTATTAAAGTGGTCTTGTTGTATTCGGTGATTCCAACTGTTAAAATATTAATAAAGATCAAAACTTTTAGAAGTTTATAAACTCTGTAATTTTTTGCGGCTCCCGGGGGGTGGGGGGGGGAGCACAAAGTGGCTCTTTTGATAAAAAAGTTGCCAAACCGTGAGCATCACCATTGACTACACGCCCTTAGTTGTATACAGTCCATGAAATAAAAGCGTGACACTAATACCAACAGCAGGCCAGCGTTCTGAAATCCATTTGATTTTTCCATTTCAAATCCGGTGCTGACTCTGAAGCACTAAGCACTTTCTCAGTCAAGTGCTCTAAGTTCTGGAGGCTTTGGAAAGCAAGATCATAATTTGCCTCTTTGGGCACCTTTACGCATCACGGCAGATTACTTCCTGTCATGTTCATTGACAGCTTCACGCTGCTCATTTTTGGTGCCTTCTTTGATCTCAGAGAATCCCAAAGCTGCTGAATTTACTCAAGCTAAGCATCTCCATCCAAAGGCCAAGTGTGCAGAGCATTCACCGAATGTGCTGTTGTAGCAAGTGAGTGTTGTCATTTGCTATGCACTGTCTAATAGAGGTAGATTAGCCTTGTGTGGTTTTCCTATGCGGCACTGACTGACTGATACAAAGGAGTATTGTGTTTTTCCAAAGCCTGCCACTCGCCTTAGGAGCTCACACACTTTAGGAAATGTCAGGTCAGGGTTTTTATCCAACGTAAGCATTTCCTGTTAGACTGTTTGTCTAATAATTCTCTTTCTGTCTGGGCACTCTTTGTGTTTCGTAACAAACACCACAGATGGATAGGAGAAAATCTTTAAATAATTATAAGAGGCTTTAAATTGGTCAGGATGCCAGGGTTACACCCCTACTCTTTTCAAAGGAACTTCTCAGGATTCTTGAACGTGAAGGGTTATGAGTTTGAAACACTTATGAAAGAACAAATTTGTTTATTTAATTAACAACACAATATCTTTGTAGTCGTATGGGACGATGCTTCAAATGCAGAAGTCAATATTGTACCATTGAAATAAATGGAAGAGAGATGGTGAATCCAAACAAACATTTTGGAAGGCTAATGTTGAGAGAACTCACTTCAGGGAGTTCCTGGACAGGTTGCCAGTCTATTGCAGGGCAACACACAAATTCACTCACATATTCCATTAACCTGTTTTGGGGATTTTGGGGGAAACCAGAGTACCCGAAAGAAACCCCACAGGGAGAACTTGCAAACTCTTTCCATTAAGGTCACCGGCGAGCCTCGAACCAACAACCTTCTAACTGGATGGCCACAGTGCTACCCACTACTCTTATTTATTCATACATTTATTTATTTATGCTAAATGATGGATCAGAACTCAAGAATTGGATTTAGCCCTTGAGAGAAGTCTCTGCAAGCACCGGTGCGTGTGCCAATCACACAGCCCCTTTTGAAATAAGTGCGAATGACAGAACCCAGCAATTGTTACATTTTTATTTCAAATATAAAATGTAGGTTTCGAAAAGGTTATTAGCTTTGAAATTTTTGCATGTAAATGAATATTACACGAGGTATGACACGTCATTTGCAAGGTATGTCAAATAAAATGTGAGAAAACCGTCTTTCAGTTTCATTTTACAGACCCCAAATCAGTGCCACAAGTGGTGAAAAGAAAGGATAACTCATCGAAGTACAATACTTGTGTTTCGGACAAAAGAAAGCAGTGTATAAAGCTTAGGAGAGTTTCACCTGTTTTTTTCATACAATTTTCTATTTTTTTTTCAGCCTTGTCTTTGTGTTTTGTGGGTATTTATTAATTTTTATTTTGTATCAATACTTTTGATTTTTGTTATAAAACATAAAAACTGTTTTTATAAAAGATTTAATGTGGTTTATCTCTATCTTCTATCTCTATTCTAACAATAAGCAGCAAAAACCTCTATCTATTATTTTAGATCTTCAGGACAGATCTTTTCGACCTCCCTTCAACCAGTTTAACCCTGTTTCAAACACACTTTCTGACAGTACCACTACAAAAGTAATTTACCTCTCAATGTGCGCTAATGGCGAGTTCATGATCGACTGACCTCTTTTGGCCTCTAAAATCAATACAGCCATCAACGCCATGGCTCGTGTTCATTTTTTTGGTTTACAACTAGGTTCCCTAACCACTAGAATGCACTGTGTGAAAAGAACATGATACTCCTCTTCTACATTTTTGTCATTATTACACTTTTCTTCAAATGCAGGTTATGTGACTTTTAATCAACAGAAAGATAGCCCTTTTTTGCTCTGAAGCATTATAAGCTTTGAATCGCATCACAGATTCTTAGGAAGCAGGTTTGACTTTGAAATTTCAATCACTGAAATGTAGAGAAACACAACCAGGAGAACCTGGCAGATAAAGATTTGATCGCAGATGTGGAGGTTAACGATGGTCAAACGTAAAGAATCTTGAGCCTTCGTTTCTGTTCTAAAAAACTAAACCTATACAAAATTGACGTCCATTGCCATTTTTTGGGGTAGTCAGTTTTCCCCAGTTTCAACCATTATTTTGGGTTAAGAAGAGAAAAGAAACTCATGGAGATTTAAAGGCACTTGTGGGTCAGTAAATGTGAGTAAATCTTCATTTCTGGCTGAACAATGCTTTTAAAGGATATTAAAACACAACCATTCTCTCCAGGGAAAAAGCCTTTTGTGCAGATTTACACACTGTGCACTCAGTGTTCTTTCTGGTAAACTGTAGTGAAAACCACTGTCAGATTCGTGGCTGTCAGCCAGAGAGAGAAGCCGCATTACTGTAGAAGAGCCCTCGATTTAATGAAAATTCCCAAAGCTAGAGCTGCTCCATGAATCTGGCACCTCATAAACATCCAACATTCAATTAAACAAATCCTTTCTTCTCAAATCTATTATTAAATCCCTTTTTTATATATCATTTATGTGCTCAAGTTCTAGTGAAAACAACAGGGTTCTCTCCTACGTTAACATAAAATCTTTCGCAATTTTAAGTTTAGGATATCCTGCTTTCGGTGCCACATATTTCCCACAGCCTTCTTTGATAAAGCATCTTCATATTTCCACTTTTTTGTGTGTGGAGGAAGAGAGCAGAGGAAAAGTGGGTCAACAATGCACATCTGACTTTGAGATATGTAGCCTACTTCCTCCTTCCACAAACCAAAAACAAATCACTCATCCCTTTCTTCAGGTCTGCTGAGACCTTGCCCCAGATAAATGGATGAAATTACATCATCTAGTGTTTTTACTTCTATATTACTTTGAATTGACCTTAAGAAACAGCATCTTAACGAATTAGATCATCAGCTTTGGTCTCTTTATAATAACACACTTTCATGTAACTTTCATGTAAATGTGATTTCACTGAAATTAAAGTTCACTCACTATTTATTCCAAAAATGGGTTTCAATCAGAACTAGTTTCTTTCCTCTGTAAAAGCACTCAGATAAAAAACTATTAATTAATATTCAACAGCGAATCTCTTGTTTCTTCTTTTACTTTCGGCTGTTCCCAGTTTAGGGGTCGCCACAGCGAATCATCCTTTTCCACCTAACTCTGTCCTCAGTATCCTCTACTCTTGCACCAACTACCTTCATGTCCTCTTTCAGCACATCCATATATCTCCTCTTTGGTCTTCCTCTTGACCTCTTGCCTGGCATCTCCATCTCCAGCATCCTTCTTCCAATATAACCACTATCCCTCCTCTGCACATGTCCAAACCATCTCAACCTGGCCTCTCTGACTTTGTCTCCAAAACAACCAACCTGAGCTGTCCCTCTGATGTGCTCGTTCCTAATCCTGTCCATCCTCGTCACTCCTAAACTGAACCTCAACATCCTCATCTCTGCTACTTCCATCTCTGCCTCTTGTCTCTTCTTTACTGCCACAGTCTCTAACCCATACATCATAGCTGGTCTCACTACTGTTCTGTACACCTTTCCTTTGATTCTTGCTGACACTCTTCTGTCACACAACACCCCTGACACTTTTCTCCACCCACTCCAACCTGCCTGCACTCGTCTCTTCACCTCTTTTCCACACTCCCCATCACACTGGACTGTTGACCCCAAATACCTAAACTCCTGCACCTTCTTGACCTCAGCCCCCTGTAACCTCACTGTTCTATCTCCCTCCCTCTCGTTCAAAATCTCTTGTTTGATAGCCTTAATTTGGTCATTTTCTGTAGTTCTCAGCAAGTCTCAAGTATGTCTCCTGAGGACTAAAAAGCCATTCTTCTTGAGCAGATGTCTCATCCAGATTTGTTTATTTTTCTGGCACAAACTCTGTAGTTAAATGTGCACCACAGACTTTCTATTGGAATTAATTTACTTTACTCATCTGGAGGTATTTCTTCACGAGAAGTGAGTTGTGCTTTTGGCCATTATCATGCTGGAAGACAATATTTTGTTGTGCAGACTGTATAGACTGTTTATCATGTTTCCTTCAATCCTGACGAGATATCCAATACCCTGAATCAGATCCAGAGCATTATACTCCAACCACCATGTTTCACTGGAGTTAAATGCTTCTTTTTCCAAACATAGGAAACGTCTATTGTAAAAAAAAAAAAAAATAAAAAAAAAATAAAAAAATAATAAAAAAAAAACACCAGGTTCTCGTTACCAAACTTAATTCTGGGTCTTCTTCAAAAAGTTGTGTCTTTCTTGGTCAGGAATCTTGCAATGCATAACTGCACAGGACTCTAGTGACGGTCTTTGTTGAGACAATAACTCCCACTAAGTCCTTCACTAGTGGCTTTGGAGTTGTTCTAGAAACATCTTTGGGCCCAGTTTTTGAAAACCTTCCCTTCCTGTCTCTTCCAGTCTTGTTCTCCACTCTGTTGTTCTCTTCTTGATGATGGTTCTCACTGCAGTTCTCAACAATTGAAACCAGCTTGATAAACCTGTGCATCCTTCACCATCTTTTTAAGTTAAGACAATTTTTTCTTTAAAGACATTTATCTAATTGGAGCTGTGATAACTGGGATTCTGCTGATCAGAATATGTGGAACTCTCGGCTATCTGCGATTGTCAAAGGCGGTCAGTGCTCAAAACGCCACTAAGCTGACTGACTGGAATGGAATGTTTACTGGATTTGAAACTGTCGGGACTGTTTCTTCAGTGATCTGTGACCGCAAACTGGATATCATCGGGGAGAGGCTGATAGCTATGCAACGGATTTTGGATAAAATGGAGACCGGTGATGGACAGTAAAAATCTGTGGAAATTTTTAGCTTTTGACCCAAATTAACTTCTCTCATCTGGCTTTCCCTCATCTCCTCTGGCCTTGAAGGTCACGAAGGAGTCAAAATATTCCCAGAAAGAGCGAGATAACGAGACGCTCCGCATTCCTCCCTCCCTCCTCAGTGTCCCTCCTCAAGGACAACACCTCCGCTAGCTTTTCCCAAGCGCTGTAATCTGAACGGGCCATGAGTATAGCATCGTTAATGGCAGCAGGAAAATGTTGGCTGTTGACTGCAGCGGTCACACCACTTTCCTTGACCCTACCCCGTCCTGCAATGTTTTTTTCCAGTATTATGTCTATATGTGCTTGGTTGCAATGGCTTTTTTTAACCTGCTCCACACTGCCAGTCCACAAGGACAGTGCGGAAAAGGCTATTTTTGAGCTACCTTACCCAATGAATACCCATTTCTCTGTTTCTTTCTCAAATGCTACCTCTCAACACTGGCCTGTCCGCACCTTGTCTATGTCTGTGGCCAGAGGGCTCTTATTTCACTGCATTTAACAGGGCATGTGACAAATAAAGGCTACGTACTTACCGGTACTTATTTTATTTAATCAACTTCAAAAAATGTCCTAAAAGAAAAAAATTCCCCTCGCTCTGAAAATATCAATTCTTTCATTTTCTAACCCGCTTATTCGCTTTATGGGGCCATGGGGGTCTGCCGGTGCCTATCTCCAGCACACAATGGGCGAGAGGTGGGGATTGGCAGTTGATCACAGGGCAACACTCACTCATACAATATTAATCTAAGGGGAATTTAGATTATTTAATTAACCTAATCGCATGTTTTTGGGATTGTGAGGGAAACTGGAGTACCCGGAGGAAACAACCCACGCAAGCACGAGGAGAACATGCAAACTCCTTCCATGAGGGTCACCGTTAAGCCTCGAACCGACAACCTTCAAACTGGAAGGCCACTGCGCCCCCATTCTGCCCCCTGTTAAACATCACTCGGCTAATATATATACATTAAAAAAACTGTTTTACAGGGGTGTATTCAGAGAGCAATTCCTTTCATGGTTTGGTTGCATTCCAACTGCAGTACAATCTGTCCACACTTTTTCTGATGCATAAATGAATCAGTTACTCACGTAGCGAGTGCCATTCGTCCTGGCGGATGGTCTTGGTGATATTGTAGGACAGATTCTTGGGGATTGTGGCTGAGGAGTAGTGGTACTTGATATAGGAGCATCTCACAATGGAGCCTACAGAAAAAGAGATGAAGTGAATTGAGGTTAGTAAAATACTTTTATTTTACAACATTCATTTAGAGCAGCATTTTTCAACAAAAAAATGTGCCCCTAGTGTGTCGTGACTCGTGAGATATTGTCTAGTGTGCGGCATGAAATTATCCAATTGCACCTAATTAATCAACCTGGTCAAATTAGTGGCCAAGTAGAAATATTATAATAAAATAATTTTTCTTTATATTTATTAAAATGAAGAACATTTTCGAACATTTCTTTCCAGTGGTGTGCCTCATAAGGTTTTTTTTATATAAAAAGATATGACTTGGCACAGAAAAGGTTCATAAAAAGTGGTTTAGAAGTCACAAACCATAAATATGAATTATTAATCAAAATATTCAGAAAAATGCTACATATTTTAGCTTAAGTACGATTGTTTTTAAACTTAATATCATTCCTTTTTCCTTGTTCTTTGTGATTTACATTTTCTATAGTTACATTTACAAATCTCCAATGCTCTCATGCTTTTTCCTATTTTGTTTTAGAAGATCCTCTATTCCCAGAAAAGTTTAGAATGTGTGGATCTTTCTTTGAGTCTGATCAATAATAGATTCTTATAACCTGTCTTAACTAAATTTGACACTTTTAACACCTCTGAAACTTTTGGAAGAGATATGCACTGGTGTGTCTGGAATTCATCAGTTGAGAGCACTTTTGTGAATGATCCATCCTTTAGAAATTGTCCTGCGCTCATTCTGTTCTTCGGAGACTGGTTGATCATTCAGCTGTGAAAACCGACTGACAAAGATAATGATACATATTTCAGTGGCCTCGCAGTACATGCCAGCAATCATTCCAGCTTCCACTATTGTACAGGATATCATTTCCTGTTGATTATGAAAGTCTGCAGATAGAAAATGGCAGCCTGTATCATCTAGAAAAGAGAATTATAGTCCCAGAGCTTGACTCTGTCTTCCATTATCTTATTCTTCCAGGAACTGCCAGGCCAGCTAAAATCTATTCTGTATTACCAAGGGAAGTTCTGGAGATGCTTCCAGTGTCGAAGAGAAAAAAGAGACAGTAGAACTGATGCTGGTATCAAAGGAAACTGATTTATCTGCACAATAAGAATCTCATTTTTCTCTTGTCGTTGGGCGACTCTAACCAACGGAAAACGGAATTAATATCCACCACATTTTGCAGTTGGCCACCGTGCAAATTTTAATTACAAAGCAACCTCATGGTAATTTGATTTACGCAATTGTGTTTGTGCTATTAATCTGGTTTAAAGGAGTTTAATTTTAAAAGAGCTAGTTTAATCATGGCCTGTGCTGCCTCTAACGAACAGCTCCTTGAGCCTCCGGTTACACAGGTCGTGTAAGACAGATTGTATTTGTCCCTGTGTGTTCCCTCAGAGCAGAGCTGATCGGGTCACTGACCCACTGTAAACCAAAACCATCTTTCTCCCAGCCTGAGCAGACAGCAGTGTCCTGGCAATAGATTTTCTGATGGCCAGCAAAGCCTTGGAGATCTCAATAGATGTCACACGTCACAGAGACTTAGGGGTGTTTGGGAACACATGTTTGCTTAAGTTTAACTCAAATCCTTCCTTTATTTGTCCATTACTCTAATTACATGAAATTAACGATGGGTGAGCATTTAACCTTTTTAAACTAGCTTCCACCTAAAGGGGGGATAGTTTTAAAGCCTTTATAATAAATGTTTGTTCTCTCTGTATTAGCACTGCAGCGTTAGTAACTTTCAAAATTAAATATTAAAACGTCTTTGAATGGCCTAACCGTTTACACCCGTTCCTCCCACAGTCATGCTTCCTCCACGCTCCCTTTAGGACTTTTAGTTCAGGAATCATGGGAAATGTAGTGCGTAAAAGCCGCCAGTTGCAAGTCAAATAGAACAGCATGAAGTTGTTCAAATGAGAATTTCTTTGTGTGACTCCGGCTGGAAAGGGACATAAAAAAAGTTCAAAAGAGTTCTGTGTAAATCTCATCACTTCGCAAACTAATGATTGCACCATTAACTTTTGCAATGCTGGGTTGGTTAGCATTACCACTAATATTGCTGTGTCACAATTTATTAGACAGCAATGCTCTTGGTAGCGTTGTGTGATTGAAATCTGTCATCTTTCCCATTCCGCCGTATTCTTTCTCCGCCTCATTTTCTGTCACTCTCCACTGCACTGTCCGCTCAAAGAAAATTCAATAAAGGCTACAGCCAAAAAGTTATCTTTAAAAAAAATTGTGTTGTTAAATATTGTGCTCCGTATCGTGGACATAAATGCGAGGTATGTATTACATCAGGAGCAGAGTGTATCGTACACTCATGTATATGCACTGCTCTCTGGTTGGCCTACAGTTGGAATATAAAAACAGAATCAGAACTTGTTTATGGCGGCAAATGAAATGAAGCTGAATTTATTTCTTCTCTATCTAACCTGTCTGCACAGTAGTAGTATTTACCGGCTAGACTCTGGTGGAATGCAAAGGGGCATTTTATTTCATGTCAAATCTTTTTTTCCTACCCCTAATGAGTCAATTTTATTGTATTTTCTTCACTTTGTATTTCATCACTGCAGCAATATTTAAATCAATTATCTTTGAAACAGTCCATATGCAACAGACCTGCACTGAACCCCTCATTGTGGAGTTAGTTACTATGTCATGTTTCATAAGTCAATAATTTATGAGTCCTGGCTTCACTTTTTTCCTAATGAGGGGAAGCTTTCCAAGAAAAACCTCCCATGCGGAGTATCGACAGGGCTGTAGACAGGACTGCTTAACTTGACTCCAGGAAGGACTACAAAAGTACAAATGGCTGAAGTCCGACTTGACCTGTGATCGATTGGATATTTCCAGTGTGCTCATTACTGCAATCTGGATCCATCTTTACATGTGCTGGCATAAGATCAATATAGAGGAGGATAATGCAGTCCTCTGATGAGATGAATGGAAACTTGAATATTTTAAATAATACAAAAAAACATATTTTTTTTGGTAGTGGTGTGGATTTGAATCTCATATAATGATGTAAGAGAATAAATTTTAAAAATTTAAATCTCAGCCATATAGTTCAACATTTTTGGATTCCTGTAACTGTTTGAAATGTTGTAAATATAAATGTGTCATGCAAGTTTCTGTATTTGGTAAATAGTCGTCGATGTCTACTGTACTTGAGCTGCATGGTCGGCAACACTACATGGTCGGCAACACTACATGGTCGGCTACACTCGATGCAACAACAGTAGCTGAAAACATGAAAATAACAAGCTGTTCTATCGTATGAAGTGTCCTTAAAGATCATCTTGATGTAACAACTGATTTACCTCAATGTGAGCACTACCAAAATTTGACCATATATACCAAACACGAATGTGTAATTGTTATGTAGAACACCAAAAATCTCTATGGCTTGAGATAAAACCTGAAATCAAAGAACAGATCATATATTGACATTTTGGTGCTCTTTATCTCTAGTGATGACAAAACACAGCTGCAGCCAGAATGATTTGTTTGGCTGCGATGTGAATAAAAACAAGCTAGCGTTAGCATTACGGTAATGTCAAATGGACGGTCAAATCAGACCCTAAACTGCAAAAGTTGTAAATTTGGAACATCTACAGGGTGCAACGGCAGAGCAGAGTTCAGTAAACCTGGCTGCAGACTCACAGATTCGGGTTCCCCTGCTTAATACCATGAGACCCAAACGCTCTTAATAGACAAATTACACTTTTTTTAATATGTGTTACATAGCAGACATTGCTATCTTTGTAAAAATATGTTAAAAAAATATGTCTTCCTCCATGTTCCCTGTCCCCATGTTCCCTTGCTGTGTATGCCCAGCCAACTAAGACTGGATCACTTAGAGATTGTTTGCAAAGTGCTGAACCCAAAATATGTTTTGACCAGAAAATGGTTAATATTTTCACTCTGGATGGATTTTGATAATTTAGGGGTGCAATAGCCCACACAATTAACCCGAACGTCTGTTAAAAAGACTGAATAAAAATAAAAATAAATATATACACATATACTATTCTTCCTCCAGGATAAACATTTTTTTTTGCCAAAAATTCAGCAAAATATTCTATTTAATCACATGAGGCTCCAGTACCCCTTTATCTGTAAAATAAGCCAAAATTGAGAAGAAAAAAAGGTCCAGAAGCTCCAAATCGGACTTGTTTTTTAACTCTTAAAATGCACCATATCAAAGAATTAAACACTGAAATGTAAAAACACATTTCATGACTGTGCAAACTGGTGACAAATTACATTTTATCTCACATTGCTGGAACGGCACCCTCGTGGTGCTCCCCGAACTCCTCATGGTCAAATTAAGCACTGGTAACACCAAATATCACTTGCCTAAAACTTTTGCATATTAATGTATTTCTTCATTGTTTATTTAAGAATATTTCATTATTGCATTATAGAATTTGATTAGAATGACTAATTCTAATAAATAAAAAAATGCACACAATGTATGCAGCATTTTTTTTAAAAAACCAATAGATGGTAGTGGCACTAAAACGTGGACTTGCTATATATAGGCACAAAAGTAACTTAAGTTGCAATTCATGCATTGTAACGTTGTACATGTGCTACAACAGGCAGAACACTACATGTGAATGCAGAGCAGGATTGACCTGCAGCTCTCCGTCACACACTGAACTCAAGCTGTAAATCTGTTAGAGCTTTTACTGTGGTTTACAAAGTATTAATGCAGCTGCGAATAATCAGACTCCAGTATGATGAGAAGCTTTTTATATTTATTTCCATTAATCTGCAATGCCACTGTTCTCTTTTTCCAAGCCTGTGTTCAGTCCGGTCCTTTTCTAATGATATAGTTCTTGTCTGAAACAGTGTTGTCATCGTGAATTCATACATTGTTCAAACTGCACTAAATGAGATTAATCAGGACAATTAAATGAAAAATATGTAATAATTTTGTTTACCTGTTAAATTTTTTTTACATTGCCACTGAAAAAAGCTTGAGTGTTGGATTCACAAGGTCCTGTGCACAGATAAACCTTCCACATAACTGTAGCTGCAGAGAATCTCAGATATGAGGATTTATCATCAGCTGACTCACAGCATCTGACCTCACACTCGAAAATCTTGTTATAGAAGTGCATCATTCCCCTCTCCATTCTTATGAGGAAAATAAAGATAGCAAATCTATATCTAGGATACCCCCCTCCCCCCATTTCAGGTTACAGCAGAGACCATTGACTTCATCCGATCAAATAAGGCTATAAACAATGCATTTTTATTTACCCGGTGTTAATTTTGCAGAGATATTCATCATGTGATGGCTTTTTAAGACCCCGTTGAAAAAAAATTTAAATGCGTATTATAACCCTTTATTTTCTAAAGGAGTACATTTTTTTCTAATTACTAAGGTCGGTTTTGAAAAATAATACAGTGGTCAAATCATAATTTAAAAACTTTTTAGTAGTTGCTTTTTTGCAATTTTCTGTGGAAATATGACATGTGCTGCTCATAGTAACCCAATTTAAAAAGTTTAACTATTTCCAAATCACCCCAGAGTAGCCGCACATATTTTTGTGGTAATCGATATTCGAAAGTATAAAGAAAATACTCTTGTATTAGCTTAAAAACACTTAAAATGCCAAACAGCTAACAAACTGCATTGAAAGAGAAGAACAAAAGGGGTAGGTAAAAAGAGGGAGAAGGGAAATTCCTGTGAGAAACAGCCTGCTGCATGTCTCTCCCTCAGGACAAGCAGGAAGAAGGGGAGATAGATGTCGGTCAACTTCATTTAAAGAGTCTAAACATTCCTGGTTGTGATGTCACTTCTTGCTTGTGATGCAACTTCCTGTTTTGCCTCAGAATAAAAAGATTCCAAATTATTTTTCAACTACATGTCACGTAAACGAGGGGTTTGGAATGATATACTTCAAAACAATATACCAAGATTAAATTAAAAATGAAACAAAACCTGGTGTATACTTCACTGTTTACTGGAAAATACTGTGAAAATACTATTTGAATATGCGTTACCTTTGTCATTGGGGTACTGTAAGGTGCAGAAGAAAGCACAGAGGACCCAAATGCAAGATACTCAGATTTATTAAATACTCGGAGGCTTGAATATTAACTCAATTATGGGTTTCAGTAATAACACACAGTACACACACTCCAGACAGGACAAGACTCAGACTGATCAATCCAGGTAAGGAAATCTCTGCACGCACTGATGCGTGTGCCAATCACACCAGATGTTTTCAATTAAGTAGGTGTTTTGTTACTCACCATGTTTCAAGTATTCTTTTTATAATTCGTTCTGTTAAGCTATTTCTCTGTCTCTTTAATCCGGACGCGGCTCCTTTAAGAGTCCGCCCATGTGACTTTGAACCGGGAAGTAAGCCAGCGTGGCTCATAGAGCAGCATTTTTTTATTGTTGTGGAAGCCTTTTTTCCATGATATTGCAAACATCTTATGCCTGTTGTAGCATCGTAGGTATGTTCTAAACGTTTACAATTACAGATCACTATTTTTGAGAGTTATATTTTATAAGCTGGTTGTTTAAAAAAAAAACAAAACGAGTAACTAATCTTTCTCACTATTGTTAATGGAATGTTTCTTAGTTAGCTTATATTTTTCACATATTCCTTATCATATTTAAATAAAGATAAAGGTTGTTAAAATCATAATATATAGTAAAAGTTAAAAAAGAGGTTTAATTAATTTTTTGTGTGTGTTATTTTAAAGGCAAGCTTGGTGTTGATTATGCCTTTTTGTTCATTTCACCTTTCTATGCAACGTCAATAAACCTGTGGACGAGGTATATATTGCACATATACCGAGGGCAGCACTGTAGGAATGATGCAAACCAGTTGCTGTTTAACATTGATTTCAAATATAACGTGTAGGTTTTAAAAAGGTTATTACTTTAATGTTTTAAACGAACATTACAAGAGTTAGGAGACATAATTTGCAAGGTAATTAAAATTAAAATGCGAGAAAATACGCGATCATCTTTTAGTTAAATTTTATACCAAATCAGTGCCATCTAGTGGTGAAAAGAAGGGATAACTAAACCTTGGAAGGACAAGACCTGTGATATAGCTTATGTTTATTTAATTCTGTCACAAAAAAAAAAAACACAATGAAACTGTTGCACTATGTACCTTTAAGAGTCACTGACGCTTGAGCTCACAAATCGGTTCATTTGGAATGAATCCTTTACTAGTGATTATAACAGACGTGTGTCTCATCGCATGACATGTGAAAGAAAAGTTTATTAACCCTACTTTTAATCAACATTGAAGTTGGAACTTTCTTGTTTCCCAGCGTGGTAAGGATGTTTAAATTAACTTTTTTTATAAACGATCGCTAATTGCGTTAACAACCGCGTGGTCGTCATGTTAGCCACATGAGGATTGCATATTCACTTCAAGTCATAATTTTATTCTTTTTGATATTGGTAACTTTATCTTTTGACATCTTTATTGGTAACAGAAACTAAAAGTGCAGTGTATTGATGGATTTTTATGATTTATACCAAATTGACAATGCAAAAAAAAATGAACAAAAACCAAGTATATTCCTCCAGATGAGCTAGACTCTTGCACAGAGCAGCTCCAGCAGATGGAAGCTACGATGCCGGACGTCCCTTGCCCTTGTTATTTGTTGACCCAGATTTCTGAAGCCTGTCTGGATTACCAGCAAAATACTTGAGTTAAGTGGTGGAGGGGTTAGAATACTTTTAATGGTTCGGTTAGAAAAGAAAAAAAGAGAAGCGACAGCAAAATCAACAGTTCTGCAGCAAGTTTCTCAAGTTACTACACACTGGGATTTTGTTTTACTCAACCCAAATAAAGTTTCTCATTTATATAAAAAAAATATGCAAATATCATAAAGAATTTGCATTATTCTTAGATAGAAGGAGGATTTAGGCAAAGTCTGGCTTATAAGGGTCTCTTTGCTCATTATGTTCTTTTCCTGAGCCAAGGGTGAAAACTGTAAACAACAGTTATTTTTTTAGAATGTGGCCCACACCTGAGCCAGAAGACATACGTATTGGCCTGAGGTCAGCCCTGGTTAGGTCTGCAGAGACTGACAAATTGGGAGTGCAGATTTTTGCTATCTGTGTTACGTCTACTTTGTGGGGACCAAACAAAATTTCATGAACAGAGGAACCCAAACGTTGGACCAAAACATGGAGCAATAAAGACAGCATTAAAGTTTCAGAAATCAAAATGTTTTCATGTATTTTAGAAAGAAGCTTTAGTTGAGATTTGTTGTGAAACGTTGACTCGATCATTGCCTGCTATTCTGACTTATGAGATTTTTTTTCCCTAATGGATCTTCATTGTAACTAATTTTGTGCATATATGGATAGTGGGAAATAGGGAGTCTGATGTAGTTTATTTTTCTTTATTTTGTACCATCAGGCTCCTGGGGTATCGGTTTTCACTAATTTGTGTTGTATATTCTTTTGTTTGATTGCAAATAAACTGTTTAAATTGTTTTTAGAACCCTGTTCTCCTATCATATTCCCCTGATCTGGACCGGGGCATATCAAGTGCATCCAGCAAATTTTTTTAAAAAGTGCATTAAAAAATACATATATTTTAATCGTTCTTTGTATGGATCGCATAAACAGACAATAAATGGGCGTCCATAGACCAACCAGATCTAAATCAAACATCAAGACACTAAAACAATAAAATAAAGAATCACAGCCAGATGGGCACGAGCTTGGATTAGTGCAGGAAGAGAGGGATTTAAGGCAGGCAAAAGTTGAAAGTGAAAGTGATGTTACGACCAAGTATAGAGAGACCCATACAAGGAATTTGTGCTCTGCATTTAACCCATCCAAGTGCACACACACAGCAGTGAATAAACACACCGTGAACACACACCGGGAGCAGTGGGCAGCCATGGCTGCGGCGCCCAGGGAGCTGTGGGTAACTGGTGACTTGCTCAAGGTCACCACAGTCATGGTTGTCTCAGAAGGGAGAGAGTTTCAACACTCATCCCATCTTCGACTCCTAGTGGAGCTGGGGATCGAACCAGCGACCTTTTGATCTCCAGTCAACCACCCTATCCTAGGCCACGACTGCCACCTAGGGGTCCTGAAACCAGGGACAGCTGTCTGAAGACGTAGAAGAGTACAAGAGCACTTGTGTTTCATATGTTGTTTCATATACATTAACATCTGCTCAAACATTGCTGGCACACCGAGACTTTTTCCATCTTTGCCGTATTCTTTGTCGTATTGTCGTAAGCCAACAAAAAAGTGAACAAAAAAACGCGGTTCACAAGGGCGTACCGAACCCAGGAGGGTGTACCAAATGGTTCAGTATAAAACCGAGTATTGTGGCGTTCCTAGTTTTTTCACACAATTAGTGAAACAGAGCCAAGGCAACAGCTAAAAAAACTTTAGGATTAGAAATTCTCTGTATCCCATGAGCCAACCACTGAATTGTGTCATATTGATGGCCGAAACTTGCAACTGTGTAACCTTTGACCCAGACAATTTCCACTTTATGACTAGGATATTTCCTAGGGACTAATGGATCAAACTGGTTGGTGAGGTTTCCTAAAGAAGCTCTTAATACAGCACATAAAGTTTAGTAATTCACCTGTTTATTCCTGGTTATGGTTGCCAATCCGTTTTCTCACCATTCAGTACTTCTAAAGTGATTACCTCAAGGGCTTACCTCAAGCTTGTTTTAGACTGTGGGAGGAAACCAGTGTACCCATAGAAAACCAAGCTCAAGCAGAATTGTAAAATACTACTCAGGAGGGTCCCGGCTGACCTCAGGGACCATCTAACTGGGAGGCAGCAATGCTACATACTTTGCTTTTCAGCACTCCGCTCATTTGAGCAATGTGTCACTGTTGTAAGGTACAGGAACAGGCCAGATTAGGGTGCAGGGGTTCATGAAAACAAACACTAATCCTGGTTTGAGGTTGATCTTGTAGAGAGTTTAAGATTTGGCAAATGATGCACGTCTTTGAAGAGCCATTAAGGTTTTCTTGAGGACTAGCTTGTCTCGTAATATTTTCTAGACTCAGTATCCACCATGTAGGAGAATAGAGATGGATGAATCCAAGATGGTATGGTGAAAGATACTTGCTCAATCCACTCGCCCGTCATTGTACTTTTAACTAGAACTGAGCTCAATGTGTGACTGATCTTTTCTGTCAGCAATTTTTGACAGCCACTTTTACAGATGGCTTTGTGAATGCATCCGGTCAGTTGATATTCAAGGTGATTATGGCGAGGCATTTTCATTATCAGCGGAAGTATATTCAGACTTCATTGACTGATAGTATCTAGACT
The DNA here is from genome assembly GCA_007224835.1 of Danionella cerebrum. NCBI lineage: Eukaryota > Metazoa > Chordata > Actinopteri > Cypriniformes > Danionidae > Danionella > Danionella cerebrum. The sequence continues at coordinate 110,197 of SRMA01026883.1, read as the reverse complement.
CTGCCGCATAGCTCCTTTAATTAAATGGCTGTCAACACACCGTCCATCACTGCTCTGGCAGAAACCTTTGCTTTTCCTTACTTTCCAGAGTGACATTCACCTCTTACGCATCAGAAGCAAGGCTGGCAGCACTTAAACTGATATTTCCCAAAAACAACCTCTGGAAAAGATGCTGAGCATTTACACTGAATGAGTTAACCATGGTCAGCCTGATCTGAGACCAGCCTGCTTTGTTAAATCTCTGCTTTAAATCTCTGCTGCAGCACAGTTTCAGGGTAATCTTTTTATAGAGCAAAAATATTTTCAGATCCTCAGAGTTCTTTAATGTACTGAATGTCCATTGACCAGTATGAGAGAGTGAGAGCAATAAAACCAAATTCAACATTCAGCACTGTTATTAACAGAGCTCTCACAAAACAATATCAATTCTGTCATCATTAATCACTCTCATCCTCTCTCAACCAGTGCTTAATTTGAGCACAGTGAAGTTTGCTCCGGTACATCGCAGGTTGGGACCGGGACCTTTAATGTCAGTAAAAAGCTGTAAGTAATCTGTGTAATGTGTAATTTTATCGGTGTTATGTACTTGTTTTATTTTCATTTGAAGTGACGCTTGGTTGTCTATTTCTGATTGACTTTATTCAGAAAAATAAATAAATAAAAGAAGGCTGAAAGTGATTAACAGTCATCACGTGATGATTGAACACAGCTGCAATGTGAAAGATTCTGGTAGAGCATCAAAGAGACAGTTAAACTTACGTTACATTTTTCTTTAACCCATGGGTTAGCTGGACCCCAAACTGCAAAAGTTGTAGATTTGAGGATCAACTGGGTGCAACAGCAAAGCAGAGTTCAATTAATTAACTTGGCTGCCGACTCACATATTCCGTTTTCCCTGATCAATAGCACAAGACCCAAACGCTCTTAATAGACAAACTTCTTTGTGAACTGTTACACAGCGATGTAACAGTACAGAAATACATTGCTGTGTATGACAGGATCAGTAAGGGACCGTCTACAAAGTGCCAAACCCAAAATATGTTTTGACCATAAAACTTCTCTCTGAGATGCTGCATTATGACCAAAATCAAGCCACACCCCATATAATTACAATAATGTACTGTATTAAAATACAAACAAGGGATTATAGAAATTACTACATCCAGTCATTTTAACATTAGAGATTTATGATTATCAACAACCCTGAATAGATTTGATTATTTAGGGGGCATTAACGCACACGTTAGGTAAAATTCTTACAATTTCTTCCCTGATCAACAACTTTAGTCAAAAAACCTGAAAATTGACTTGGCCCATGTTTATCCTTGTAATAAGCCAAAATAAAGTAATTTAACCAGAAAATGTACCAAAATAAGTTCAGGTAGCTCCAATGCTGGTTTATTTTTAAATCCTTAAAATGTAGAGCCTAAACCCTGAAAGCACAGGAACCATGTTTCAAAAACTAGTAAAAGAAAATTCCCGACCCAGAACATTTTTCTCCCTTTGAGCCTGCAGAACAGCGTATGGTGCTCTAGGATACTCATGGACGAATTAAGCGCTGCTCTCAGCCCTTGTTTTTTATTAGATGTAGCGATCCCCGATTCAAAACAATGCAAGTGAAAAGTGCTTTTTTGAAAATTTAGCAGAACCAGCCAATGATTTCAGCAGCATTAAGAGCATCAGGGTGCATTTAAAGGCGTACTAGACATCTTCAAGTAGTGTGAAAAGACAATTGTTTGTTTGTTGTTGACAAAGGCTAAACGGGTCCAAAACGGGTTGTTTAAACAACAGATTGGAATTTTTTGCAGAAAAGCAAACTCAAAATAGGGCATTGCCTATAAATATTAAATGACAGCAAACACTGAAACCTTTGGTTTTCACCAAAGGTTTGGTTTTTGGTTCAAATGAAATACCAGAGAAAGTTCCTGAGAAACCTCCAGATGTATATTTTTGGTAGTCTATTGATGAAGTTCTTCACTTGGAAGTTGGCACGTGATGACAGTGCCACTTTTGTGGTTGCTTAGCTTCTGGGTTACAACTAAGAGGTCAAGGGCCTCTTGCCATCTATCTATTACATGACATGACTGGTTTTTCTCAACTGTATCATGCTCGTCTGCTTTGTATCTAATTTATAGGGATACTTCTGAATATTGAATATTGTTTCTGGCATTCTTAGGTGCTGTCCAAAGAGTGAGAGCCTGAAAGTTTCAAGCAGTTTAGTAAGACCTCCAATCAAACTCTCCAAACAGTGAAAGACAGTCATCCAGGAAAATTGTCTCTTTGATAAAAAAAAACCCATATCTGAGATGAACGGAGCAAACATAGCTGCATGCAGCGATCTACGTCAAGCCGAGGAAATTTAAATAAAGTAAAAGTCAAATAATTAAAGGCTAAAAACTTTACAAACTTAATCAACAGCCAGACAAAACAGGTCTTACTAGAAACAATGAACCCGTAACAAAAGAAAGCAATCATCACGATTAAATACAAGGCCTAATAAGAGCAATGGAAAACAGCTGAGTGCCGGATGCGCACAGAGAAAGCTAGGGAGAGAACAGGGGGATAGCAAACAGTGATTTACCAAAATATCCCACCTATGTCACTGATTGGATTGACTACTTTTTGCAGAGCTTCGTGGGGTGTTTTGGCATTATCATGTGAACAATCACGCAAGTTTTTTTTTTCCAAAAACTCAAGCGATTTTATAATAAAACAAAGTACGAAAAACTCAATTTTGTGGAGCCAGCACAATTCCCATTCCATGCTCAGTTGGAATCGTTGCATAAAGCCAGGCACTTAGATCTGTCTGACGTAATCCGGCTTGATTTTAAGACGGTCAAATCTGAAAAATGCTCTGTGCAGGGCATGATTGGTCTTCAATAAATCAAATTTAATCTAAAGCAAAACCTTTCATCTCTACTGGACATAATAGACTCCAAGACTGCAGGACTAACTGGATTGTTCCTGTGTTTTGAGACTGAAAAATGTCCTTTAGCTACAAAAAACCTTTGCCATTTCAAACCTAGACTCCAGGGTTGAGGAAATTGGCAGATTTTTTTTTTCGAAATGGGTTGAACTTTTGACCTTTAGTGAGGTGTCAATCATATTTGTACACAGATTGTCTTTCAATGGCTTCACAAACTCCCACTGATTTCTAGCTGATGTAATAAAGGAGAGAGATAGAGAGAGAGAGAGAGAGAATGTTGATATTATGATATATGAAGCTGCCGAGTGGATAAACAAATATTTCATTGCCAGGTACAAACAGATGTGCTCTGAAACATGAGGAGTGCTGTAGGTGCATGTAGAGCAGCTGCCTTCATGATGCATTCGTTTGCCGAGTTGAACATCACTCTGACCACGACTCTGACTGCGACTAAAGCAATGCATCTATGTTGCCGCACTTGATCTCTGGCATTGTGCGGCTTAGAGAAATAAACACTACTGCGTTTGCTGAAGTGTGAACCCTCAAAAAGGTTGAGGCATAAGGGAGCTGGCACATTATGACTCAAACACGAGCGCTGAACACCTAAATCAAGCAGTGAGAGGAAAATCTGGGTCAGGGAGCTGAAAAGCCTCGGGATCCAGCGTGTTAGTGTTCCATCTGCTTGCTCTGGATGCTGCAATGGGAGAAATACAACACATCCGCTCAGCCTGAGCTTACACTACATGCATCTAGAAAGAGGGTGTCAGTGTCTGGAATGTCGAAAAAGTCAGCTCTTTGCTTCAGGCAAACACTTGCTCCAGTTTTAAGGGGGTGACTAACTAACAATAGGGGCGTGTTAGAAGGTGCAAACACCTAGAAACATCCCTGAATTATAAATGGCAAAAATTCAAGAAGACATTTTGAATGTTTGAAAGCAATGAAAGGTAAACTTACTATTTACTGTTCAACAACTGCAATGCTTCGATTCACTTGGATTCATTAATCATCTCAGTATTTACTATTATTATGTTCTAATGTGAAGAGGGGGAAGAAAAACTGTAGCTTACCTGTGCATTGTGCTACTGAGATTTAAACAACTTTTGTGATATTTTCCCTTGACTTTGATTGACTCTGGAACAGAGGTTTTTATTTTGATAATAAAAAGTTACTTAAATTACAAAATCTGATGGTATATTATTATAGACCAAAGTCTTGGCTCTTCATCAATGAACTGGTGCTACCTCCTCATTTTTCTTTTTCATAAAATATACTTTTTTTGTCACCACTTGGTCGAAACTGTCAGACACAGTAAAAGCAAATTTACTCTTTATTTATTTAGTTAATTAGTATTTTAGCTCTTAGAAACATTTTCTGGCATCATCGGTACACGAATGTGCTTTTAAATATTGAATATTTACTTTACTCCATTTTTGTTACTATTGTATGTGTACCAAGACCAATCAGAGAGAAGGATAGCATTGGGCGTTTTTATTGGCTGATCTGATCTGAAGTGTCTGCACCAATATCAATATATTAAAATATTTCATATATTTTTGCATTAACTTTAATAATGCACTGACTAAACAAATAAACTCTGACAGTGGTGGCAATGACCTTATTAATATATAATTCCAAAATTTATACTCAAGACAGTGGCTTCTTGCTAAACTATTTGGATCAAAAAAATATTAATCCTGAGCACTTTGATCAGATATATTGTGACGTGACAGTGGTGACAAAACTTCCTCTTCTACTTCAGACCTCTCCTTAAAAATATACACTTCTCTCATAAACTACTCTAAAGTTTGTTTTACAAAAGTGACACTGTTGACTTGGTATGGTTGTGACACTAACAGTGATCTTGAAGCATGCAGAGCACAATGTTTGAAATTGGGGTCCTCAGGAAGGTAGTTGACCTTGAAGTTGCCTGATTTTATTGCTTTTTTATAAATATCTGACGGTGGTGACGACACATTTTGAGCCACCACAAATAGTACAAATGGTTCAAAACTCACCGTTGGTAGTTTTACATATTACAATGTACTCTTTCATGTGGCAAAGTCAAAATAAAAAAAAAATGTAATCCAGTTGAAATTATTATCTTCAATCTGAGGACTTTTGTGGGCAATGGGCCAGCATAAATTCATTAAATTACTAGAAATTATAAATAAGCCTATAAAAAAAAACATACATATGCGAAAAGGACCCCTTATTGTAACCATAATTCTCTATAATCATAAAAAATGTAATAATTTCGTACAGAATTGGCACTCTTCTTAGTGGGACAAGTTTTTGCCAAAATTTCAAGAATGGCTGATGTAGTAAAAGACAAATATGTAACCATTAAGTTTCTAAAAACTATAGCATTAAAATTAAACAGATAAAATAATTGATTATTTGGTGACTAGATATTAGCCTGATATTAGCCACTAGTTACATCAAACAATTATACGAGCTCATCCATATTTGTGTAAAATTGAAATCCTGAAGGAAAGGAAACAAGAGCTCGCTTAAGTACTGGCATAAAAAGAAGATTTGACTAACTGAATTTAAAAAGGCAATATTATATCCCACTTTCAGACTCTCAACAAAAGGATCAGGCCTAGGATGGACTCGGACCAGTATTGTGGATATACAGCACTTTTTAAAAAATACAAAAAAAAAAAAGAAATTTTGTGTGTAAATATGTAAAATGATAAATGTGATGTAATACCACATATGTGGTGTCCTTTTGAAAGATCTTTAGATTGGTGACGCCCCTTAATGAAAAAATACACAACAACCCCTGCTGCTCAACCTACGCTGTGATCCATTTCAACGCCAGCTGAGTCAAGAGGAAGAAATATTATTTCCTCCATAAACCATACTTGTCCACTACCACACCGTCCATTACATCATGTGGCCGGATGGGTATCGGTCACTTTTAAATTGGTAGGACCAATTTAAAAAAAGAACTCAGAGAACATACAAGGTTAAAAAAAATCACATATTCTGAATGGTTCAATCGCTTTGATCCAAAATGAGGTTCGAACCCATAATGCTCTACTGACTGAGTCACAAGAAAGTGGCTTAAGAGTATAGACTGAAACACAGAAAATAATGGACGGGAATGAATTACGCTTCAAGTGATACATTCAACTGTTTGAAGTTGATTGAGTGAGTCATGTAATCATACGATTCATTCAAATGAACTGAGTCAAGTAAAAACCAGTGAGCTCTGACTTCATGGAGTCGGGATCCTCAAGTGTAAGTAACACTAAACTTAACATCAACTTCACAGAATGTTCATTTGCTCAGATATCTATCTATATCCACCCCGGAGTCTCCATCCTCTCGACAAACCTTTTATTTCACTGTTTACACAGGTAATGTTCAGCCAGTCGCATGAACCACATGAACTGATTGAAATGAAATGGAGACAAGTATTGGGTCTTGTCAACATGTGTTCTGTAAATTGCCATTGCCCCTTCATTCGCTCACACAGACAGTTTCTTGGCATTCTTTCTTACGACTAATACATGCTTAACAATCTCTGCACAGCCTGGCGCACTGGTGTGCCAAAGTAACTGCAAAAATGCCATCACCACAGGCTCTGAAATTAACTTGCCAAAGCTGCCAAATGGTGCATGAGTTAGAGAAAATCACCATCCAAACACATCTGCCACCTATGAATTGTGTAACTACGATTGAATAGAGCTTGAACGGACTTGCGTAAAGATTTTAAATTTGAACAGAACTTGATGAGGCGGTGCTTTAGCTTATTAAATTAAAAAGAAGTTAACAATTCAAGGCTGATGAAAGCATGCATGCTCTTCAATCTGTCGACCAATGGAGGCATCTAATTGATTTGCCGATTTCAAATCACAAAGTTCAGAGCAAGAGACTCACGAAGGCCATAAAATCAATAGAGTGATGTTACGCCAGGAGCACGGGGCAAAGTTGCCCTCCTGAGGGATGTATCTAGTTTTTTTTCTGGGTCCAATTACATGTTCAAAGATTGAGTTCTCCTTGTTTTAAATAATCTAATACTCGTCCACCACAGTCTAGTTGGAGCCCCACAGCTTCAGACACTGAGGAAAGCTTTCAGCCACGAGCCTCTCTTTAAAAAAAAACAAACAAACATATAATTCAAAGAAATACACTTATTTTCAGGGAGGTACTTTCTCTTTAAGTGGGTTTTTTTGTAGTTGAATTTTTGATCTTGCTGTCTTGTAAAATGCTGTATGTCTCTTGTATATCTATATTATTAGATGTACGGGCATTTTTAACGCATTTTTTGTCATTTTTCAACCTGCTTATTGCCTCTGGGGGTCTGCCGGTGCCTATTGCACATTGGTCGATATTTTAGATTTTCATATTGGCTGATATTTAATTTAGATTATTCAATTAGCCTAACCGCCTGTTTTGGGGGATTGTGGGGGACACCGGAGTACCCGGAGGAAACCCACACAAGCACAGGGAGAACATGCAAACTACTTTCAGGAAAGTCACCGGCAAGCCTTGAACCGACAAAATTATAAATCCCGCCAAAAGCAAAGACAAGGTGAAAATGTTATTGAAAAAATGGTGAACATCTCATAAACCTTGTAAACTTTTTTTGCCATTGTGCTTTTTTGTGCCAAAAAAGCACAAGCCATATCACAGGTCTTATATTTCCAAGGGTTCTCCCTTCTTTTCACCACTAGATGGCACAGATTTAGGGTCTGTAAAATGAAACTGAAAGATAAATGTGCATTTTCTCAAATTTACATTTGAAATACCTTGCAAATTATGCGTCGTAACTCTTGTAATGTTCGTTTGAAACCAAAAATATCAAAGCTAATAACCTTTTTAAAACCTACACATTATTGAAATTACAAATAAACAATAGGTGGCTTGCCATGTGATTCGTGAAGAGTTGCTGGGACATTATCACTGCAGTTTTGAACATGCTGGTATGTGTGTTATAGGTTTTTATGTTTTGTATTAGCGTTTCTTTTGTTCTTGGGTGTTATTTGTGTTGAAATGAGCAGTTCTCAGCAATCACTCTTCAGTGATTATATCGATGTTGCTGAGTTATGCTCTTGGTAGTATGTTTGTATTGCTGTGAAACTCAATCTGATAAAGCTGTTCAAAAGAGCTTCTAGAAAATCCTTTTAAAGAAGATTTGCAATTACAACTCACCTTTTGCCACCTAATTTTAATCTCTAGCTGTATTTTTCTATTAAGTTTCATTGTTAACTACAGAAATGATTCATGCTTCAGTCTGAAAGGGACACATTCAAAATCACAACCATTGTCCATATGAAAATACATTACAATTCTACACATAGGGATGTAATTAAAACCCTACACATAGGAATGGTGTCAGGGATAAATGGTCAGTGGACTAACAACTAAAAGTATTTGCACATAATAAATGTATTATTGACAGATGACAATACAAATAAATGTATTAATCACAACTATTCATATCGTTATTAAAGATGGTAGTATGCCGCAACAGCTACCAGCACTTAAGCAAATGCAAATTGTTGTGAGTTGTTAATATTCACACACTATTTTGTGTCACTTTACAAACTAAGCTTTTTGAACCTGCTCTCAGATAAAAAAAAGAATTAACATGCCTGACATAAATACTGTAATATTCTAAGATAACAATGCAAGATGTCATTCTTTTAAGCACTTCATGCCACTAAACTCTCAAAGTATTGTTTCTGTGGTGGCATCATGCCAGAACAATTCATGAGCAGTCAGGTGGCACAACACGGAGCCCTCAATCAAATTATCCCCAGGGCAATAAAGGGTGCAGATATTTGCATGTTACACAGACAGACAAAGCTTTCCCAGTAAAAAGCTATTAAAGAGTCACTAAATACACACACTGGGCTTTTTCCACCAATCCCTAAATCTTGACAGCTTATATTTCATCCTTTGAACTGCTACATTCTCACTCTTTGCAAAGCTGGGTCGGCCAGGCATTTAATTAATGTGAACACAACATTACTCTCCCCATCCGTCTTTCTCTGCATGCTTTGCGCTGACTTAGAGTTGTGCGCTATCTTCCACTTTCCCAGAGCAAACCTCATTGTTAATTAAAAACTGCCAAGTTCCTCTTATGCTACCTACGTTTGAAATGAAGCCATTCTGGAAAGTAGAGTTGCTCTCGTTTCTCCCTGAAGAGAACAAGCTGATTCTTAGCACATCCATCTCCATCAAAGAGTGAGAGCGTGTGTGTTGTCGCTGTGATGTAAAATAGCAGATGTAAAATGGCGACAGGGTAAAACGACACATTGTTTATCTTTTGACTCATTTCTGAGAGAGCAGCAAGAGCAAAAATGGTGGATAAAGGCAATTAAAGCTCTGAGCAGAATGTCAATGTGCTGGGACCATTAAAATGTTTTTTTTCTGGCAGAACTGATTTGAGTTTATACAAAGCAAATCTGGCCCTGAGCACTAAATTAGTCAATAACATAAGTGATGTTTAAGCAATGAGATGAGCAAAACCCAATGACAGTGTCTCCAAAGAGCCGAAAAACTAGCTGAGAGCTAAATGTCACAGTCCATCGGTTTAGAGAGCTGCAGTTTTGCCTTTTCCTGTTTCAACCGCATTAGTGGATCCGCCTCACACTTCATTTCACACAACGTAATATATCATAGACTTTCTCAAGTGCTAGTTTCTTCTGTTCCAAATCCACCATCTTTGAAATGATCTCTCTTCTGTTAATGTAAATATACTACTGCTGTCTAAAGTAGCATGTGATTAATTGTGTAGGCAAAAAAACGTACGCAATTAACGCGGTTGACATTTTATTTTGTATTTCCGTACAAACAAGTATAGATAAGACCAAGAAGGACTTTTTTTGTCACAGTCTGTTATATTTATGCCTTTATTTTTAGCCTTTTCGCCCGTTTCTTAGTTTTCCGGTGTATTCCACCTTGGTCATGTGATCAGAGTTCCGTCACATGATTCGCTCATTCTGTGTTTCCCTACTGTCTGTCCATTTCCTTCTGGGTTTCTATTTATTTTCATTATTCCACACGTGTTATGTGTTACCCCGTACTCCACACCTGTGTTGATCACATTTCAAACAGCTTGACAACTACTGGGAAAATAGTATTGATATTTTACTTAACTCTATTTTAGCTTTGGTTCAATTTCTTCGTTTTACAATCCAGAGGAAAGTATGGAAAATAATATGTTGGGCATATGCTCAGCTTTCTGTGAAAAGTTTAAAGTCTTCTTATAATGTTTGGCAACAGGATCCATTATACTGTGGATTGGTTGGCTGGCACCATGGTGAGTGCCATCTTTATCCACAATCTGGTCTGACTGTTTTCTTCCTGTGTGTCACCTCACAGATGGGCTGATTACTACGTCGCTGTTGGTCCATTTGTACGCTCTAACTGCTTCATACATTAACATGTTTCTGAAGGATTTTCGGCTGTATGTTTGAAGGATTCAGCCATCACAGTTACGAACAGGAAATTCTGTGCTAGATCAAGGTTGTTTTCTTTTCTTTTGGATTGATTGATTTTGACATTTTTCCAAAAGAAACACTATCCTGTCTGTTGGAGTTCAGATTGAAATTCCACATGTGATCTCAAACAGGTCATTCATTCATTTTCCAATCCGCTTTTTCCCTTTCTGGGTCATGGGGGTCTGCCGGTGCCTATTACCTGCATACATCGGGCGAGAGGCGGGGGTACACCCTGGGCAGGTCGACAGTCCATCGCAGGGCAACATTTACTTACACATTCACAGCTAAGGGAAATTTAGATTATTCAATGAACCTAACCACATGTTTTGGGGATTGTGGGGGAAACCTAAGTACCCGGAGGAAACCCACTCAAGCACAGGGAGAACATGCAAACTCCTTCCAGGAAGGTCACTGCGAGCCTTGAACCGCCAACCTTCTAACTGGAAGGCCACGCCATCATGCTACCATGCCACCCCTTAAACAGTTCATAATTTAAAAAAATGTTCTTCACTGGTTCTCTTCACAAGAATTTGAAGGTGCTATATAACATTTTTCAGTTTGAAGAATTTCCAATTTTTAATGGTCATTCAAAAACATGCTCCCAGCTTTTGTAATGTGAATCTAATTGTTCTGAGATAGAACTGGATATCACAACGAGGAATGTTTACATGTAGTTGACATCCAGCTGCCTTCTTCTGCATCTCCACCTACATATATTTTAGTGCACATGTAGTCACACTTACAAATTGACATTGTCAAAGTGGCAAAACATTAATGTAACTGGATATTTACCACTGAGGGAATCCTCCTCTACTCGCTTCAGATTTGGAGTGTCATCAGCCTTCGAGAACTCTTCCTCCTCAGACACGGATTCTGTTACACTGGCGGGTTCATACTGATGGGGGCGTTACGGTATGTTCAATAATTTACAAGGTAGTTCAAATTAAAATATGAGAAAATCAGCAATCATCTTTCAGTTTCATTTTACTGAACCCAAATCGGTGCCATCAATGCCATCTAGTGGTGAAAAGAAGAGAGTACAATACCTGTGATATGGCTTGTGTTTTTCAAAGTTCTGGCACAAAATAAGCACAATGGATCAGTGTACAAGGTTTAGGAGAGTCTTGCTTGTCTTTTAAAAATAAAAATTACATTGTTTTGACGTTGTCTTTCCTTTATAGGGGAATTTATGAATTTTTCAATATTTTTATTTTTGTTATAAAACACAAAACTGTTCATCGTCAATTTATGAGATTTTTGCAGTAAAAAGTTTACAAAATTTACTGCTCGAAATTGTACTTTTTTAAAAAAATTCAAGATTGTTGTGGAAAAATATATATATATTTTTTTTGAAAAATATTTTTTTAAAATTAGAAGCAGTGCTTGTATAAAAAAAAGTAAAAAAAACAAAGACAATTTATTTGAGTGAAAGTAAATGCTCAGTTAACTGCTAAATAAAGTAAAAAAAGTAAATAAAGTTTTAAAGCAACATTAATTTTGATCTTTTGTATGTGGTGAGATCATTCAATTACAAGTTTTCATGCAAACCTTTACTTGGGGAAAAAAACACTTTTTTCCCATTTTAACATTTATTTATCAACATTGTTTTGTGGCCAAACCTTACTATCCATAGTACGGATTAATGAGCAATATTGGAAAAGATTCCAAAATTCTTTAATTAAAGAAATTATCTAAAATTATTGGAAAAACTAAAGTAAAGTCTAGGGCTCTTCACAGTCTAAAAGATGAGACTTCTCTTTGCCTAAACTTGTAAAACAATCCCAAGTCTTCCTGTTGTGAAGTTAATTATCCACCATCAACCTCTACCAGATCTATAAGATTGTACCCCACAGTAAAGCCGAAGCATAGTCTATGCTCCTCTGTATCCGTCATGCGATGTCAGTTCTGTGCTCTTCCATAACACATCTTACACACTCCAGTGTACTTCAGCTCACAGCGACGGCACATTAACACCCTCCTGTACCCGCTGTTAGGAGCAGGGATTCAATTATAAAGAGCCAATGTAGAAAAGCAGCGACCGACAGATTGAAGCTCTCGCCATCACTTCATACTGAGCTCAAATTAATGAATCTATTTCCAAGAGAAACTCCGAGGTGGAAAGAAGCATTAAACACTCAACTTTTTCAGCACAGTGGCAAAAGTATGCAGCTTCTAATGACTGGAGAGCCCACAGGATTCTGTTGCCAGGCTCAGGCAACCCAATACCCATCACATCTGCTTCTGCAGCAAGCACAGGTCATTAACACGAGAGTCTCAGCTTGGAAATGGGAAACTGAACGAGAAGAGGCACCGGCTGCTGACACATTCACACTAAAATACTGCTCCGGGTGGACTCGGGTTTCTGTATGTGTTGTTTGACCAATAAATAAGGTTCTTTCCTGAGGATGTCACTCAAATAAGATATAAAAATAATCTGATGTTACTCATTTTATATACCATTTATATACTATACCATCAAGAGTATAATAATTTTTCAGCCAGCTGGCATTGAGATGTCATGAATTATTTCATAGTATTATGCATTTTTGCATCTCACGACTCATTATTCTCATTCACGGCATGTTTGGCGAGTAAGCGTATGAGATGAGCTGTCCTGGATCCTGGAGCGCCTGAGCCAAAGCTCCTCCTCCTGATATGGTGTGGGGGCTGGGATACTTTTATGCTGGGTATGAATCAGAGGGGGCCTTCACACCTGTTTTATTTAGTTTGATTGCAACCTAAATCCGATTTTTTTTGCCCACATTTGACCTGTATCCGATTTGGCTAAATTCAGATTTTTTTAAATGTGTCCCAGGTCACATTCCCATGTGGATTTGAATCCAATTATTTCAAAAACGACCTGTGTCTGAACGGACAGGTCAGATGTATCCGACTTTTTCATCATCAATCCCCATTTTGATGCACTTCAAAACAAATAAAATTTGCTGGAGAAGATTGTTTTCCAGGGATTTTGATACAGGAAGGCTCTCAGAGGTGCATTTAAAGAAGTACAATGCAGACTGTGCTGGCAAATTACTCCATCATTGCTTCCGCCGTTATTCCAAAAATATTCTGTTTGTCTTGGTATATATATATATCAAGCACTTTTTTATCATCAAAAATACTACAGAAGAATATTGTGGTATATATATATATATATATATCACAATATTCTTCTGTAGTATTTTTGATGATAAAAAAGTTGCTTCCGATCAGACATTGTCTTCAACAAAGCCACAAAACCACTAGAAGAGCATTCCCGTCAAAATTTACATCTCCAAACAGCGTATTGTGTCATGATGTGTCTCCTCTTCTGTGCGTCCATGTCGCATCAGAGTAGAGGATTCGACCAGTAATGTGAACACAGAACTCCAAAAAAACTTGTTACATCAAAGAATCGTAATTGAGCATTAAGACCTGCAATGGGAACGTAGACTTAGGTTTCTTTCTCAAATGGTACGGTACGGCAGGTGCGAATGAAGCAATCAACTTCGGCGGTATCGCAAAAGTGAACCACCATGAGGCCTGCTGGAAGAGGTGCTTATGCTACATATCCCAGCAAACTTTGGAGTGGTAAGTTTCACAAGAACATGATTCTAACTTGATAGAACCTGATGCAAAAAAAATATTTTAGTCTGTAGTCAACCACGCATCATTATGAGATGACATCGTGTTTTTTTTTTTTTGTTGCAACTAGTACATTTTGGTACCTCAGGGGGAGGAGCCTTAAGGCATCTACACAGCAGGGTGCTCTTTGTCTTTGTTGAGGAATGATGCACTTCCTTCCTGCAGAAGGCATTTGCCATACAACATATGCCCTACACAGTGAAACAAGAAAGAAGAAGACGATGATGGAGAAGAAATCGAAGAACATTTAGGAAAGTCGTGGATGTCAAGCGGTTTATACTGTTTGTGGCTGATCACAGGGAGCTGTTTGATAAAAATGTGGAGAAAAAAGAGGATTTATGTCTCGTTATTTTTTTTTGCTTTGCAAAGTCACATGACATGTGCAGAGGAGGGATAGTGGTTATATTGGAAGAAGGATGCTGGAGATGGAGATGCCAGGCAAGAGGTCAAGAGGAAGACCAAAGACGAGATATATGGATGTGCTGAAAGAGGACATGAAGGTAGTTGGTGCAAGAGTAGAGGATACTGAGGACAGAGTTAGGTGGAAAAGGATGATTCGCTGTGGCGACCCCTAAACTGGGAACAGCCGAAAGTAAAAGAAGAAGCAAAGTCACATGCAGAGCGTCCTACTCACGGCATCAGAAGAGCCAGCTTTCATTGGTCATTCTATTTGCGAAAGACTAATCCAATATGGCAGAGCTAAACTCTTTTTTCACTGGCACCACTCGCTCCAGTCAGATGTCTAATGTCCCGTTAGCTCCAATGGTTTTCGATCGAGAATCTTTAAAACTTTGGATCAAAAATTGGATCTGCCTTTATTTAAATTTGGTCTGAGAACCCAAATTAAAGGTGGGGTGTGAGATTTCTTAAAAACCTTGGAAACCTGTGGCCTGCTCAAAGTCACGTTTAGGCCTCTGATCCAAATTTTTGGTCCAAAGTTTTGTACGACAATGTGCCTACATACAAAGAAGAAATAGTGCACCACAAATTTTTTTTCTCTTCATTTATGTCAATCAGCTCCCTGTGATCAGCCACCAACAGTATAAACCGCTTTACATTCTTTGATTTCTTCTCTGTCATCTTCTTCTTCTTTCCTGTGTGGCACGGTGAGCATCTGTTGTACCGTGAATGCCATCTTCAGGAAGGGATTGTCATTGCATCAATATTTCCTTGATGCAGACGAAGAGCACACTGCTGAGAAGCCATCCAAAGATTTGTGCGAATCTCAATTTAGATGGATGTGTAGAGGCCTTGAAGAGATTGAAGAGGGATTGAAGTGGAGCAGTCTTTTCATTTAACGATTTGCACTTTAGATGTCATAAACCTATATAGCAAAAACCGAAGGAAAAAAGCAGAAATCGTCCTCCTTATACAAGTATTCTTTATCGATTCTTGAGCCTGAATTTAATTGTGCTAAACTGGCTTTACTGCATCATTAGCAGACTGGGGGACTGTGTCTAGAGTCCTTTCCAAAAGTGATTGATTAAACAAAGATTTGCCATCCAAGTTTGCCAATTAGATGGAAAATGCATCAAGGACCATCCATGTCAAATCATGATTAGATGGGCATTTATAATCTTTGATTGCTGATAATTAAGGGCTTGGCACTCCAAAGTAGGGTTTGCTCCTAATAGCTCATGTGTTTGGATTTGGTGTATTTTCAATCACACCAAATTAACTAACAATCTGTTTCCATCGGGGTTCTGTTTGGATCGAGCCAAGTCTGGAAGTTTCTGGAGGCTCGTTTAAAATCTGTCCTTTTGAAAACAACTGGTGGGCTGCTTTCTGGTTCCATCTGTGCTTTAATTTCTCTGGGTTTCCACCTACGCTGCTTCAAGGTTGAATTGTTTGCTCATTCAAGTTTTTTTGTTTAATTTCCCAGAGCATTTTGTAAGACGTGAACCTGATTAACACTGCGCGATTCACCACCTGCCATTGTTAGTTTTTATTACGCCTCCTTGAACTCCTAATATTAAAATTCGGAGTACTGCTGCTGTTCAAAGAGTGGCTGTTTCCGTTCGGTATGTTTTATGCACATGGAGTGGCAGAGGCGTTACAGAAAGGCAATTACCCAGAGGGCACCCTGCTGCTGCCAGTCTCACTGCGGCATGAGCAGACAGACGGTTTTCAGCTTTTTCAACCAGAAGAGAAATGCCAGCAAAAACTTGATTTCACAGTTAGATTTACAGCTGGCACAGCAGAGGTCAAAGAGAAACGACATAAAGTCTGTTTTTAAATCTGCCTGGTGGTGTAATGACAGACTGAAAGCTGCCAGTTTGTGGTCGCAGCTTTCAGGTTCTGTTGATGGAAGTGGGGCACTCCTTTGATTACTTCATTTCAGAGCAAAAC
Organism: Danionella cerebrum; assembly: GCA_007224835.1. Taxonomy (NCBI): domain Eukaryota; kingdom Metazoa; phylum Chordata; class Actinopteri; order Cypriniformes; family Danionidae; genus Danionella; species Danionella cerebrum. Next base: position 93,835 of record SRMA01026883.1, on the reverse strand, counting down.
TCCAATGATTGGAACCTAAGATGAAAATCGAAGGAAACTATTCACATTGCAAAGGAACAAAATATAAAACTACGTGAACAAAACCTTTTTAAGATTAATTGGCTGGTGTTTGCTATTTTAATTTAGTTCTTTAATGTCTTTTTGTTCTTCAAGCAGTGTTTTCCCTCAGGCGTTGTGCTCAGGTTGACTGGCAGCTTTTAAATAATCTGTGATGAGGAGCCATTCGCCCCCAGAGACTGCACATATGGGTGCGTTCCTGTCACTGTTTGCCCTTCTCACCAACTTCGTTATCTTATATTCAATTATGTATCAGCCAGGGACCTGCAGAGCAGACTCATAATGAGTCACCAGGAAACGAATGGTGTAAGCATTCCTTATGCTTACGCATTTGAGGAATGCTCTGTGTTGTATGTAATTGAGCCACACAAAACATATTAAAACGATGACTTATTATTAGCATGTGAATATGTTTTTTGTCCGTCTCTGTTATTTGGCTTCTAAGTCAGTCTAAAGGGTTAGCATGTTTCTATGTGGATCTAGTCCATTTCTTCATGTACTTTATAGGGTAATGTTGTGCCGTTTACAAGTTATGCTAAGTGTTTGTAGCATGTTGCTATGTAGATTTAGTCCTTTTCTTTGTTCCTTGATGTTTTATAGAGCAATGTATTATTGTTTTACAAGTTATGCTAAGTGTTTTTAGCATGCTGTTATGTAGATTTAGTGTTTTTCTTTATTCCTTGATGTTTTATAGGGTAATTTCTCAATGTTTATAAGTTATGCTAAGTGTTTTAGCATGTTGCTATGTGGATTTCATCCTTTTCTTTGTTCCTTGGTGTTTTATAGGGTAATTTCTCAATGTTTATAAGTTATGCTAAGTGTTTTTAGCATGCTGTAATGTAGATTTAGTGTTTTTCTTTATTCCTTGATGTTTTATAGGGTAATTTCTTAATGTTTCTAAGTTATGCTAAGTGTTTTAGCATGTTGCTATGTGGATTTAGTCCTTTTCATTGTTCCTTTATGTTTTAGGGCAATGTCCTATTGCTTATAAGTTATGCTAAGTGTTTTTAGCATGCTGTAATGTAGATTTAGTGTTTTTCTGTGTTCCTTGATGTTTATAGGGTAATTGCTTAATGTTTCTAAGTTATGCTAAGTGTTTTAGCATGTTGCTATGTGGATTGCATCCTTTTCTTTGTTCCTTGATGTTTTATAGGGCAATCTCTTATTGTTTATAAGTTGTGCTAAGTGTTTTTAGCATGATGTAATGTAGATTTAGTGTTTTTCTTTATTCCTTGATGTTTTATAGGGTAGTTTCTTATTGTTTCTAAGTTATGCTAAGCGTTTTAGCATGTTGCTATGTAGATTTAGTCCTATTTCATAGGCTAATGTTATACCATATCCAAATTATGCAAACTGTCTTTAGCATATTGCTTTGTAGATTTAGTTCATCTTTTTGTCCCTAGGTATTTTATAAAATAAAGTTATGAAGTTTCAAATTTATGCTACGTGTATTTAGCATATTGCTATATGGATTTAGTTCATGTCTTTACTCCTAGGTATTTTATAAGACAATGTAATACTGTTTCCTAGTTATGACAAGTGTTTTTAGCATTTTGCTATGTAGATTTGGTCCATTTTTAGCCTTCTGAGTGTTTTGAATGGTGTTCTTGAATGGTACATAGTTTCTAAACCATGTTTTTAGTATATTGCTGTCTAATTTTATAAGTGTTCACGTTTTTTTTTAAGCGATAACTAATGTGTTTCAGGTGGTTTAGTATGTTGCTATGTGTTATTAATTGATTTTTATTTATTGCCCATTGCTTTGTTGTACAATTGTTTCAGTCATGATATTTCTATATATTCTTAGTTATTTTAACATGTTACTTTGTAGGTCTTGTAAGTTTTTAGGATATTCAATTGGTTGCCCTGTGCAGTTTATAAATTATTTTAAATAAATATAAGAGGGTGTTCTTATACATCTTTTAGTGTTTTAGTATGTTGCTAGAAGATTCAACAGGGGGTCTTACACATTATCTTGTTTATTTTTGGTGATTTAGCTCGTAGCTGTGTGGTTTAATAAGTGTTCAATTATATTCTGATACTAAGAGCTGACTAATGTGTTTCAAGTGGTTTAGCATGTGGCATTATGTCCATCTCTTTACTGAGTGGTTTCCATAGTGATATTTAGCCATTTCTATGGTATTCTAAGTGGTTTTAGCATGCACTTATGTGATTTTGTCCATGTCTTTGTTGGGTTGTTTTCATAAAGATGTTAAGCAGTTTCTGTATAAGATGTTATTCCAATGTTTTTTAGAATATTGTTTTTAAGCGTGATCTCATGCCACTTTATAGTTGTGCTAAATGATATTAGCATGCTGCTATATTGGTTGTGGTACATTTATTCCCGAGTTTAGATAACAAGTTATTTTGATGGTGGCAGCAATATTTAGCTCCATATCCAGAAAGTATAAATAATATATAATTTAATAGATTAGTTTAGATAGAGGTTTAACCTTTAACTTTGAGTAAACAACACAGACGTGTGATCCTCGCCAGCTTTGAGGATTCTGGGGGAGTGGACAGAAGTAGCAGGAGGTTTGCTCTCACCTAGCAACACCAGCATGAGCTCCTGCCTATTACAGCCATGCAAGTTAATGGCAGTTCCCTGAGGCAAGAGAAAATCCCATCTCCCTGCTCCACACGATACTCTTCCAGCTCTCCAGGTAAAAATGGAAATGTGATGCTGTGTTCTTGATTTCAATATCTGTGATCCTCAGCCTCTGCGCAGACATCTGTCCCTTTGGTGCATGCCGTTATTTGTGATGCCGTTATTGATCCATGGCTGTTTTCTTGTTCCCTGCTTGTCTATATGCCCTCTGAACAGTTGACCGTCGGGGACATGAGAAAATGTGAACATAAAGAGTTTCACATTCCTAAGTCCTCTGCTCATCTGTGTGGAATGATCACTCAAAGCCTCAGGGTTTCTAATTTATAAATCTCTGCAGATTCAATGGCTGCCTGCTTACAGACTTAGAGATGTGATGTCATCCAATTTAAACCAAAAATCTTGAATTTTAAAATCGCAAAGTTGTAAAGTTTAAGCTGCTAAAATGAAAATGCTATGAAGGGTATTTTTAACAACACATATTCTTCGAGTTTGATCTGTGTGGACAGCTGACTTCAAGCGAAATCCTAATTGTCTTGAATTGCCTTATTCTGAGTGAATAATAAAGTGAGGAAGGGAATGGAACATTTTATTTATTAGGGCTTGAGCACCGAAGGTAAGTAGAACCCTATTGTAATTGATCAAAGCATTACATTTACATGGCTTTATGGCTCTATAGCACCACCTAACACAGTTCAGCTTATGTTGCACTCTCAGTTTGTTGTACGCAAACAAAATTCGCCACAAATGTGTAGGGTACCGAGACTTAAATATAAGTCACGTGGTTCGTGTTTCCAAAATCGTCAGGAAACACTTTAGGGAGTAAATCTATTTCGTAAAAAACTCTAAAAATGGCCACTTTTGCCTGTCATATTTTAAAAATTGGAACACTAATGTAAGGGACTTTGACCTATGAAGTCAATTTGAGCAAGTTTCCAATTCCGATAAGAAGTCAGTTTTTTGTTTTCTTGTAAAATTGCTTAGAATTCCAGGTTTTGTACTTAAATGAACTTCTAGAGATTTTATTTGATCACCCTCTAATTCTGGCAGTCTCATCTAAAGGCCGCTGTAATGTTAAATTGTGAAGCTTTTTTGAATTCATGGAATGGTTTGTGCTTGGCCTAATTCTCGTTTGAATACATCTTCTAAATAGGGATTGTTCGAAGTGCATAGTGCAACAAACAGGCCACCGAGATGCGATGGAGCCAGAGGTGCTCGAGTTCTTTGATCGCTGCTTGCAGGTATAATTATTTATTGTTACCCATTCATCCATCCATCCATTTTCTTTATCCACTTACTCCTGATTAGAGTCAAAAGGTTCAACTCGCGCCTAGATTAAATTGGACAAACAAAATGGAACATCCTAAAAAAAGTCACAAATTCATTGAAGAAGCAAATTCATTCACCGTTTACAATTTATTGCCAGCCATTTGCATTAAAACTATGAATTGCATTTAATAGCTCTATTGCATTCGTATGAACAAAATAAATTTTCCATGAATCATATTAACCTTATTTCTTAAATATGACTGTCTTCTATATGATGTATTTAACAGAGATGGTTTTTATTCATGCAGACAAATCATGAATATTTGCAAACTTTTGCATTTGGGAATTGCTAAAATTCAAACTTGAGTTTTCTATTGCTTTTTTGTTTATTTTAAAGAAAATGCTTTAGTTGGCCTTAGGGGATGTCAACGAATTAACCAGCATTGGCTATGTAGGTTATGCGGATGCTAATACACCAAAAGCTAAAACTTTACTATGCTCTGCGCACACATATTGACGTAAGGGAGCACAGACAATAAATCCAGCTCCTTCATTTAGATTCTGGCATTGGATTTCACCCCCACTGCAGTCAATCAATATGATTTCGCATGCATTTCCGCTTTCAAGCAGACCATTAATGCTGTTGATGATGTCTAATACATGAAATAAAAGTCACTTCTGGCCTTGGAGCGTGAATATCAGAAGCTGAACACATCCTGAATTTACCGCTTATTTAAGCTACAGTGGCATAAAGGATTTAAGACTGTATTATCAGCGCGCTATAGCTTTGCTTAGAACATCAAAGCCTCTCTGATCCTTAATAGATAGCTATCAGGGTATTTTTCGAATTTAAAGGAGTACGTGCCACGTTCTTGGCCACATTCTCCCATTAGAACGCTTGAAATGCTAATGCTGCTATCGCTAATGCATCAAAAAGAATTGGTTGAAAGCTAGCTTCACTTATCCGGTTTCCTGGTGTTGATTACGCAGGCTTTTCTGACAGCCAGGAGAGAAGCTTAAACGCACCCAAGTGAATAGCAGAGACAGGTTTGCTTTTGGGTTCTTGAAACCTTAGGCATCATGGTAGAAAGGAAGATTTCCTTTTTTAAATAGATTGATTTCATTTATCAATCATTTATTTTCATTTCGTTTTATTTTGGCTCCCTTACCAAAAATTCGGCTGCATTGTGCAGATTAAAGTCCTGTTGAGACAAAGATGATGTATATATTTGTCTGATTACTTTAGAGTTAATTAGTCAGGAACTACAGTGAGAAAAATACATATTTGAGACCTTCTATTAGACACTCCTCTGGTGTCGGTAATAATTTTACTGATCTGATAAGCCAAGGAACATCTATTAAGGTTATTGGTAGTGTTTGATCTTGTTTTTAAATTGAGATGGAAATGTCGTATTAAGGATATTCATCAAGTGGTAATGAATGGGTGAACAGGTTTGAAAGTTATTTTGTCAACACAGGATATGAATTCACCCTGGGGTCATTTCCCAGCCCCTCGGCTTTAGGAGCATGTTAAGGAGGGTTTACAAATTAGATTGTTCTGTTTCACAATGGAAAGCCGAGATGGAACAGGGTTTTATTTTCAATCCTAAAAGTAATTTACCAATGGGTTTTTATTATCTCTACAATGATGTAAAGGAACAAATAGTTAGGAACATGAGGATTGGTCCCCCTTTAGTTTGTCTCCATAGAGGTGAGACTGACCTGACAATTTTGGCCCACTGCCCTGTCTCCTTGACCAGAAAAAACACACCAAAGTATAATGTTTCCACCACTTGTTTGATGTCTGTTGGTTTAATTAAATTCAGGCAAAACAGCTAATTTTTGAAACTTTCACCTAGTTGTCCTCTGAAACCTTCAGATGTTCACTAGCAACTTTACGTCATGTGATTTCCTGAGACGGGGGACTTTTTTGCCAGAGCAAGAACTTAGTTCTTCACAGAATAGACTGTTAACAATTGTTTTCTTGGCAAGTATAGTACTCTGATCCTATATGAAGCTCCATATAGAGGGAGAGTGACTTTCTTTTCGTATCTAATCTCACCAACTGCCTCATGACAACTTTTTACCAGCCACGTCATCAGTTATTGTGCTTCTTGTTATTCTTATTTCTGAAGGTAGCTCTTAATAACTTTAGCTATATCTTCTGGGCACTAGCTGCGTTTCCAAAAAAAAAAAAAAAAAAAAAAACAGTTGAGGTGGCTCGGGTATCTGTTCCAGATGCCTCCTAGATGCCTCCCCAGGCTGGAAGGAGGCCCAGAGGAATATTTTGATTTGTATGAGAGCATTTGATACCATCCATCCACTAGGGGGCAGTGTTAATAGTCATCTATTTTATTCTAAGTGATGGAGAAAGTTCATTTTATAATCTTTCTTGTTTAAAATGTGAGTAAAGCATAATTGTCTCCTAGTAAATTTGACATAAAAATAAGAAGACACGTTAAAGAAGTTAAAGAAGTGACTAAAATCACAATCACACCAAAAAGCAAAATGCACTTCAGCTTCTAAATGATATCTCCTGGTAGCTCCACGATGCATTTTGTGACAATTTTGTTTTGCGATATATTGTGCCACAATGTATGTGTGTGTGTTTATGTTTGTGTGGGTGTCTGTATGCAGAACACAACCAAGAAAGACAAAAACTTACAACAGGGCGAAAAGTATACAGAAATGTGATGACATAGAAACATTATGAAAACAGTAGTTATTAGTTGAAGGAGTCCGGTTTATGTTGCATAACATGTGATATCATCTCAAGCAGATGCTAGTAATTTACATCTCAGGGGTTTGTTGGATATGTTCTAAATCAATTTTAAGTGGAAGGTTCCTCCACACAGTCAGGCATAGCAGGTGATGTGTCTACTCTATATAAGAAATGCTTGACAGCTGCTGGAGGTTTTCTGATGCAACACCCTGACAGTCCTGCTATCACAGACTTGTATTCAGGAAAAAGCTTGTCCTTTATTGGTAAAAGGAAACACATACACCATTCTGTTTCCAGCCACTCTGCAAATACCATCGCAATTAAGGAGAAAAAAAAAACGTTTGCATGAGAGCGCAGAATAGCCTTTGTCAGGTGTCTTCATGTTGCCACGACAACAGAAGCAAAAGAATAATTCCACACAGCTTGACAAATGACGTCAGGCAACCTTCTGCCTGCACCTTATCAGCCGGCCTCAGCAAGGAAAGAAAAACAAACAACTGCTTCCATCCGTCACTCACAGAGAAGAAAACAGCTTAACACGTTCGCCCTGTCCACGGGCGACTTGAGAGGCCTTGCACGCCCTTCTCAGGCAGCTGTGCGATTCCTCCAAGCGCCATAATTCTCGCTTTGTGGGCACGCTGAAAGCTCTCATTCAGACAGGCAGCTGCGGTGGACGTGGTTATCATCGGAATGGGCCAGAGCTTTTAACAAGTGTCTTGTCTTTCTGAGGCCGAATGGACTGCTGATTGGTGTCATTGCAATGCGAGCTGAACCTTCGGAGAAGACCAATCCTTGTGATGAACCATTGATCGAACGAGCGGATGCGAGGAAGAGAGAGGTCTGGAGTCCAGCTTTCACTCAAACAACCTCATTGAGACGAGAACAGGAAGTGAACGCTGAGCCACTTTCCAATCAGTCTTTTATCTGCCCATCATTGAACGAGGAATAACTCAACACATAGGGATTGATTACAATTAAAAAGTGTACCCCTGGCTATTGTCTTATCATTTGGGGTGATAAATGTACCTCGATATTTATGCAGTTACATCATCTCTTTATGAGCATTTTATCATCTGAGGCTAGCACTTTCAATGTTATAATTCAATTCATTCTACAGACTGCTAAAATCTAAGTTATAGATTAGCAAATGGATGGCTGCAGTTTGAAGAAATACCTGGAATCCAGGAGTTGAAATGTTGATTGGCTTGGTAAGCAAAAAATGTTTGCTAATCTTAAATTTATGTTATGCACAATCTACTTAAACTGTTATACACCCTTAACGTAACTTAAATGTTTTCCTAAAAAGAGCCTTCTCCGTGATGTTTGAAAGAAATGTTTATTGGATTTAGAATAACATTTAATTTGGTGTATTGTTGGCCAGCAAGGTGAAGCTGTATTATGCCTAATGATGCCGAAGAGAGTTCAGCCGAACCAGAACTTATTTCGTTTACTTTCTTATTCATAATCCGAAACCAGACCCGAGCACAAGATTATTCAAATTAACTGCCACGAGGTGAATGCCAAAGAACCACTCCGCCTAGTGCGTTTCATACAGGTAAAATCATGGCTGATAATCCCGTTTATGTCATGGTCACTGGCCAACGTAAACATAATTTGTCAATAATATCTGGCTGAATACATGGCTGAAATGATGAAAGCACCAGCTGTAGAGTCAACTCTCTGACCAAAGAGAAAAACAGTTCCGTGTTCAAGATGCTGACACAGTTGTGAGGAAAATTGAGTTTATTTAAGTAAGAATCGCTGCAATTTCTCGACAATAATCACTTCGGGGTTAAAGGTTTGTGTGGCAAACTTTATCAGAAACTTTTTAACACAATGACACTTCAATATAAAAGCATGCGCAGTGTCCCATGCGGCTGATTTTGTGTCTCTCAGAGCTGTATACAAATCAGCCTTTTGCATAAATGCGGGGCGGTATATCTCTACGAATCAATAAAAATAATCTAGTAATTCTAGTTCACCGAATCTCGAAAAGTTTGCTGTTGCCGTCTCGCTCTCAACCAAAGCTGTAAGTTTCTATGGATATTAGCGGCGGATTGATATTATAATTGAACAAATGTACCGAAGGAACCTGTCAGTTGTACAAAATTTATCAACACCAGCCAGCAAAGCACAATCCAGTATTCAGACAGATCATGGCATAAATATTTATACTAAAGGTAATCTCCGGAGACAAGCCTCTGTTTCACCTCCATAGCCCAACCCATGTTCAGGTATATAAATTAAGCTAGAACCAGGTCAAAGATATTTTATCTCTTTGGCTACGGCAGATACACCAGTATGCTACTTTGGTACACTGGGTAGTAATTGTTGTCTTTCGGTGGCTTCAATGACAGAGTTTGCCTGTTCTTATCAACAGTACCTGGGTTACCCACCCAGTTACCGCCACAAGACCAAAACCATGTGTCAGGTTCGCATTTTGCCAGAAGTATATTGGACCAGCTGTATTGGTTGTGTATTGGTTTATACTGTTGATGGGAGGTGTTTGACAAAAATGTGGATGAAAGAGAGAATTTGTAGTGCACTATTTCTTTCATATTTCCTGTACAAAGTCACTATGTAAATTGCTGTTAAAATATTAAATTCCTAATTAGAAAAAAGTCACCATACAACTGCAGCAATCCATTTGCTTCTCCTCTTTTAGTTTTTAGTATTCTGTAGAATGAAGTCCCTTAAGTCTTTGAAAATCACTTCGAGCAATTAATCGCACAACAGTATTTTCCACATTTTCAGGATTTAAACTGATAGCACATTTACACGTTGTGAGCATACCTTTTTTTCTTGAAATGACCACAGCATTTACAGCATGCCTGACTTTAGCCTTTGTTGAAAGAAATGAATTTGCCACGGTATCCATCATGGCTTATGCACCAAACTCTGTTAACCTTTTCGTTTTATAAATTCAACAAAAGTTACAACAACATTTCAAGGGCATTTCTGCATTGGCATCGCCCCTCTCGCATCATCCGGTGTTTATCACACTCTCCCAAATTCAACGACCAAACTAATGAGCAGCTGAACGGATCAATGGCTGTCTCACCATTTCAGATGCATTAGTTGTCTCATAGCTCAGCTTACAATGATTCTCCATGATTGATCTTCTAAAGTAAAAAGAGCTCCCACAGTCAGCCACTCCAAATCGGGCTACTAACACACAACGATTAGGAGGAAAAATAAGTGTTTGGAAAAATTAAGCCATTCTTACTAAATTTTGAGGCATAATGAGGGAACTTAAAACTATGAGGCATTCGTGATCAGAGAGGGAGCTCAAAGCAATCGTTTGGGGCATTACTGCAGTGTACATCCGTTAGTCGCAAAATAATCAGCACTCTATTTTCAGGAGATTAATCTGCGTGCCAGGATATAAATTTGGGCTGCGTGCAGGAAGGAGACGAATCAAAAGGGGGAAGGGTAGGAAAAGACAGCATGGCAGAAAACAACAATCTATTCCTATCCCTCCACAGTACTAAGATGAGTTCAGCATCAAATTTAAGGCAGAGTTCCACTGCATTTCTCTGTTTTTCAGTCAGGCTCCAACTGTTCTTTTCAGTCACTCCATCATTCCTCTGCTTTGTTCATCTTCCTGGATGAGTTGTGAGGAAATCTCTATTGAGCTTCACTAAGATAAAAAAAAAAAATACTATGAGGTGTGCTTCTCGAGGAGTCAGGGTCACAAGACTTCTTCTCTATTATTTCTGCTCAGTCTAACAATGAAACCATTTTTTCTCTTTGAAGTAAAACAAGCTTCTAGCGGAGGGAAGCACAACAATCTTTTCAGATTGGTGCTCAGAATTTATCCTCAAAATGTTCATTTCTTTCAATCGCCTTTTAAATATTGTGGCGGAGGGGAGCCACTCTTTCAGCGCACTCCAGAAAGCAGGAACTTCCATCGCAGGAGGAACGCCTGCGTGGGTTGTCCGGGAACCGAAGGAGCCCAGTAGGAAGGCAGCCCAATGGCACCTTCGCATTACCCAGAGTCGCGATCCATCCCCTGTTCCGGTGCGCTAAGGGACTTAGTTACTTATTGAGTGGACCTTTTTAATAAAAACCACTGCATAGGTATCGAATAGGGTGCATGGGTGTCTGTGTCTCTCTCGCCATCCACGACATTAAGTTTAATGTTTGAAAAACACAAGCCATATCACAGGTCTTCTACTTCCAAGGGTTATTGCTCAGATTTGGGGTCTGTAAAAACGAAAATGCATTTTCTCACATTTCAATTTAAATTGCCTTGTAAATTATGGTTTATAACTTTGGTAATGTTGTAATCCAAAAATCTCAAAACTAATAACCTTTTTGAAGCCTACAGATTATATTTGAAATCATTCATTCATTCATTCATTTTCCTGCCCGCTTATTCCCTTTCGGGGTCACAGGGATCTCGAGCTCACATCGGGCGAGAGGTGGGGATACACCCAGCAGATATATCTTATGAGTTTGAATAAATGTCACACAATTGCAAAAAACACAGAACTGAAGAAACTGTCTTGGAGGGAAACGTGATTTTAATTCATCTGTTAAATTTTCTCCCTACACCAATATAAGAAGACTTTATACACTACAAGCGAATCATAATCTAGTCCAGGCGCTCTGTCAAGACACACTTTGTTTTGTTAATAATTGTTGGAACTGAATGCGGTGCCAGAAAATGAAAAAGAAGGATATTGGAGCCTTGATTTATTTCAAAATATATCCTCTGAGGAACTTAAGCAGCATCTAATGTTGAAAAGTACTTCATGCTTTATTGAAAGTCTTCCCCAATTCTTTCTAACATAATATGTTTTGGAATAAAATCAATGTAAGAGGAAATTCAAAGTAATAAAACCACAGCTGCACAGTCTACCAGTACCTGTTCCCAAGAGAAGAACCCAGCATCCCACCCCAGCACCTGGGTATTTGATTAGAGTCGGCGATAGACTCCCGGTGGGATTTCTTTTTGAACCGTGAAGGTGTGGCATTTTCCTCCCATGGCGTCTAATTTAAACACTGAAAACAATAACCCTGGATCCTATGGGAACTCTGCATAATCCAGTCCTAGTCTTCCTAACTAACCAGGAGTAGATTTGGAAGAATGCTGTGCAGCATTCAAGTTCCAGAGGACAAAAAAGAAATAGCAGACATGACTTTATCTTGTTTATGACTGACTAAAAATGCTACAAATCATAATCAAAGCTTTATAACTGAATCTGCACCGTGAGATTTGTCCAATTGGACCACAAAGTAAAGAATTTTTTTTTACAATGAAAAGATGCCAAATAAAATTGAACCGTGGGAATGAAAGATAAAATCCTGTTGGAAACATGCCAGTCCTTGTCCTTATATTTCCCTCCGAGCTCTCTCTCTCTCTCTCTCCCTCCCTCTCCCTCTCCCTCTCCCTCTCCCTCTCCCTCTCCCTCTCCCTCTCCCTCTCCCTCTCCCTCTCCCTCCCTCCCTCCCTCTCTCTCTCTCTCTCTCTCTCTCTCTCTCTCTCTCTCTCTGCTAACCCTTACCTCTGTGAGTAATGTATCTTCCCTGCACCAACACTAGCCCTGACCAACAAGTTTCCATTTTCCTTATTCAGACCTCGGCGAATGAATACGATCCTGCACTGAAACTTCTACTGAATAGCATCATAAGCACTGAACAACATTTAGTATCTACATACTTAAATGTTTTCCTAACAGTCTGTTCTCTTCTTTAGATTTCAAATAGCCTTCTGAAGGCCAGCAATCGGGCTCAGGAAAACGTCAGCATTTCTCAACATGTTTTAATACATTTCATTTTACACATTTGATCATTCGTTTGGCTGATAGAGGAAAAGAAACTGAACAGATGTCACTTACAGTTCGGTCTGGAGTTCAAATGTTACAGGAGTTTAGTGATAAGTGAGACAGAATGCTTTCCTGCATTTGTATCCATTACATGCATATCTACTGGTCTTTGAGCCCACGAGAGAACCATCTGGATTCTTGAGCTTCCCACTGGGATTCACCCAAAAGACTCCTCTTTTAATGGCTGGACTGACCAGTGAGTTCATCACCTTATCTTTTTAATTCAGTTTTAAAATCCTGTGGTTTAATAAGATGCCCAGTTGTGTCTGTGTCAACGGTGTCTCTCTCGGTACCCATGATACTGTGTAAACAGCACCTCTGGGAGTGATGTATTTTATTGACATCTTATATGTTTTTGTCATGTTAGTAGATACATGTTGAATCGGAAAGTCTTCTGTAATCTTAGAGATTTGGTATTGATAGTTTTAATATTTATACTGATTTACATAACTGGTCCAGGAAGCACTCATTTAAGGAATTCCAAATCCCAAGTTGGTACCTTTTTCGAATCCTAGTCCCTTATTTGAACTAATTCGCTTGCAGTCTGGAGTTTCCCATTTTTGCACCATACTCCTAATGTTGTGCTGGTTCAATCCATTATGTGCTAATATTGGTTTGGACTCAGGAGTTTAACTCTCTAGCTCTCTTGTCTCTGAGATTGTGTTCGCATCTAAAATGTCTTCATCATCCCTGATGCGTCTCCCTCTGGGAGCAGGGACAGATGGTGGACAATAAGATGGGTTCACTCTTTCTGGTTGATCTCACTCTCCTCTCACACTCTGTCACAGAGGCTTTCTCAATTTTCTCCAGATGCCACCATCGTTTGCTTCATGTGCCATTCTTGATCATTCTCTCATTTTGACGCTATTTAAAATGTAAGAGGTTAATGCAACTAAAATAAAGAAACTTGCAAGGTATCAATGAAATGGTCATTGATTTGGATGTTTGTTTGTTACTTTAAAAAAATGTAATATGGAAGGAAGTAGACATTTAAATACTGTACTTTATAAAATGCATCACAAATATACTCAATTTTATATTCATGCTGTATAAAGGGCTCTTGTTTTATTAATAGCAAATAAAAAATAAAATAAAAATTAAAATCCTGATAAAGGTTTGGGGAGGAAATGCTAAAAGCTTTTGTAAATAATTGCCATTTTTCCAGATTTTTTTTCTTTTTTCATTAAGTTTTATGAACTAAACAATTAGTTTTAAGAAGAAACCATCATAATGTTGTTATTCCCATTTATATTCCATTTTCTAACATTACATTTAAAGCAAAGTGTATTTTACTTGTGGTTTGTATATTTTATTTTATATTTATAGGCTTATTAAGAAATGATGATTGTACTCACAATATTATTCACCAGTTCTTGCTTGGACACTGGTTAGGGGTGGGTGTTTGTTTGGATATGCGCCCCAGTAGACCATGATGTCTAGCAATACCAGTGAATAAACATATGTTTATAAAACTAACAGGTACTTACCAGTGTTGCAGGGCCAAGAATGTTGCATCAACCAATTATAGAAACAAAATGGTAATTTTCTTTCAGCAATGATTTTCTTGAAGATCTTGTGTCACCCAAGAGAATCTATATTTCGTAAATCTATAATTCGTAAATCTGTGATGAATGCAAATCTGGGTAAATCACCAGGTTTTCCATGACTTTATCACAAAGGTTTTTTTATGCAGTTTTTGTATAAGTCAGTGGTTCTCGACTCAAACTATTTGGGTTGAGCCATCCTTTAAACTTTTAAAAGAACCTGCCCCCCCCCAGATGTAAAATAATAATTATTTAATAATTAATTAATAATTATTTTAATGTAAAATAAATGTAACTACTCCTTAATGTTAAATAATTCATTATTTAAAACTTATTCAAGTGACAATTCAGTTGCATAGAAACAATTGTATGCTTGTTGTTCTAATGTAAATCGCTGTGTTGTTCTAATATAAATTCGCTGTGTCCATTTCACATCTTGAAATTTATTTTAGCGTGAGAAATCGGAGGTGTTTAAATCACTCAAAAGCGTCTCACGTTCAATGTGTGAGAAACGGCAGCTCTGAGCTCGTGAGTATGGATGCAGAAACATCGTTGCGGCTACCGTAGCCAAAGGCATTGTGGGAAATGTAGTTTTTTTTTTTAGACACTCAAAACTTTTAAGCTCTCACGGGCCACATTAGATCACATGGCGGGCCACGTCTGGCCCGTGGGCCTTGAGTTTGACACATATGCTCTATGTCTTTTGGCTGTTTATTTTTTTGTTCTTTTCTTCTCATCTGCTGATGATCTGCGACCCCCTGCCGGGCGCGCCCCCCACTTTGAGAACCACTGGTATAAGACAAAGCTTCTTGGCAGTAACTGCTTACATCATTTCTTTCTGGCTAGGTTTTAAACTCTATTTAATTGTGTTTATGCTAGCTATCTCTCTGGGCGTGTGTGCTCTGTATGTTCTATTTTCACTGCCTTAACTCTGTGTAAAGCACTTTAAATTACCAGTGTGCTATACAAATAAACTTGCCTATTTATCTCTGTGTGCATTGAGTAAATAATTTTGCTTTCGTTTGAAAATGGATACATTTCATGGGAAGATTTAGCTTTCAAGTGTTTACATTTTGTTTTGAAATACAATTGACATTTTTTTCCAGAACGTCAAAACTCCATTTTGATGAGCTACAAATGAGAAATGCAATTTTATTAGCACAAAAGTGGAAACAATCTCAATTTTCAATTAAATCACCTCAAAATCAAAAATAAAATTTTCAAATCCGATCCAGATTTGAATATCTCAAGGTTTATTTAAGAAAATAGAGTATACTAAGGACAGAGTTAGGTGGAAACAGATGATTCGCAGTGGCGACCCCGAAGGGAAAAAAAGATTTAAAAAAATGTATATATATATATATAACTCCTGCAGTCTCTCTTTTCACCTGCCGGTGACTTTGGGATGTCTCCACTCAACTTTATTGACTGTGATCAGCTGGAAAATGTCCTGATTCTGTTCCATTATAAATGATTCCAAACTTTGGCTGCAGATGCTGTGCTGTGACACAAATTTGGATTGTATTCAATTGAAGCTGCAAAACTTCAAGTTTTAATACAGATAAATTGTGATCACCTGCCTGAGGTCCATCAGTTCTTTGCACCTTCAATTCTGTTTCATGGACTCTTCATTTTAATCATACCGTTTTATTCAAAATAAGAGTGCTTGTGTTTCATTTCCTCTCCTAAACTTTCTTTCACTTCAAGCCCTCAGGTTTTGACCCCTTATCTGTGCACTACAGTTTTGCTCTCTCATACATCATCCTAGTCCATCCCCTCTCCCAGGAGAGGATTCTGGGTAGAGACAGAGAATACGCTTCCTCAGAGAGACGAGCACAGTCAGCACATTTAAAAGAACCGTGTGCTAGCAAACCCAAATAATGAAATGAATAATCATGAAAGAGATAAAGAACAGTGGTGCTTACACTTCTGTTGCTTATAAAGACGCGCAAACATTGAATAGTATTTCCCAAACAAAGCATGCACAGATAAAGAAACAGCTGCTGAGCAATACATTACACATCTCTAAGACAATGACAAAAGCCGTCAGATTAAAATTTGCACCTTTGAATAATCAAATGATAGAGAGGCTCGAGAACAATACTTGAGCTAAATTCACTGATGGATGTTTTGGTGACAGACTACTGCACTCAGAAAGAGGCCAAACCAGCCACTCAGGCACATATATCACCATTCATCTAAGCTGAAGCTATCCTGTTGATATTGTGGAGGACATTTCATGTCGCAGCTTTCCCAGAACAAGCAAACATTTGCCAACAGGGGTTAGGATGAAACTAGAGAGTATGTAAGCATCAGCAACTCTGGCCAAACTGTTTTTCTAGCTCTTGAACTGAAGCACAGTCTCTTGTGTTTGGACTGCCTTCGTTTGGGGCGCTAACAAGTGAGGAGTAAATTAACCTAGTTTTGGAAAAGGATAAGACCCTGAGTGAGAGACTTGCCATTGGGCTTCACACCTTTATGTGCAAGGGTTTCATCAGCAGTGAACTCTCTAATTTTGGTCTTTTCTGTTCGGAGCACATGAATGAGGTAGTTTATATGGGTTTAATGGTTGATGTTTACTGTTCTGGAGAGCTTGCAGGGGGCTATGTGTAGCTCAAGCTTCGTGCGGGATGTTTAAAGGGTCTATATCGTCATATATTCAAATTACACAGCTCTAAGATGGAGCAACATATGTTTTGACCACCTACGTGTATCCATTCATGTTTTAAAACAACGCCCCTCTTACTCTCAATGCCAAGCTACTGTTATCATGCAGTTTCCACGTGTGCACCTACATACATCTGAGTACAAATGTTGTCATCATTTAAAAAAAAATGGAAAAACAGGAATTTTTTACTCTAATGTTCAAGGTATTTAACACTAAGAGGAATCCTGCTCCAATCACTTTTGATTTGGAGTGCCATCAGCCCCTCAGCCATCCTCATCCGGGACACAGGTTCACGCTGATAAGGCAGCGTCATATTCTGTTTTATTTTCATTGAAAGAATATCATTACAATGTGCGTGGACCGCTATGACAGTTGTTGTACATAGCATTTAATTCTGAAGTCTGCAGTAGATTAACAAACTTATCTTATTTGAAAAGAAATACAGATAAGAAAAATTAAAACATAAAATACCAGGAGCTTATCTCGAATTGTACAATGATAATATACAGACGGCATTAAGAGGACATGAAAGAATAGATGTAGTTTTAAGTGCTTTGGGGTTGTGAGAGTCTTGAAAATGAAAATCTGTTTGTGTATGTGAAAATTGTTTATTTTGATTGTCATACATTCCGAAGAAGACATCCTTAAGACTGAAAGAGCATGTACTGTGACACAGAATAAATGACAACAGGTCTGACCAGAATTTTGACGCATAACTACTGTGCCAGAATAAATGAAATAGATTTTCCTGATGATCCTTAGAAAAACTGCATTTAATGCCAACATCTGTTTTATATCTACTAAGAAATGTTTTTGTGGGGTGATTGTTATGAATAATCTTGAATGAGATCTCATTTATTAGTAAGCAGGTATTTACGAGGCCACATTTTATTCCAAATTTATTTCAAATTACAGTGAGCCATCGCTACTTTGTGGTTCGACTATCGCGGATTCACGACTTCGTGGATTTTTTTCATTACGTATGTATATTATAAGTGAAAATATATAGCGTTTTTTCCGGGAATTTCTATCGTGGTGAGTAAAATACTGTACAATTGTACAGTACGCACCATAACAATCGTTCTATTTTTTTATGTTCACTTACTGTTTTATTGCTCATCATTTGTGCCTGTGTACTGTATGTGTGTATTGTAGATATCTGTACATTAATGTAAAGGGTGGATTGTTAACAGTACTATGTAAAGGAAGGGTCTGAATACTGAATACCTGTTAAATAAATACTGTAAATATGGTGTCCCTACTTTGCGGATTTTCAGCTTTCGCGGCCAGTTCTGGAACCTATCTACCACGATAAACAAGGGTTCAATGTATTTACAAATTTAAATGAAAAATTTGTAACAACAATGTTGTTCCAGTAAGGTACGACGACATATAGAATCCTTGATGTATCCATCTGGATCAGAGCTCTCAAATTTTGATTATCTCTGCCTTGTCCATCTGAGAAGCAAACATTTCCAATCATAGTATATGGCCAAAGCCATCTCGGGTTACCTCTGGTGTCCCACAGGGGTCAATTTTGGGCCCGCTTCTCTTTAATATTTATCCCTCACCCATTGGTAATATCTTGTGTTTCCTTTCATTGGTACGTGGATGATACCCAATGATACATCTCTTCTAACTCAGACGTCACAAATACATTGGCTCTTTCGAAGTCTTGGCTTTACACTAATTGCCTTTCACTAAGAAGCAGCTGAAATCTTAAACCTCGGCACTAAAAATACTCTGCCGAGGCCAACATGTGCAATATTAGAGTTGACACTCACTTTATTACTCCTTCAAGTCAGGTTTAGAGTCTCACGGGTATCTTTTCCACTGCACGACACGGTACAGCTCGGTACAGTTCAGTTCGGGCTGGCTTGCTTTTTCCACAAAGTAATGACGTGTGACTGGAACAATCTAAGTTTTTGTGTTTGTAATTGATGCGGTTGAATGACAGAAACAACGACGACTCTCTTGGACCAATCAGCACTCACATACGTCATGCTTTCTCGGACAATCAAGAGAATGGTATCTGTTTAGAAGGATGGTGTCAGTTCTAGACCTTGTCAAAATGGTGTTGTACTATGCCGTGCAGTGGAAAGGCACCATTGGAATCCACACTGTCATATAAAGCCTGCATCAGCTCCATTATCTGCACTTCCAGAAATGTTCATTGTTTACGTCCATCTCTCACCACAAAATCCTTTGCTGTCTAGCTCTAGTCACCTGACATCTCAACTTTTGTAATGCATTAATGTTTGACCTTTCAGTAAATCCTCTCCATAAACTTGTGCAAAGCGCTGCAGCCAGGATAATAACACCAACCCCATTCACTGAACACATCACTCCAGTTCTCCATCACCGTCACTGGTTACCCATGAAGTTTCAGATTCATTTCAACGTGCTCTTTCAATCTAGAAATAAACTGGCAGCTTGTTAATTCTTATCAAATTAGTTCTTCTAACTGAACTTATTTACATTTTTAACCCCATCCAGTCCCTTAGATACATTTCATCTCAGGACCTGGTCACAAGAAACCCTCGAGAATGTTGCTGGGCTCCCGTGTGTTCAGTTCCCGAGTGCTCCAATTTTATGGAACAAACTGCTTCCTGACAAACGGAACATTGTCCAGATGTTGACTGAAGTTGTTGAAAGTTCTCTCTGGAATTCTGCAGTTGAGTGACTATTGGGTTCTGGTGGCTCTGAAATCTCAAAATTTGTACTTCAATTGTTGTTGTTCAAAGACTATGAATACATTTTATCTTTCTACTTGGATTTGCTCTGACTATTGTTGTGAGGAAACCTAATAAAACATCATGAGTTTGTGCCTTTCCAAATGAGCTTAGTTTTCCACAGGTGGATTCAAATTAAGCTCTGAAAACATCTGAGTTACTAACCACAAACTTTTCTTAGTTTGAGAGTTCAGCACTTGCACCTTTTCCATCAGTTTCTGTCACACTAAAGTCATAACATTTAGAGTACACATGTTTTAACAAGATTCAAACTCCAATGTCAAAGTATGAAGGATCATGTGACCAGCGGCAGAGCTATTTAAAAGCAAGAGTTGACTCAAAAAGCAGTGATGACAAATATTCTATTAAATTATAAAATTAATCTAAACCGAATACTTGATGCCCTGCTCCAGAAAGCGTGGCTTTTATTTATATTCATGGTGACATCATCCCTGCTCTGTTATTATCTGTGTTCAAAAGACATTTATTAGATTGTTTATTTTGTGCTACCAGTGTTCCCTGAAATGGACAGGATGCATCACTTTGTGATGTGAACTTTTCAGTGCATATAAGTTAAATATGATGAGTTATGCTATTGGTGGTATATTCGTAGTACTGTGAAACTCAATCTGATAAAGCTGTTCAAAAGAGCTTCTGGTCGAGTGTTTGTGAAGACGATTTGCAAGTACAACCCATCAAAACGTTTATAATACATATTTTTTTCCCTTTCTGTTCAACTGTTAAATACAAAAATGTTAATTTGCCATTAGAGAGTGAGTTCAAAATCATATCTGAACACAAACAGGCATTAGTTCAGCAGACATCCAGCTGTTAACGTCCCCCTGCTCCATCTCTACTTCTTTGTGTTGGCCCCCATATTTTATTCTCTATTAATAACAACTAATCACACATTTATGACCAATATACGAAGTGAGCAACAGCGGCAGCAGTTACAAGCGCCCAGTTAGTTTTCCAGATGCACCAGACTGTTGTTTAGCTTTAATTAAGATGTTTTTTAGCAAGGCGCACTGATGGACACAAACACAATCCAGTTTTACCTTTTCGAATAAGGTCCTCGATGTCCTGGTCAAACCCAAGCCGATGGCATTTGCTCCAGAGGCCCATGTTGGTGGAGTTGTACTGGCGGCTGCACTCGTCCGCGGCGCTCATGGCGAACAGCTGCCGTCTGTTGCGTGACAGAAGCAGCTTCTCCTCCCAGCGGTCCAGGCGCGAGCGGCTCGCCCGCAGAGGGAGGCTGTTGTTCGGGATGTAAATAAAACCCGGGTCCTTCCGGCGGCTGGAGAAACTCCGACACCTCTCACGGTACCTCCGGGCGTCCGTCTCGTACCAGTGGTCGGAGCAGATGGCTACGGCTAGCATCCCGAGTGCGCAAAGGGACAGAGACAGACCGGCGTAGAGCAGCAGCTTCCCCGCAGCCATGCTCGCGTTGATCAGAGCAGCGTCAGCACCACAACAGCCTGGACAGCTCCTCGACGCGCACCCGCATCCCGCTGCGCGCGCGGACAGAGAGAACGGGGTTCAGTCGGTGCTGGTGCGTGCGCAAGAATGTGCTCGTGGAGAGGGGAATGAGAGGTCCAGCGGTAGCCCTTCCCATCCGATTGCGCACGCGAACGATCCCCGATGATTCGACACGAGTCCCGTCTTCGTGGAGAACCTTCAAGACAGGGGAAGCGTGAGCACCGTAGTCGCTGACATAACACTTCGGCGGAGCTCTCCAATCTTTATTACGAAATAGCCCCAACATCATTACGTCAGTGTTTTCAATTCACGAGAACAGATTAATTCCAGCACAGTGGGATGTGTTTAATTCTAATAACATGCAAGATATTTATATAATTAACCGTTTTGATCTGAGATTTCAATAGCCCAGTGTATTTTCAAATGCAGTTACACATCCGATCTGTTATGTACTCCATCACAGTCACCTTTTCTGACTGGTAGGCTAAATTTAACAAAATAATTTCAATTCCTAAATGAAGTAATTGTCGCAATCGACATGAAATAGTTCAATATAATAATTCAATGTGGAACAATGCATAAATCGGACTCACCAAAATGATTTCTCTTAATTCCACTCCACTTCGTTTTCCCTTGTAGCTATAGGAGCTTCAACCCAAATAATTCCACATACGCAAACAAATCCTGTCGCATTTTCAAAAGCATCGCGTTTTATCGACAGTTTCCCAGATTTGACGGATGCCGCATCCTCGCCGGACAGTGTAGTCCCTGCAGCAGCATCTCCTGGTCATGCCGCCTCTGTCTGGGAAAAAACCGCCGTGATGTCATGCTGTCACTGGGAGATGTTCATTGTTTATTCAAGCGGCTTCTTAAAGGAGTCGCATCCTGTTTTCGGATCAGTGTCGAACCGCAACTGAGGCGTCTTTGCATGGGATACTTTCTCACACTTGACTCACTGAAAGATGGCAATGGTTTGCAGAATCTATATCTATTAGATAGTGCTCTATCACAAATGACCAAAACATTTAATGGTTGTAATTTGAAACCATGATGTTGTCCAGAAGCAGCAGCAGTCAAGTATATTGCTGAATAATAAATGAGAACAGTGGCATGTGTGAGAGCACTCATGAGGCCATTGTGAGTGCTTTCTGTTTTATTGGGTGAGCCCTTACAGATGGGGTAGGGGTATCATGTGCTTGACGTTTACGAGAAGGTGAAGACGTGTGTTAAACTGAAGCAAAATGTTTATGAATGTACAAATACACTCTGAAATAAGTTCAATAGAACTTATATATATAAAACCTTTTTTTGGTGCCGATTAACACTTATCTTCAAAAGTGGTATTTAGAATATATATATATATATATATATATATATATATATATATATATATATATATATATATATATATATATATATATACATATATATATGACCAGCATCTGTATACAGCACATTAAAAACAACAAAGAAAACTTAAGAACAAGTACCAAAAAGGCCATAAAGGAGTTTCTTTACGCTAATATAAACATTTTAAAGTGAAATAACAGCACCTCAAAAACCACGAAGAACCAAAAAGAGTTTGTGAACATGTGAACAAGTGCTACAAAGTGCCCTCAAACCTAATAGGAACCAGTATAGAAACAGTGCAGAACCAAAGAGAACTTAAGGAGTCCTTTAAAGCAAAAAAGTGAAATATAGCACACTCAAACCTGCAAAGAACCAGTGAGAAATCGGTGCAGAACCAAAGAGAACTTAAGGGGTCCTTTAAAGCAAAAAAGTGATATATA